>CP142458.1:71837500-72002500 GCA_038049695.1 Cinnamomum chago | reverse complement strand
CCTAAACCCTAAACCCTAAACCCTAAACCCTAAACCCTAAACCCTAAACCCTAAACCCTAAACCCTAAACCCTAAACCCTAAACCCCTAAACCCCTAAACCCTAAACCCTAAACCCTAAACCCTAAACCCTAAACCCTAAACCCTAAACCCTAAACCCTAAACCCTAAACCCTAAACCCTAAACCCTAAACCCTAAACCCTAAACCCTAAACCCTAAACCCTAAACCCTAAACCCTAAACCCTAAACCCTAAACCCTAAACCCTAAACCCTAAACCCTAAACCCTAAACCCTAAACCCTAAACCCTAAACCCTAAACCCTAAACCCTAAACCCTAAACCCTAAACCCTAAACCCTAAACCCTAAACCCTAACCCTAAACCCTAAACCCTAAACCCTAAACCCTAAACCCTAAACCCTAAACCCTAAACCCTAAACCCTAAACCCTAAACCCTAAACCCTAAACCCTAAACCCTAAACCCTAAACCCTAAACCCTAAACCCTAAACCCTAAACCCTAAACCCTAAACCCTAAACCCTAAACCCTAAACCCTAAACCCTAAACCCTAAACCCTAAACCCTAAACCCTAAACCCTAAACCCTAAACCCTAAACCCTAAACCCTAAACCCTAAACCCTAAACCCTAAACCCTAAACCCTAAACCCTAAACCCTAAACCCTAAACCCTAAACCCTAAACCCTAAACCCTAAACCCTAAACCCTAAACCCTAAACCCTAAACCCTAAACCCTAAACCCTAAACCCTAAACCCTAAACCCTAAACCCTAAACCCTAAACCCTAAACCCTAAACCCTAAACCCTAAACCCTAAACCCTAAACCCTAAACCCTAAACCCCTAAACCCTAAACCCTAAACCCTAAACCCTAAACCCTAAACCCTAAACCCTAAACCCTAAACCCTAAACCCTAAACCCTAAACCCTAAACCCTAAACCCTAAACCCTAAACCCTAAACCCTAAACCCTAAACCCTAAACCCTAAACCCTAAACCCTAAACCCTAAACCCTAAACCCTAAACCCTAAACCCTAAACCCTAAACCCTAAACCCCTAAACCCTAAACCCCTAAACCCTAAACCCTAAACCCTAAACCCTAAACCCTAAACCCTAAACCCTAAACCCTAAACCCTAAACCCTCAAAGTTTAGTTTTTGCAACAAACTAGCAACACCCCTTGCTATGCATGGACCACATAACCATTAAACGTACAGACTAAGATGTATTATTTTTATTAAATAATTTATTTAGTAAACTATTTAGTCATTTCTTTGTTTTTATTTTGACTTTTATGAGTTTTTCCAAATGTTTTATTATTTACGTGAGGTATAAATGGAGCTTACTGAAGCACGGTCAGGTGTAAAAACATTAAATGAAAGACACATTAAAAATAAAATAATATAGTAAATGAGAGTAAATGTAATTTTAATAACACGTGGTTCACAATATACACATTCGTACGAATTATACAAATGAAAAGGCACTAAATTCAAATTTTGAAATGTTTACATTAACCTCTAGAAATCTAAAATATTTACAAATCTTAACACAGACAATATCAAATGAACCATTCATGTCGAGTAATTGTAACTCCATCTTTCAAGTACTACGCGGTGGACCTGTAGGCAAATAAAAACCCTTAATGGAAACCAAGAAAATGACCAAACTATTGCCCCCTTGTTTGATAATCTTCTGGAAGAACATATACCTATTGCTTCATATATGGGTTGTGACACTGCTCCTCTGAGTGACATCGACCTTGCAAGAGAACTTATACCTAATGCTTCAAATATGGGCTGTGACATTGCTCCTCTAAGTGACACCGACCTTGTAAAAGAACTTATACCTAATGCTTCAACTATGAGTTATGACATTGCTCCTCTGAGTGACGCCGACCTTGCCGACTTTGTAGAACTCATTGAGATGCTAGATCGAGAACCAACAAACTCATTTGATAATCTTCCGGAAGAACTTATACCTAATGCTTCAGTTATGGGTTGTGACACTGCTCCTCTAAGTGACGCAGGCATTGCTGACTTTGTGGAACTCATGAAGATGCTCGATCGAGAACCAACTGATTATTATTATCCATCTTCGTCATCCTCCTCATAATCATCTTAACCATATCCCATTTTATCTTCCTTGTATTGTAAAGTTTATTGGAAAAAAATATGGAACTTTTAATAGATATAATTTCTGTGATTTATTCAGTTTTTTTTTTTTTTTTTGTAAGCATGATTTATTCAGTTAGTCTGCCTAGAGTACATCCTATGTCTCAAATCTTTTGGATGATGCATCATGCACTAAAGAAGTCGTCGTCATCGTCATCATCAAAACCTTCTCCCAATATTGGGTTCAGCCATTTGATGTTGGGGTCATCCAAGCCTTGTGGGCATCATGCCCTATAAAGTATATATGGATAGGAATATCTTGGCCACCTAATCCTTTATTTTTAAAAGGATTGCGTGTGGTCCACTTAACAGTGTAGCTAAATGATCATTAATTAAGTTGATTGTCCAACCACACCAAATAGCAAGTTTAGAGTGACATGCTCAACCAAACCACAACTCAAGACCGATCCCTGTTCATCGATGTGTAAAGGAAGTAAATGTGAACAATAATATTGATATTATATATATAACAATCATATCTAGATGAGACTGAACCTTTTTTTTTTCATTTTGTTTCTTCTAAAAATTATACTAGGTCAAACAATTACGTGAGATGTAAGAACTTGATCAATGTATTGCAACCCATGCAAAGGTAATATATTCTTGAGTCAAGGTTTTAATTTATATTTAGTTTTACAAATGAATTCACAAGCCATGGACCTCTGCTCAAGTGTTTGTCTAGGGTTCAAAAAACATCTAAGATCCTGACTATGACATCGAAATCAATGTTGATAGTTTACATCTGACTGTCATAGTTGAATAGTGTTGTATATTTAATGTTTCACATACATGCCCATGGATCGATCTCGGGTCCGTAAGTATGACTCCCTTACTTGTAGTCCAGCATAGTAGAAAAAATGTGTTGATGGTTTACTAAAGTCTTCTTACTAAGCAAGAATCTTCCTTGATTTTAACAATAATACCCTTTTAAATTAGTTTTAAAGGACTTATTTATTCTTTTCTTTGATAAGTGCATGTTTATACAACTTTTATTGTCTTTTAGATTTGTTCTTAGTCAATACTTGTAATGAGACCCACAGTTGATGCTTGAAAGATTAAAAACCACACTAATCACAAAGGTTCTCGATAACCAACCATTATTAGCTGACAACAAATAATTGAATTTTTCCTTTGGTAATTCAAATAAAAGGTTTATGGTCGGCTCTTTTCTCATCAAAGTTTATGCTTGGCCCCTTTTCTATACTTTAGCGCTCGACATAATTTTACTAAATACGACCCACTTGGATACTTGGCAATAAAAGAAAGTAGTTTGATGAAAAACTAAAATAGAAATAAAGAGTAAAATAAAATGATATGCTGATGAGACATCGTCATCAACTGTGATATGTTCGTTTCTCTACTTCTTAATGCTCGTAGCTTGAAATGGTTTGTATCATACACAGATTTCATGAATAGAGATTTGTATTTTTAGGATAAAGGAACCCTACATTTCTATCTTTCTTATAGGAAATTGAAATGGTTTTTATTAAGGAGAATCACTCATTTTTTCAAAAAATAAAATAAAATGACACACAATCATAGAATAATGAGTTACATGGAAATAAAAATATTTTTTCTTTGTTGTGGAATCCTCTCGTTGTACAAATGCACCTTTAGGACACATTTGTGTAACATGTGAAAAGAGAGTCAATGAAAAAGCAATTTGGATGGCCTCTCTTCTTCGAAAAATGGTTTTTCCTAGGTCTTTCCTAACGATAAAGTATTGCATCAAATAGTTGAAAAAGCAGTGGATGCAAGAAAACTAAATCCTTGGACTTCGTCTATACTTTATTCTTTTAGTGATAATGGCAACCACAAAATTAGAGACGATTTTAATATTACTAATTTATGAAACGCTTTTTTGACATTAGGACAAACACTCGGAATCATTTTAAAATTTCTTCATTTTCAAAAAACGCAAGTGTTTGCTTTGCCACATGAAATTACTCTATGCTTTGGCTTGTTTGGGTGATTTACTTGTAGAGTAAAGTAAAGAGAGGATGTCAAATTAAGAGGAAAAAAAAACAATGTCTACGCTGCCACATAAAATTGCTCCATGCTTTAGCTTGTTTGTGTAGTTTACCTACAGAGCGAAGTGAATGAAAAATGTCAAATTAAGAGAAAAAAAAATACAGCATCTGCTCTACCACATGAAACTGCTCTATGCTTTGTCTTTATTGGGTAATTTACCTGTAAAGTGAAGAGAAAATATCAAATCAAGAGAAAAAAAAAAGACATATGCTTTGCCACATGAAACTACTCTATACTTTGGTTTATTTGGGTCATTTACTCTTAGAGTGAAGTGAAGAGAAAATGTCAAATCAAGATAAAATAAAATAAAAGGGGGTCAAATCAAATAATGCTAATGGCACAGGAAGGTATCTTTTTATTTATTTATTTTTGGTGAAAAAAGAGGATTTGGTGTCATTTAATGGCATGAAAAAATATCTTTTAGACTTTAAAAAAAAAGGAAGAGGAAATATCTTTTACAATTAAAAAGAAGAAGAAGTGATGCAGTGTCAATTGAAGAAGATTTAGAGCGTCATGACTCGCACCCGAAACAACTGAGACGGTCCAACCGGGCAGTCAAGAAGCAACTCAGCCCAGACTACATTTACTTTTAAATCTGAACCTTAGTTCCTTTAAATTTCTTGATATTCTTGCTTCTTTAATTAGGTATTCTTTTCTTTAAATCTCAGCCATAGGTTGTTTATAGATTGGATGGCTGAGATCATGTTTTATCTTTAGGTTTTATTTATAAGCATCTCTATGTGAAAAGAGGAGGCAGTTTTTGGTGAAATAAAATTACAGAGAACATTCTCGTTCTTAGCCTTGAAGAGCTTCCCTTGATGCCTTGAAGAGCTTATCTTGTGCCTTGAAGAGCACGACCTTTGCATGTGTTTGAGTTTCTTGCAGGTTATCGCCCATCGTGTGCGTCAGAATTGGTATCAGAGACAGGAAAGTTTGAAGAAGAAAGCTTGCAGAGAGTGTCTGCATCAACCGATCGTCATCTCCGGTCGTCTTCTTCATCCTTGCGAGTACCTCTGCAGAGGCGCCGTCTGCTCAAACCCTGAAACCCTCTTCTCCACCCTTTGTTCCAGCCCTCTCTGCCCCATCGCCAAACGCAGCCAACCCACTCTGCAAACCCATCTTCTTCCTCAGCCATCCACGCTGCAGCCCCCATCTTCACCAAACCCACCAACCAAAACCCCATAGCCGAAACAAGCAATCTCTCTCTCTCTCTCTCACTCTCTCTCTCTCTCTCTTCCTGAATCTTCTTATTTTCAAAAAAAAAAAAAAAGTGTGAAGTTGTGAGATCTGAAGTATGCCGCCCAGAAGAAGAGTAGGCCATGTTCAGGGAGAACAGGAAGACCAACTCCGTGAAGAAAATCAACACCTGCGCCGTCAACTCGTGGATTTGACACGGAGATTAGAGGCATTGGAGGTTGCTGCACAGGGGGGAGAAGACGAGACGAGTTCTGCCTCGTCTCTCTCGTCTAATGTCAGGCGTCCTAATGAGTCACGGCGATGGGAGGCGGGGTTGAAATTTGACATCCCCGAGTTTTCTGGGACGCTCATTCCAGAAGATTTTTTGGACTGGCTGGCTACCACAAGTGAAATCTTGGAATTCAAGGAGGTTCTTGAGGATAAACGAGTGGGGTTAGTGTCTGTCCGTTTGAGAGGACGAGCTGCGGCGTGGTGGAGGCGGCTGAAACAAACTCGACACAATCAAGGTAAAAATCCTATTGACTCTTGGAGTAAGATGGAGAAAAAAATGAGATCCGAATTTTTACCTTACAATTATGGCCGTGATCTGTACCAAAGATTTCAAAATTTGCGCCAAGGAACCCGTTCTGTTGAGCAGTATACGAGTGAGTTTTATCAACTCGTGGCTCGTAATAATTTACATGAAGATGAGGAGCAATTAGTTTCTAAATATATTGGCGGACTGCAATCTCATCTACAGGACGTTCTCAATCTTTTTGATGTCTGGACTGTGTCAGAAGCACACCAACGTGCATTGAAACTAGAGAAATCCAATGTGCGACGACAAAGTGTGGGCACCTTTTCTCAGCAACGATACAACCAGTCCACAGGTGGTGGAGATGCAGGGTACCAGAAGCCTTCCATTATTCGGCCACAAGACAGTTCCTCTAGCACAATTAAGTGTTTTAAATGTGGTGAAGTGGGTCACAGGGCAGCTAACTGTAAATCAGCAAAAGGTCATATAGGGAAAGGCTTACTTATCGAGTCGGGTGAGCCCACAGGAGATCCTCCCTTTGACTTAGTAGGCGATCCTATATACGATGAGTGTAGGGAAGATACTCATGAGGAATAAGTATTGCATGCTGATCAAGGTGAACTATTGGTTACCCGTAGGGTGTGTTTGGCACCTAAGCAAGAGTTGGGAGATAAGTGGTTACGACATAATATTTTTACCTCCGCTTGCACTATTGGTGGTAAGGTCTGTAAACTTATCATCGATTCTGGTTGCTGTGAGAACGTAATTTCAGAAGAAGCTGTGACGAAATTGAACTTGGAGACGAAGACTCATTCACAGCCTTATAAAATGTCATGGTTAAAGAAGGGTGTTGAAGTAACAGTCACCAAGCGCTGTTTGATTACTTTTTCTATTGCATCTACATATTTTGATAAGATTTGGTGTGATGTGATCCCTATGGATGCGAGCCATTTAATTTTGGGCCGACCTTGGCAATTTGACAGAAGGGTCATACACGATGGGTATCGCAACACCCATTCACTCATGTATGAGCAACGCAATATTGTGCTGGCCCCTGCTAAGGAACCCATTAGAGCTGCCACAACTGAATCAACTTCTAATCTGCTCAACTATCGTGATTTACATGGTGCTTTGGAAAATTCAGATGTGGTTTTTATCTTGCTTAATATAGAGACGGATAAAACTGGTGTCGAAATTCCAGAGTTAGCTAAACCTTTGTTGTCTGAGTTTAGTGACGTTTTCCCGTCGGAACTCCCATCTGCACTACCCCCACTGAGAGATATTCAGCACCATATTGACTTGGTCCCAGGAGCATCCTTACCTCATTTACCGCATTATCGGATGAGTCCGATGGAATATGAAGAGCTCCAGCGACAGGTCAGGGAGTTATTGAGTATGGGCTACATTAGAGAGAGTCTTAGCCCATGTGCAGTACCTGCTCTTCTTATCCCTAAGAAAAATGGTACTTGGAGAATGTGTATTGACAGTCGGGCTATTAACAAAATCACTGTGAAGTACCGTTTTCCTATTCCTCGCCTAGATGATTTGTTGGACCAACTCACAGGTGCTACAGTGTTCACCAAATTAGATCTTAAAAGTGGCTATCACCAGATTCGTATTAGGCCTGGAGATGAGTGGAAAACTGCATTTAAAACACGGGATGGGTTATACGAATGGTTGGTTATGCCGTTTGGCTTATCCAATGCTCCCTCTACATTTATGAGAGTAATGAATCAAGTGCTGCGGCCTTTCATGGGTCGGTTTGTAGTTGTCTACTTTGATGACATCCTTATCTACAGTGCTGATGTTACCACTCATCTCGATCATCTTCGAGAGGTACTCATGGTGTTACGCATGGAAAAGTTGTTTGCAGCCTCTAACAAATGTCATTTCCTTGCTGATCAGGTTTTATTTCTTGGGTATATTATTTCTGGTAATGGTATTTCTGTGGATGAGTCCAAGGTGGCAGCGATTCGCCATTGGCCTCGTCCTACTACTGTTCATGAAGTTCGTAGCTTCCATGGATTGGCTTCTTTCTATCGTCGATTCATTGCTCACTTTAGTAGCTTGGCTGCCCCCCTTACTGCATGTATGAAGAAGGGTCGGTTTGAGTGGACTAACGACGCGGAGGAGAGCTTTATCACTCTCAAGGACAAGCTGTGTTCCGCCCCTGTGCTAGCATTGCCGAATTTCAGTTTGGCTTTCGAAGTGCATTGTGATGCTTCAGGCGTCGGTATTGGTGCTGTGCTTAGTCAAGGGGGTCGCCCTCTTGCATACTTCAGTGAAAAACTCAGTGGGTCAAAGCTTCGGTACAGTACTTATGACATTGAGTTTTATTCTATTGTGCGTTCTCTCATGCATTGGCGTCATTATCTCATTCATAAGGAATTTGTTTTATATACTGACCATGAGGCATTGAAGTATGTGAATGGACAACATAAATTAAATTCTCGAAGGGCCAAGTGGTCTGCATTTTTACAAGAATATACTTTTGTTTTACAACACAAGTCTGGGACTCAGAATCAAGTAGCCGATGCCCTTAGTCGGAAACTCTCTTTGTTGACTACTATGCGCACTACCATACTTGGGTTTGACACTTTTCAAGCATTGTATTCTACAGATGGTTATTTTGCAGGCATTATGGACGATGTGCATTCAAACCGACGGCATGATTTTTCTATGATCGATGGGTTTCTTTTTAAAGGAAACCAGCTTTGTGTACCTGATTGTTCACTACGCCTTCGTATTATTTTGGAGCTTCACCGAGAGGGTCATTTTGGCAGAGACAAAACATTTCAGTTAGTTTCTTCCTCTTATTATTGGCCCCATATGCGCCGAGATGTCTTTCGCCTTGTAGATCGGTGCCGCACTTGCCATATCGCCAAAGGTCATGCTTCTAATGCTGGACTCTATATTCCTCTCCCTATTCCACAGTTTCCTTGGGATGATGTCAGCATGGATTTTATTCTGGGCTTGCCACGAACATCACGAGGTATGGATTCCATTTTTGTTGTTGTTGATCGGTTCTCTAAAATGGCGCATTTCATTCCGTGTCGCAAGACCATGGATGCTTCCTATATTGCTGATTTATACTTTAAGGTGGTCTACAAATTACATGGTGTTCCCAAATCCATTACTTCTGATAGGGATACCAAATTTATGAGCCATTTTTGGAAGCAGTTATGGCGCAAGCTTGGTACCTCTTTAAACTTTAGTAGCGTTCATCATCCACAATCAGATGGACAAACAGAGGTCGTGAACCGTTCCCTTGGTAATTTATTGAGAAGTTTGATTGATGATAATCCAAAGTCATGGGAGTCTCAGCTCTATCAAGGGGAGTTTGCTTTCAACAGATCTGTTAACCGGTCTACCGGTTATAGTCCCTTTTATATCGTTTATGGACGCAACCCCAATACTGCGTTGGATCTCGCTCCTCTACCGACTCCGGGAAGAATGGTAAAAATAGTTGCTGAATTGGTTTCTCAGTTACAGGACGTCCATGGTGTAGTTAAGCAACGACTTGCTGACAACAATGCTCGATACAAACAGGCTGCTGATAAGAAGCGTCGTGAAGTAATTTTTGAACCTGGTGATTTTGTGTGGGCTGTGATGACAAAGGAGCACCATCCTGTTGACGAATATGGTAAGCTTACTGACAGAAAAATTGGTCCTCTTGAGGTGTTGGAACGCCTCAACAACAATGCTTATCGTCTCAAGTTGCCGTCCCATTTCAAGACGTCAGACGTCTTCAATGTCAAGCATCTTATTCCTTATGTAGGGGACTTCTCAGACGACGACTTTGCGAATTCGAGGGCGAATTCTTTTCAACCAGGGGGGACTGATGCAGTGTCAATTGAAGAAGATTTAGAGCGTCATGACTCGCACCAGAAACAACTGAGACGGTCCAACCGGGCAGTCAAGAAGCAACTCAGCCCAGACTACATTTACTTTTAAATCTGAACCTTAGTTCCTTTAAATTTCTTGATATTCTTGCTTCTTTAATTAGGTATTCTTTTCTTTAAATCTCAGCCATAGGTTGTTTATAGATTGGATGGCTGAGATCATGTTTTATCTTTAGGTTTTATTTATAAGCATCTCTATGTGAAAAGAGGAGGCAGTTTTTGGTGAAATAAAATTACAGAGAACATTCTCGTTCTTAGCCTTGAAGAGCTTCCCTTGATGCCTTGAAGAGCTTATCTTGTGCCTTGAAGAGCACGACCTTTGCATGTGTTTGAGTTTCTTGCAGGTTATCGCCCATCGTGTGCGTCAAGAAGTGGTGATTTGTTAATTTTGATACCTTTTGATTTGACCCATATTCTTCTCTTGTCTCTTAATTTAACCATTTACCTTACTTCACTTTACTAGTGAAGTTACCAAACATAAGAGGATTTAGAATTCCAAATTCTTGGACACGGTAAAAATGTATTGAAAAAAAGGTCACAAACGGAGGAAGATTAGAAAAATGAGAATTTCCCTTGGTGGGCTCTTCATGTGTTGGATGTCTTTGGAGAAGAAAGAAAACCCACATTTACTTTTATACACCTTTTTTACTGTCGTCCATTTGTCTTTGACGAGGACCATTTAATGGTTGATGTCTAAGCAACAACGAATCCAAATCCTCTATTGTAGTTATTAAATAGAAACTACATATTAAACTCCTTAAACTCCATTTTTTGGGTCATTTTGGTAATTTTATTATTAAAATGAAGTGGGGTAAAGTGTCAAATTTAATGACAACAAAGAATAGGGGTCAAATAAAAAAATATTATTTTTTGTAATTGAGTGAGATGAGAATGTATTTTTTTACTTTTTTTAAAGATAAGTTGGTTTTCTGTCATTTAGTGGCATGGAAAGTAATTTTTTGACTCTTTTTAGTAAAAAGTAAAGGTTATTTTGAAAATATGGTACCTTTCGATTTAACTCCTTTTATTTTATTGTCCCTTTAAATAATCATTCAATCACTCCATTGATTAACAAACAGATGCCGTAAAGAGATAATCCAAATCCTTCAAGATGAACCCTGCCTTCCATATCTAGATTATCAACTTTCAATTTAAACGTAAATGATCCCATTATATGATTGATCTAAGATGGAAATCGAGATTAACACCACACAAGCAGTGATGCCAAGTCATCTCCTAATTACATTTTTTTCATATACTCAATTGTGCGGTGGGACCCATTAATTTTTAGCTGAAACTTGATGATCTAGATATAAAGGGATGAGATTTATCTTCAACGCAGGATTATCCCCGTATGGGGCCATGCATGTAAAAAGCTATGACAAAGGATCCGGGCCTGCAGCAATGATGGCACCATCGACAATGGGTCCTACAGGTCACTCAATCATGGCCGTCAAATTCGGAAATCCAAAGGGAACGAACGAAATTTGGTGGGCCACCGTGCAGATATCATACTTACCTTTTCAAATTAATTATAAAGTGCCAGCTGTGAATCCCACGTACTTATTTGGCAAGTTTCGCCGCGTACAACGGCAAGTTTTCGCGCCCTCATAAGCGACCTCCCTGCCAACGTTTGCTTCTCCAGCACTCCTTAATCCAAGGAAGAAATCCTTAAAGAGAGGACGAAATCCAAGGAAAACGAAGATGACAAGCAAAAGCAAATCGAACTTCTCTTTCTTGGATCTTCTGATTGAAGAAATGGTTATTGCTGCAATGCTGGAAGAATTACATGGATCGGCAAATGCATCTTCTCGTATTGCAAAACCCTAATCGAAGTCGAGAGCAATGTCAAAGCCAAAAGAAACCAGGTATTTGGGGTTTCTGATCTTTTCTTTCTCCAATATTCAGGGTTTCTTTTGATAAATTCTTTCTCGATTTCTTTCTTTATTGTGTTTTGTTCAGTAGTTTGATAAGTTGGCGAGGATTGAATCTTAGGTTTTTGGGAGATCTAGGGTTTGTTTGGCTTTGTATTTCTGATTTAACAACAAAATATGCATATGATGATTGGAAATTTTGGTTCTGTCCATGTGAGGCCTGAGTTCTTGGTGGTTTAATGACGTTCGTTTACTATAGCCTTACAAAGGAATTGCGGTGGTGGGAAGGACCCTTCTGCTCAGTTGAAAGGGATTACTTCCTTCTTGGTCTGAAATGACGGATTTCAGTCCTCTCAAGAAACCCATCTATCTATCTATCTTTTAATGCATTTTGACGGGAACCATTTCAAGAATTATATTTGAAGGTATATGAATAAGATGTACTTGTGGAAATCACCTTTGATTTCAATGCATATATAGAAACTTAATTCATCCAGCCAGCCACTCACCCCCAAAAAAAAATGCTATTAATTAGATGATAGGGATTAGGGTAATCTGTTTTGTGCATTTTAGAATCAACTGGTATGAATGTGGAAGTACAGGTGGGATAAGACGTGTTTGTTTGTTTGGGCACTTTGATTGATCGTAAAAGATTAAATATATCTAAATGTGTGTAAATCTAAATCTAATCCCATAACAAACAAACAAACAAGACTTCAACATTGATGAAGGTTCCATGAGACTGCAAACTCATTTCTCTATAAAAGGCCTCTTTCTTTGATGGGTAATTGCATTCATGTCATTGAATTCCCTTTTGTTTATCTTCTCTGAATTCCATTTGGATTTGTTTCTTGAAACTTGTGTGTTCTTTCGATGCGTTGATTCTACTTCCTTTTTTTTTCTACTTTGACTATTTGGGAGAGTTTCTGAGTTTTTATCAAGGCATTGAATTTCTGTTTCCAAAGTTGTTGTTCTGTTCTATCAGGGCTTTTGATTAGCCTCTCATTTGGGTCTTATTGTGAATTAGTTTTATTCCAAGATGACTGTTGGGGCCAGGATTACTATTGCTGATGGGGATTTGGTGGTTTTCGGGAGCGAAATTTTGTCTGATGTTCATGAAAATGTCATTTTAACTCCCGCCAGCGGTGACAGTCTGCTCAACGGAGCATTTATCAGCATGAATTCTGATGGATGTGGAAGCTGCCGGGTCTTTCCTACTGGAGCAGGTCACTTTTCCTAATACTCAAACAACTTGTGATTTCGGGTAGGCTAGCTGAAACTGCAATTAGTTTGATTTCCAGTAGAATGGATGGTTATCCATCCATTGTGCATTTCGGATAGAAGATTTGGGAGTCTTATTGGACCTGATAACTGTTTTTCTGTGGTTTCCACTTTAAATTGTTATCTTGCAAACAGCTAACCTACCATTATATTACAATCCTTGCAATTTGTGGTACTAGAATTAAAGCTAGAAGTGGAAGCAGACCTTTGTAATATTATAACTGGCTTCTTGCTACCTTGCTGGGTGGCTTTGGATGGAGCCGAATAGCTTTTCGGGCTATTTCAGGATTTCTGAAAATACAGTTAGGTGTTCTAAAGTCATCTTCCAATTCCTGGTTAGATTCATGATAAACTAGGCTGGGCTGTCCAAATTTGATAGACATTATTTTCGTCTTTGTGTATGAAATCTTAAGAGATTGTTTTTTTTTTTTTTTTTTTGCCGGTTGAATTTGTGGAAAGTTCCACATTTACAGATTAGCATCTGAGAGCATACCTTGGGTAGGTATTTTTCGAAAAGTGTAATCTGCCATACCTCTGGAAGTTCTTACTGGAATTTCTTCATTCATTCTTCCTCTATGGATATGGTTTAGTAATCCATCTTGAGCATAATGTGTAAACATTACTCGGCTTGGGTGTTGAACTGATAATATACCTTCAGAAATTATGTATTTCTTGTATCCCTGAGTTCCTATTATTAATTTTATGTATTTGGCTGACTTTAGTGGCAAGACAAATCCTGGGATCACACTGAATTAGGCAACATTTTGTTGGGATTCCAGTTGTCCTATTCCAATTATGCTTTTCTTGAATTCTTGAATTCTTTCATCTACAAGGATGGCACATAGTTTAACGTCAGGGTCAGGGCTATGTAGTCCTTGTATTAGACATTGGAATAAACCATGTGAAAGGAATTCATATCCTCTTATTTCCCTCATGTTTATCCATGTAGGATTGAAAACGTCAAGTTTTTGGCATATTTTGTCAATTGTGACCAGGTCTCCCCATTTGGTTATTTCATAGTCTTTTCCTTTAGGATCTTCTCCTTTTAGGAAAAGATCTTCATATCTTACTGGAGGTAATGTTTGGTTCTTCATAGCCTTTTCCACTATTTGCCATTCATTGTCACCAAACTCGTTCCAGTTCATTTGGGGTTTCCCTTCAAGACATTTGTTCTTAAGGTTTTTCCCAAATTTTTTGTTGTGTATCATATTTAAACTTAGTTTTCCTAATTGGGTTAGGAGGTTTTAATTGGGTGAGCTATGCTTTTAGTTGTCTTTCAGAGGGTTGGGAAAGATCTGAGAATTTTTTCGTTCTTTTTTGTTCTTTCAATAAGGATGTCAATTTTCTCTCCTTGGGTTTTAGTAGTCTTTTTTACTCTGACCAGATTGCTATGTATGTTAGCAATTTTTTCATATATTTCCTTTACCATAGTAACTTGCATATCCGAGGTACTCTGGTTTTTCTCTTCTCGTATTATCGGTTGTGTTTTTTAATGGTTCGATAACTAATATTATGGCAGAGCAGGCATCTGCCATAAGTTTTGTGTTTTTATCAAAACTCATCAAGATTTCTCCTTTAACATTCTCTGCTATTTGGTGTATTCTTCTTTCAGCAGTGTTGATACCATCTCTTATTCCTTGATAGGGATAAGTATGCTCTGTAGTTTTTAAATGAGTTTTAATATCTTCTACCTCTTTATTTATTTGGGAGAAGTTATAACTCATTTTTGTCTCTGTGTCAGAGATTTTCAGATAAGTACTGGTGATGTTTTGGCTATGGCTGTCACCAAGTCCTTTTGTTATCTGAATTTGTGAGGCTAGAGTTGTTAAGCCTTTGCTGAGGTTAAGTTGATATTCTTTGAAAACCTGAAAAAACCTTTCTAACCCTTTTCTTAGGTTTTCTTGGCTATTTTTAGTGGTTTTCCCACATAATATTAATTCTTCTCTGAGCTGGATTAATCCTGAAGTTAGAAAATTTTGCAAATTTCCTATGGCTTGGGAAAGGTGGAGAGCAGAAAGTTTTTCTAAATCTCTTCTTTGTATGAGGAATTCATATCCTCCTTTAATGATTATGTTTTGAATTCTTTGTAAGAATTCTTCTAATGAAGTAATAGCAACTTCCTGTGCTGGAATAGGGTTTTCATAAGGAACTATATTCATTATGGTGTGTTAAGATCTGTGCATGTAGCCTTTTCAATGGCTGCTAGCTTATTAGAGAGAATTTTTATCTCTCTAGACATTTCTTCCATTTGTTGGAGTAATCTGTCTTGAGTTTCTCTGGTTTCATGTGAGTCTCCATCTAAGTTTGTGCGACGGCTTCTCCAAAGTTGACTGGGATTTGTTCATCTACCTTAATTAAGGTGTTGTCTATTAAATCTAGCTTTAGATTTATTTCGTTGGATATTTCTGTTTGAGTTAGGTTAACTTTGCCTAATGCCTCAAATAGCCAGTTTATCCTATCACTAAGGTGGTTTCCTAGTGCAACTAAGTGGATTAGTCCAGGATTCCGTTCTGAGATGTGTGCTGAATATGCTCACAAGCCATGTTCTCATGCCAGCATTCGGATTTGGATCTATTTTCTCCATTTAGAGGGACATAGTTATTTTCTCTGTTATATCCGTATATCCATGTATATATACGGGTTATGAGAGAAGGTCTTTGTTCAGTCATTTTGAACAGTGGTATTTTCTAGGCTTTTGGTTTTAACTATCTGGGCTAGTTCTACAAATCCATGTTATATGGCTGCCTGGTTAGTATTTTGAAATTCTTTTAGTTCATTTAAGAATTCCAGGGAGTACTCATGGGGGGTTTTCCCAAAACTTCTTTCAAAATGTTTCCATAGGAAATATCTATCATATACACGCATATTTTTCATTCTGAAAGTAGTGTTGGTTACTTTCCTTCTATTATCTATGTATATGGAATAGAGTTCTGGGTTGTGAATTTTTATAAATTCTTCTAAGTCATAGTTATTTGTTCCAAATCTAGTGATTTCTAGAATATTCATCATGTATTCTGAGGTCTGCTGGTTTGCAGGGAATCTTTCTATGATATTCTGGATATCAAACAGATATTGTGGTCCATAGATTCTAGGGGGAATTATTCCAAAAAGTCTCCTAAAGTCCAATCTGAGTTCTTCCATAAGCTGGACAAGCCTATGGTCTCCTAAAGGAGGAATATGATTATCCATATATAAGGTATGGCACAACTGAGATTGGGACCAAATTTCTTTGGTAAGCATATACGAATGCTTCCTGGAAGGTAGCTTTGTATTCAAGGATGAATTCTAAAAATTCACTGTAAAGAGTGTAATAATCTTCAAGGAACTGTCCTCCTATATCATTAACACCTTGTAAATATGTCCTTACATTTTTTATTCTACTCATGACTTGGATGAGAGAGATTCTGTGCTCTGAAAAGATAAGATCTAGTTCTGGTCTTATCTTGTGATAATGGAGAACATCCTCTAATAAGAGGGTTCTTCTTCTTTGCAAGGCTATATCTAGAATGACATTAAATTTGGGAATGAAAATCGTAAGAGTGGATTTTGGGTGATTCACCTGAGGTTCTGGATATGCCAATCAACGTTGTTAATGTACATATCAGAACGTTGTTCCAAGATATTTGATATATTGGGTTTTGGGTAGAGTCCAGATTGTCCGGAGGCTCTGGGGGTCTGAGATTACGCATCTTTACAACTTGACTATGCCAAGTTTGAATGGCTCTGATCCCACACAGAGGGTCAGTTTTTTAAGAAAACCTTAAAATTACATAATAACAAATGGTTGCCAAATAAAATTTAAACTTTTTTGTGTAGGACTGTAAAATGAAAAAAAAAAAAGATTTCCTGTGGAAAAAGTGTGATTTAGCATAATAACAAACTGTCTTTATTCAAAGTGTTCATTGATGTTGTTCAATCCACGAGTCATTGCAAAATTGAACACCACCTGTGACATAATCCACACCGTTTGAGATTTGAATAAAAAATTGAGCCAAAACCTGTGGAGTCAAAGCCTATATAATAGGCTCCAATATATCTACAGTTCTCAGGTTTTTCTCCTTGCTTCAGAACAAGTTGTGAGTAGTGAGTTTTCACTCCACAAATAATTTATATTTCAAAATGAATCAAAAGAACTTAAAAATCTTATTCCTAGAATGCATGCATAGTCAGTGAAATAAGGGTGAGACTCATTTGTACACTCCATAGCGCCATAACACTTACCATCCTCTCCTCATTTAAACCCTCACCGGACCCAATTTTACACTAATCTGGTCTGAAACTACTGTTGGATTTGGCCTTAAAAGAGTCTTTTCTTTTCCCACTCTCGATCTTCAGGCCTTGATATCTCCACGATCTGATCTCCCATTTGGTTGATGTTTGGACTGCCCCTTATCCATGCATAGACCTTTCAAATTCGTGAACATTCCCTCCTCCCCCACCATCCCCACAACAACAATAAAAGGAAAAAAAAAAGAAAAAAAAAACCCTCACAAAACAACTATCTGTCAGGTGGCTTCCACTTATTTGATGCCCATATTTCACACACTAGTCATTTTTTTCCACTTTGAAATGGTAAATTAGAGTCTCCACCAAATCCAAAACGGCGGTGACAAGGGGCTGAAGAATGCGGAATGGCCAACTTCAACCCATGCCCCATCAAAGAACACATTTTTACAGAGGTTAGTATTAACCGTTCTAAACTAATACAGACCCTTCTCCCATTTTTTTGACTTTTTTCTCACGATGTGAACATTCTGGAGTTTGCATATACACTCCCCTTTTGATTCCTTTTGTAGACTCTCCCTCCCCATCTTTATCCAAAGACCCCTTCAGAAGCATTCACATGTCATCTTTAGACCCAAACGAGACCCACTGGTTTTCCAATCTCTATCATCCTACTAACATACCCACCCAGTGGTTTTCCAATCTCTGTCATCCTATTAACATCAGATTCTATATAGCCTGGCTCTTCAGTTGCATGCTGATAATAAACTTGATCTTGGCTTCTCCACTCCTATAACCTGACTAGCCTCCCATCTGACATGGGCTTCAGATGATCCCTCTTGTCTCAGGTAACTGCTCAACTAACTCTGCCCCTTATCACACCTATTACATAATCTGGATTTATAGGACAACCATCATCGCGGACATGAATCATATGATTTAAAGTATTATTCCCATAAAGAAATTGGTTTCTCATATGTCAAAATCAAATTCTTCTTACTAGCCAAAGAATATCCCAAAATCCTTCCAGTTTCAAATTATTTTTCTCTCTCTTAATTCTACTCACGACAGTCTTCTGCTCCAAAGAATCACTACAGAGGTCATTGGAATTAGTACTACCAGATATGAGGAAGTTTCTAATTGATATAATCATATGCTATCTTACAATATCGCGGTCACATGCAAGGTCTATCAGCAGCCGATCTTTACCGTAGAAAGACAAATTCATCAAATTGTTTAAATTTGAACGCTTTGACTCAGTTTACATTATCTGTGGCCAACATGGTCTTTAATGGTTCTCTGGGCGTTTATCTTTTTATCTTAGTGCTCTTTATTTCATTGATGTGATGATCCAACATGGGGCCATTTTGGGCTATCCCCACCATCTTGGTGGTGGTCCCAGGTGGGCTCTGAAATGTCACTGTATATAGTACATTAACAAGTAATTTTCTTGCTTTGTAACAAAAATATTTGGATGTTTTGTTTCTAAAACAACCTGATTCTTTTTTTTTTGTGGTATGTTGTTTATGGGATAACAGGCTTCAATTTCATTATGCTTGTAAAAAAAATTAATAAGAATAATAAGATTTCGAAGTTCATATTTTCTGTCATTCCATTATGCTTGTCCTGATTGCATGGTTACTTCAATTGGTTAAAATGGTGAACATGTTCCAGCCAATGAATGATCCATGCTGCTGTAGGTAAGATGAGATTTCATTCGGGGTTGATCATGTATAAAAAATTATGACTATATGTTTCAAATATGATGAATCTGTTGGTGTGTATCTCTTCGACTGGAGTGAAATATGGGCCAGTGCTTATATTGATGAATGCGTGTGATATGAATGGGTGGAACCAAATAAATGCAGGAGCCACAGTTTTAATCACATTTTTGTTGCTGTCACTACCGTATTTACGACAATTCACCATTTTTCTTCGTATTTACCACCCACCATCTTCATATTCTGTTTTTTTCCCTCTGTATATATATACATATATACTTCACTTAAAGAAATTTGAACAGATTTGATCGGCAAGACAATGGATTCGATTCTATTTTAAGAATGGAATTAGGAATTATAGTAATTTTGATTAAATTTTATTATTGAATGTCACATCTTTATGGTTGATTTTATGTCATGGTTTAATGTTTTGAGATAGGAAAGAAAACATAGAAATAGGGAATTTGAGAGGTAGAGTTCACTTCGAGGGGAACTGCCCTCCTTTCTTCACACAGAAGTGAAGTTGAATAGAATAATACTAGCTGCCCTTTTTCTCATTGCATTCAAATACATTTAAAGCATTACAGAAAACTACCTATTCCATCAATCTAATACATAAATGACATGTGCCCTTAACTTCCTAACCAGCTCAATAATTGGACAATGATTTAGTGACTGACACAATAACTATAGTCAAACAGTAGCAATAACTAACCCATACTACAATGTAACTCCCCATGCCAGCATGCATATTCAACATGTGTGCACCACAGAAGAACGTATGCATAATTCTATTTCCAAAATATCTCACTGATTTGGCTACACTTAATATTTGAACTTTGGCTACCGAACTCTTTAGGAATTTCATTTGTATTTTTTCTGATTTTGTGTTATTTATTCCAGTTTGAAAGACACTTATGAGGCACCAAGAAGAGCATTGCGGATAATTGGAATAGATAATTGCTGATACAAGTCCAGCAACATGCCCACTAGTTGTGAAGACCCTTGTATCACAATCTTCTAAAGTAAAGGACCTCCTCTATGCTCTGATAGTCAATAGCATTTTGAGATGTTCGATTGACACTGGAGCTTTTGAGGTAACCTTTCATCTGACACGTAACAAGTTCATGCCAGTGTTGCAATTATTTGTATATAGTATAAATCTTTGTCGGTAGTTTGCTGCAGCAATTCTAATTATACTGTTTCTTTGAAGGGCGTTGGTTCCAAACTCCAGTCTGTTTTGAAGGATGCAAGGTCACCGCTTGACTTTTACCACTCTATTGGAGGCTTGATTCTCATTGAGGTAAGTGCTTAACTAGACCACCGTATTAAATCTTTCATTGTTTTTATTTCCCTACCATTTTTTTCTCCAGCAAGTAGCAATCTCTTATAGAGCAATTCTTTTCCCCTCTTCAAAAGCATTGGCCTTTTAATATCACTTGGAGCTTCTAATTTTGATGTGTCTTTAGTCTGAAACCGTCTGCTGCTTGATTTAGGGAATAATATCCCAAGCATGTGACCTGAATCTTATGATTCAGGTGTGAATATTACAATTTTTTTATACATATTCTATTGGAAGTTGGAACTTATGATTTAGATGATTCATTTGAGTGAGAATAGTCACAACACAATTGATTGGTCAATATTTTTTGCTGTTGTTTTTTATTTTAAAAGGTAATCCAGTCATTAATTAATTAATTTTTTTTTTGTATATTTGGGAGGTCAGAGAGTTCAAAAAAATATTTGGGAAGTTATCTAGTTATACTTCTCAATCTCTTGATTTAATTCTTCATTTTCTCCTTTTTTTTTCCTTAAATTCCTGCCATGCTTCATCACTGGAGATCCAGATATTGCTTCATCTAATTTCTCTATGAAATTGTCTCTCATGATCTTTATTTTCTAGTTTACGGTATTCATGCTATCATAATTACTAAATACCAATGAAAGAAATGAAACTTTAGAGAGTTTTATTAGAATGATAATGAACTTTAAAAAAAAGGAAAAAAAAATACAGCAAATCATAGAAGATTCTGCACTCAGATTTCTTATCTTGTAGATTCTCACCCCTTATTTTCTTGTGACTTCCCACTTGTACTTTACTTTGTACTGACTTCCACTTAGAGAGAGATCTGTTCCCATTTTCTTAAGTCTCCAAACAGGAAAGGAAGTTATACAATGGAAATTACTTCCCTCCAAGTAATATTGGCGTCCTTTTTGTGGGGGTTATGAACCCCTGAGAGCTACTTGTATGAGGAGCCACATAGCTGGTTTTGTGGACTTGGCTTGAACCTCCACTATGGGCTTGGTTTGGGTCATGAACATGCAGCTCCAAACTATCACATTGTTATCCATTAAATTTTGCATCATTGGGCTCTTTTGATTTAAATTGGGATTGTCCAATGGAATGAGTTGTTCCACTAATTTTCTGATTTGGATCTCTACTTAGTGTAGAATATTTTGGATTTTATTTGGAACACAGTTTACATTCATCTAGGCCCATCATTCTATGTTTTGTTCCAAATTTGTTGATATTTTCATAATATGGATCTTCAATTTCTTTGATCGATCAAGTCAATCTAGATAATCAAAGTCTTGATCTATCACAAATCCCTATAGGTTTGAACTATAAGATCCTAAATCAGACTCCCCCACTTGAAAAGGACTCGACATCGAGTAAACATCCTCTTCACATTGTTGTCTTCTCTGTCGTTTTCTCTTCTTTTGCTTCCATTGCAACTCTTTCACATGAATCACTTGTTTTTTTAGTTGCATTTGTCTTTGGGTAGAGTACTTCTAAGAGTTGTGTACCTTATCTACCCAATGTGGTCCAATGGGATGCAATCCAATGTCGTACAAGCAAACTGCGAATCAATTGTAACTAACGTCGCCTTTGGTAATCTTGATAAAATGAATCTTCGAAGTTGTAAATCTCTCTATGTAGGATATATTGACATTCACAATTTATTTGAGAGCATGATACTCACACCTTTCACCACCTCCACCACCGCTGCCTTCAAACTATGTTGGGGTTAGCTACATGAATTCTTTTTCTCCATTCCGATCTAAATCACACTTTTCACCAATCACCATAATTCTCATCTAGATGTCGTTCATGTATAGTTGAACCCTCAAATTCTATATGCATATGCTAAAATTTTGAGTTTCTTGTTCGTAATCTCAATCTGCATTGAAATCAATTGTATCATTGGTTTGTTTATTTGGATGTGTGTCGTAGACTTGATCACTAACAACATCACCTACTTCATAGGTATCTAATTTCAGTGAGTCATCCGCATCTCGATGTTCGTTGTAGATCGGACCATCTACAACATCGTTGCCTTTGTACACAATAATATTTTGATGATCACAAATACAATAAGATGAATTGAGTAGTCGTTGCTAGTATCTTGTCTATTTTGGTCACTATGTGACTTGCACGTTCTATTAAATCTCGAATTAGGAGAGGTTCCTATAGGATTAAAACTACTTCCTCTCCAAGTAGTGGGCATCACATGAGCGTGTTTGTAGACCCTCGGAAGTGGGAAGCGTCCACATGGCTGATTTTGTGAAAAAAGTTTCGGCGTCCAATATGGGCCTAGTTTGGGTCTTGTTCAAATGGGTCCATTATGGGCCTATTTTCGGTCATGACATTGCCCTCCGTTTATTTCTGCTTTATTGGACCTCTTGGATAAAAAGTGAGGATCGATGGATGCAATGGATTGGTCCATTAATTTTTTTTATTTCCTTACGTAATTTGGGATCTTTTAGACCTAATGGGGAGATCCAATCTACAGCTATCTTTGCGCTTCATTCGATGTTTCGACCAAATTTTTTTTATCTTGTCATACCATGTATGTTGAATTCCATTGTTCTATCAAGTAAATCATGGTAATTATATCCCAAATCTGTCACATATCAGTATAGGTCTAATATGTTGCATCCTACGACTCCCCCATTCATTTGAGCATTGTCTGCCATTATAATAACCAATATGGTCGACATAATTAACTTCCTAAAAAAGAAAGAAACAAGTTGATTGAAGGCTGTTCACTTAAAGTTATTATCTTGTTGATTTTGATCCCTTGTTTCTTTCGCGTGAATTGGCCATTTTATTAATTCTCTAATCATTAGAGATTCCCTTATGATTGAAATTAGTTCGTCTCTAAAGAGTACCGAGCATCCCATTAGAGGGTTTTTGGAGCCCAGAAGTGGTACTTGTAAGACCCGCCACATGGTTGATCTTGTGGCAAAAGTTTGGGTGGCTAGTATGGGCCTAGTTCGGGTCATGTTCACTTGGGTCCAATTAATGACATTGCTACACATTTATTTATCTAATATTTTCCCCCTTTGATACAAAATGGGGATTGATGGATGTAATCAAATGATCAACAAATTTTCTTATTTGCATCCTTTATAATTTAGAATCTTTTGGATCTAATATGGAAATCCAATATGTGGTAATGTTTTTTTATTTTATTTAAATGAATCTGCAGCGATATTGATACTTCATACCATGTTTTGACCAAAATTTATTGATCATGGATGTTTAATTCCTTTGATCTATCAATCCAATCGGGGTAATTGTGGGCCAAATCTTTCACATATCCCTATAGGTCTTGTCTATTGGCAGCTTGAAAGACTTCCCCATTGAATTAAGCAATGCCTGCCATTATAATGACAAATATGGTCCACATAATTAACTTCCTGAGATAAGAAAGAAACAAATCGATCAAAGGTTCTTTTCTTGTTGATTTTGGGCATTCGTTCTTTGCCGTGACTTGCCCATTCTATTAAGTCTCTAATTAGGAGAGGTTTATAAATACGATTTAAATTACTTCATCTCCAAATAGTATTGGACATCCCATTAGCGGGGTTGTAGACTCCCGGAATTGTTCCACGTAAGACCAACCTAATGGCTGATGTTGTGAACGGACTTTGGACAACCAATATGGGCATAGTGTGGGTCATGTTCAGGTGGGTCAAATACATGAAATTGCCTGCATTGTTGCGCCCATTCGATAAGAAATGGGGATCTATGGATGGAATCAATTGATCCACTCATTTTCTTATTTAGATCCCTTGAAAATCTAGAACCTTTTGGTTCTAATAGGGTAATTTAATCTATAACGATCTTGGCACTTGATTCCATGTTGTGAACTAAATTTATCTATCCGGCCTTAATATGGATGTTGAATTCTTTTGATATATTTCAAGTGGATCGAGGTAATTGATGGCCAAGTTTGTCACATATCCTTAAAAGTCTGAACTAGTGGTTGCTGCAAAGACGACTCCGCTGAATTGAGCAGTGGCCGCTACCTTCTTGTTGATTTCGGTCCCTCTGTGACTTGCCCGTTCTATGAAGTCTTGAATTAGGAGAGGTTCATATAACTCAATAAATCACTATCTATTCAAGGCTCCAAAAGTTAATGGTTTTATACATGAAGGGTTGTTGCAATATTGCGATAAAAAAAAGGTGGTGGGTATTAGTTGGATTGGTGGTTGTAATTTTGGTAGATTTGGTAGAATGGAAATAATACTGCATTCAAGCGCTCTTGGGGTTTATTTGGGTGTCGAGTTATCTATTTTTTTCTTTTCTTTTTTTCCCTTTCGTTGATTTACATTAGGATGTTTCTCTACATAAGGATGCTTGGAAGATTTAGATTCTTTTGGCTTTTGTCATTTAATTTTTTTGTGAGGTTACAAGCCCCATGGGTTATTATTTCTACTTCAATTATCCAAATTAAACTGATTGATGTTTGAGTGTACTCTTTTAAAAAAAATTACTTTCCTTCATTTAGATAACAATTATGTTAATTCTTTGCAAGTGATGGTTGATGGTAGTCAACATGGATCTGTTCCCCTCTTTAATATCTACCTATTCAACATTTTATTAGACTGTATTATATTATTTTTTTGTATTTTTTAGATTTCATGGCATCTTTGGTTGTTTTTACTTAGGACCTGCGGCCTAAGATTTCAGTGAGCTTGTCTATGTTGTTGCTTTATTTATATATTTTTATTTCTAATTCATTAGTACAAGGAGTGATATTTCAACTTAGGATGAGGGATAGATCCCTGGTCCGTACTGTGAGGCTAAGGTGCCTTACGACTGATCTACGAGTGGTTCAACATTTTGCTGCGTTTTTTCGCAACTATTACTGCGGAGTGTTTCGCGGACACCCCATTTTCACAAATTTGGACTTTTGGAAGACCACCTGTTGTTTTCCCATTGTCATATTACTGGACAGTAGTTTCTGTTCATATCGTCTTTTTAGCCATGCTTATTTTCTGAAACCGCTGAATCTCCTTACTATTTTTTAGTAAAGGTTCTAATTATGGCCAAGCGTCTTTGGATGTGCAGTTCACTGGATAAGCATATTCAAGATCCAAATGTTATTTCACGAGTTGTAATTTTTTTTATTGAAATCACTGGATAAGCATATTATGAGTCTTTGACTTTTTTATTGAAATCAATGAACTTAACTGTGATTAGAATTTATGTTTTAAAATTTGGATCTTGGCATGTAATTTTTGGTGTTTGTTAAGCAACGACCGTGAACTATTGATATTTTTTTTCAATGTGAATTCTTCTGATTAGCTGTTTAGAGGTTTTTAATAGTCTTCTTTATGGATTTGTACAATCAGGTTAATCAACAATTTGGATCTGCTTGATATAGAGCCACATGCATGATTAGAGACGTGGGTGATTGTATTCTTTAGGAGAGATGATTTAGCCCTTGCTTTGCACTCCATGTTCTCAATTTTCACTACTTCTGAACGGAAATATGTGCAAATGCTATTAGAGGGTACCTTGAAAGTATGTTTTGGATGAATCACGATTCCTTTTGTTTATTACAGTATTTTTATTTGAATCAAGTGTAATTGATGTTAATTTGGTCTTAATTATTGTAATTTTCTTAAAAGTGCATTGTAATTGGGTGGTATTAAGAAGCAAGGAAATGGAATTAGGTAATGAGAATTTTTTAAGAAATAGCTCCTTTTTATGTTTAGCAGCATCTCATTCAGCCAAAATGCATTAATTAATTAGGAACCTATCTCTCTTTTTCGTTCTCATTTTTTCAAATTTTATAGGATAAAAAAAAAAACTTGGATTGTAAGTTGTGCATTTTTTTTCCTTCCTATTTTATTGAATTTTGTCTCATAAAGGGGGGACCAAGAAGATAAGAATATTGTAAGGGATGGATTGGAGTGAAGTATGGGGGATTTGGAAGTTCCCTGTTAGTTGGATCACTTGGGTGTTCATGGAGCATATCCATAATTCCTAATATCTATTATTTAATTAAAAAAAATATAGATGCAGGTCTTGTCAATAGATCCACCTCTCAAATCGAAAGACTAATGCAACACAAGGTAACCTAGATCCGAAAGCATTTCCTCATCTGGATAAATTTATCTAAAAGAAGTCCTAGGTTTTCATTAGGACCCATGGTATCTTGAATCAAATTAACATTGTTATTGGTCAACATTAAAAATGAGTAACACCTAATTAACAATGAAAAAAGCTTCCAAGAAGGCTTCTAAATCAGTAGTAATTAAAGAACAGTGCACATTCTGTATAAACAAATCATAAGGGATTATTTTATTTATTCCTTAAAGAGAATCAACATTATATTTAATCACCATAAAAAAAATACCGGACTGATTTTATTCGCTATTAATAATGACTCTTGACCAGGTCAAACATGGCTAAAGACAATCTTTTCGTAAGAGTATTTTTTTTTTTTTTGAATGGTATCTTTTCATAAGAGTTGAATAGTTTGAGTGAAAGAAAGTTCTATAGCGTTTAGGGTTTAGGGTTTGAAAAAGAAAGAAGAGAATTATTCTCTATAGTGCAATATTAGTAATCAAACGAACGTCTCTAATTAGCATAAAATAACACCGATATTAGCATTGACCTAACAAAGGAACTGCCTCTTCTCCCTTTATTCCAAAGACGATGATTTCAACTCTAAGCTTCTTAGTTTTCCCTCCCTTTTTGTACATATATTTTCTTTTTGTTTTGTTTTTGCATATTTTTTTCTAACCATGGACAGGAAGCGGATTGGATCACACATTCAGGTACCTTTTCCACTTAACCCTTTGTTATTTTCTTTCCTCGCATGTTACATTTTCATAAGTACTGCATTGCATGCATAACATCGAGGACGATTTTCATCTTAGGTTGTAGGGTGGGGACAAGCACCTTGTCCTGTGTTAGATAGAATTTTTACACATTTTTGCTTTTTAGAAAAAAAAAATTCTTGCTTAGATTTTTTTTTTCCTAACTTTCTTTTGGTTTCAGAGAGAAAGGAAATTTTCACAATTATTTTTATTAACTGAAGATATTGAAAATCTTGGGAACTTTGAAAAAGTAGGCGAAATTAGATTTGGTTTTCCATTTTGTTTATGGAAAGGTTTTTCAAAAAAGTGCTGAATTTTGATCCCTTCACAAAAAACACAGTCGTATATATTTTCGAAAGTTTTAAATGTGAAGCTATGATTTTTCACAAAAAACACAGTCGTATATGTTTTCAAATTGTTTAAATGCGAAGCTATGATTTGCTCTTTTTTTTTTTTGACGATTTGATTAAAAATATGAGGGAACACCAATACTTAGTTTTACTAGTTTCCTGGTTCATCTGGGTGGATTTTTCCACATACCAGTGAATCAATTCGGGCACATGAAAAGTGCTGCCTATTGTTGGGGACCGTGAACGAAGTTACATAAGATTTGGGTATGCTCCCCAATATCTATGTAACCGAGTCTAGAAATGAAAATTTCCGGCCTTTTGAAAAACAGTAGTGCGAAAGCCGTCATAGTCACCTTGAGTGGAAACTTGCTTTTTTGCTAAGTCTCTAGGTGGACCAGATTATTCAATAGAGAATTGTATATATTTTCAAAAGTTTTAAATGCGAAGCTATTATTTGCTAATTTTTTGGACAATTTGATTGAAAATATGTAGGAACACCAATACTTAGTTTTACTAGTTTCCTGGGTCATCTGGGTGGATTTTTCCACATACCAGTGAATCAATTCGGGCATTTGAAAATGGCTGCCTATTGTTGGGGACTGTGAACGAAGTTACATAAGATTTGGGTATGCTCCCCAATATCTATGTAACCGAGTCTAGAAATGAAAATTTCCGGCCTTTTGAAAAACAGTAGTGCGAAAGCCGTCATGGTCGCCTTGAGTGGAAACCTGTTTTTTTGCTAAGTCTAGGTGGACCAGATTATTTGATAGAGAATCGTATATATTTTCAAAAGTTTTAAATGTGAAGCTATTATTTGCTAATTTTTTGGATGATTTGATTAAAAATATGAAGGAACACCAATACTTAGTTTTACTAGTTTCCTGGTTCATCTGGGTGGATTTTTCCACATACCAGTGAATCAATTCGGGCACATGAAAAGGGCTGCCTATTGTTGGGGACCGTGAACGAAGTTACATAAGATTTGGGTATGCTCCCCAATATCTATGTAACCGAGTCTAGAAATGAAAATTTCCGGCCTTTTGAAAAACAGTAGTGCGAAAGCCGTCATGGTCACCTTGAGTGGAAACCTGCTTTTTTGCTAAGTCTCTAGGTGGACCAGATTATTCGATAGAGAATTGTATATATTTTCAAAAGTTTTAAATGCGAAGCTATTATTTGCTAATTTTTTGGACGATTTGATTGAAAATATGAAGGAACACCAATACTTAGTTTTACTAGTTTCCTGGTTCATCTGGGTGGATTTTTCCACATACCAGTGAATCAATTCGGGCATATGAAAATGGCTGCCTATTGTTGGGGACTGTGAACGAAGTTACATAAGATTTGGGTATGCACCCCAATATCTATGTAACCGAGTCTAGAAATGAAAATTTCCGGCCCTTTGAAAAACAGTAGTGCGAAAGCCGTCATGGTCGCCTTGAGTGGAAACCTGTTTTTTTGCTAAGTCTAGGTGGACCAGATTATTTGATAGAGAATCGTATATATTTTCAAAAGTTTTAAATGTGAAGCTATTATTTGCTAATTTTTTGGACGATTTGATTGAAAATATGAAGGAACACCAATACTTAGTTTTACTAGTTTCCTGGTTCCTCTCGGTGGATTTTTCCACATACCAGTAAATCAATTCGGGCACATGAAAAGGGCTGCCTATTGTTGGGGACCCTGAACGAAGTTACATAAGATTTGGTTATGCTCCCCAATATCTATGTAACTGAGTCTAGAAATGAAAATTTCCGGCCTTTTGAAAAACAGTAGTACGAAAGCCGTCATGGTCGCCTTGAGTGGAAACGTGCTTTTTTGCTAAGTCTCTAGGTGGACCAGATTATTCGATAGAGTCTTTTCCTCGAGAGTTTTAGTGGAGCATTTAAAACTTATTTTTTTATGTATGCGTACTTTTTTCACCCTACACTATTATATTTGGCATGATTTTTTGAAAATTTCTTTCCAAAGAAGGGATTGGCGAACCGGGTTTCAAAATTGCCTAGATTCGATTTTTCTAAAGTTTTGATTATATCTGATGATTATAAATTTTCTTTTGAAAAATTTCTTTCATTATTTTTGGTTTTAGGCGCTATGAATTTTGTGGGTGCATATTCACTACAAACCCTCACGATGCACAACTCGTCCACTAGGGGTGACCTAAAGGATTTAAGGGCTTGCTGCCCACGCTAAATGCAGTCGAGAGTGCCAGTGAATGTTGCCATTTTTTTTCCTTTTTTGTTTCTGCATTACTTTTCTTAGATTATGTAAGAATCCTACCCTAGTTTGCATTTCTTTCTCGGGACTAGCAAAATGCTAGTTGGGGGTGTGATAATTTCTTTAAAATGCACATTTTCATCATTAATTTTTAGTAATTAAGGACTTATTCATCAAATCATGCTTGATTTTATTGGAAATTCATTATTTCATGTTTTCACGCATCAAAGTTTGAATTCAAGTCAAAATTCTTTGAAAATCATATTTTTACATGAAATCATGAATCTTTCTATTTTTAGCATGGGAAGTCAGAAATTGAGCATTACTTTTAATTCACACATGAAATGATGAATTTTCTTTTCACACATTAATTCAAGCATTGGTTCTATATAAAAAACTTCATTGTTCAAGAGCTTTGTCTCATGCCATATTGTTATTATTCCATTTAGGAGTAGGTGTGAAGTACTTATTTTTCTGTAGTCTCAATCTAATAAATATTTGTTGAATTTATTTAATTAATTTTATCGTTCTTTTGTGGAATGTAGGGTTATGTACCGACTGTTTTCGACAATTTCAGTGCAAATGTGGTGGTGGATGGGAGCACTAATAATCTAGGATGGTGGGGGATAAAATAGGTACATTGTTTAACTATTCCATGCGTTCTATCAAATTTTCCCTTTATTAATTTTTTATTTTCTTTTGCTAGAAAAGTTTATTTTGTGGGTCTTATTTTTCGGCTCTATGAAACTGATTAGGAGGATTGCAGCATATTTAAGACCTCTAAGCTATTGTGGTGTAGATGTTTTTCTATTGTCACTCTTTCTCATCAGCAAGGCTAGCTATGAAAATGTTGAAAAGATGGTAAGCAATATCTGGTTCATTTTGAAATACTAGAGTCTTCTACTTGTTTTCTTGACAGTTTATCTTCCCCTCATTGGTGACACATTTTTTCTCTTTTCAAGTGGATACGTGAACTGAAACATTATGTGCATGGTGTTCCCATTGCCCTCATTGGGACAAAACTTGGTTGGACTTTTTCTTGCCGAGTTCATTGTATCAACTCGTTATCACTCTCTATTGTTATTGTTGTCATGAACTGAATATGATTTTTTTTTTTTTTTTGAAAATGAACTAAATTTGTTATATCTTCAAATCTCCAAGATTATCATTCATAGGCTTTGCATCTTGTTTACAGCATTTTGTTGAATTCATTTGGTTGCTCTGTTTCATCTTTTGCTAATTCCTGTAGTTCTATTTCCTTATACTTTTTGCTAAGTTGAACTTTCCATTTCATTCAATTTCTTTTCATAAAAATATTACAGCTTGTGTATCTCTTTAAATTGTTTGCTTTATGACTTGTTATACTGATCTTTGCCTCAAATACCTTCTTTGTTTGCTTAAGTTAAATCTTATTCTATCTATGTGAAAAGAAATGTAGTAGGATTTGTTTCCTTTTATGGTTTCGCCTTATTTTCATTATTTTTTGTGCTAAAATATGCTCTGGCTCATATAAATACCACTAGTGTGTTGAGAAGTGGGCTCCACCTGAGGGGGCGAGTATTGTAAAGCATTTAGGTTGCCTATACTTTCGCCTCGAGGTTTTAATAGAATGGTTAGTAAAGGAAATTTAATATGGTATTAGAGCCAACCGGTCGCGCGGGAGGAACAACTCGGCACTAAAAGAAATGCATGTTGCCGAAAGTGCACCAACCGGGTTCCACTTGAGGGGGAGTGTTGAGAAGTGGGCTCCACCCAATGGGAAGTATTGAAAAGTATTTATGCCGCATCTACTAACTACTTTAGGTTTTGATAGGAATGGTTAGCTGAAGAAATTTAATAAAGTGATGCTTAGATTCTCACATGTAATTCAGATGCAGTTCGCAATTTTAAAAAAAAAATAGGATTGGGTTTTATCGATTATGATGATGATGTAGCTCCCAAAAAACTATAGGAAAACCCGAGCAGCTGCAAAATTCATGTAGCTGACCCGAACGTAGTTGGGACAAGGCTTTAACGATGTTGATAATGATGAGATGCTATGGAATAGGCATGTCCATAAAAGGTTAAAAATATCTCTGTAAGATCATTGAAGGTCTACAAATTGAATGGAGTAGAAGAAGGGGGATATTGACAGACATTGTGTGAAGTAGTGAAAAAAGACATGGGCATGTGGTGTGACGAAGAAAGGGTGGAGTGGAAGAGAAAAATGCAAGGTGGATGGGATTATTCTTTTATTGGTTATGTAAATTTTTTATCCAAGAAAAGAGAAGAGTATAGATTTGATCATCAAGACAATGGATTCGATTCTATTTTAAGAATGGAATTAGGAATTATAGTAATTTTGATTAAATTTTATTATTGAATGTCACATCTTTATGGGTTGATTTTATGTCATGGTCTAATGTTCTGAGATAGGAAAGAAAACATAGAAATAGGGAATTTGAGAAATAGAATTCACTTCGAATTCTAGGGTTTAGGGTTTAATAGAATAATACTAGCTGCTCTTTTTCTCATTGCATTCAATTATATTTAAAGCATTACAGAAAACTACCTATTTCATCAATTTAATACATAAATGACATGTGCCCTTAACTTCCTAACCAGCTCAATAATTGGACAATGATTTAGTGACTGACACAATAACTACAGTCAAACAGTAGCAATAACTAACCCATACTACAATGTAACTCCCCATGCCGGCATACATATTCAACATGTGTGCACCACAGAAGAACGTATGCATAATTTTATTTCAAAATATCTCACTGATTTGGCTACACACTTAATATTTGAACTTTGGCTACCGAACTCTTTAGGAAATTCATTTGTATTTTTTCTGATTTTGTGTTATTCATTCCAGTTTGTAAGACACTTATGAGGCACCAAGAAGAGCATTTCGGATACTTGCAAAATGAGAAAAGTCACTTTTAGTGACACTTAAATAGCGGATGTTTTAACTTTCTGCCGCTCAAAATTCTTATCAACGACGGATATTTTATTCCGTCACAATGTTGAAAAAAATTTAAGGTATCACTTGGCGCATTATATTTTCCGCCATTAAAGGTCCACACTTTTTATATCTCTAAACTCTTGAAGCCCGAAAACCCTAACTCTGAGCGCATTTGAAGCTTGGAGGGTATTCTTCTACTGCTTCTTCAAAAATCTCTCTGCAAGAAATTCTCTCAGCGATTTGAAGCTTGGAGGGTTTGCTTCTTTTTGCTTCTCAAATTCTCTATCTCTTCATTTGATCTGATCGGCTGCGAAATCGCGCAAGAAGAAGCTCCAAATTTGATCATGTCTTTCCACGAGAAGAAGCTCATCATCTCAGCTATTTCTCTTTGTGCATGTTCTTCCTATCGAATCTGCTGCATGCAGGAATTCTAGATCGGAAGGCTTCAAATTCTGATTTCCAGTTCCGTGCTTGTGCAGAAGAACGGATTTTGGTGTTGTGTTGAAGTAGCCCTGATACCTTCTCTCTCTTTTTTTTCATGATTTGGTGTAGAGAAAGAGTGATTTGCTTAGAAGTTGTAGGTTTGCAGCGTTTGCTTTAGCAAATCTACTAAGAAAGGTGTTTTCGAACGATTTGAGGAGAGAATGAGTGAGAAAGAGTAGGAAATCTGCTGAGAAGTTAGGGTTTTAGCTTCGAAGTTGATCCGTGGAGGAAATCTGAGAAAGGGGTTTGGATTTTTGGGTATATTTTTTAGATCTTGTTTTAGTAAATCCATGCCTTTAATCAATTGATGCGCTCATATCTTTCATTTTTCTATGTATCATCTGTGTAGAACTATTGGATTTATGTTTTGGATCTTGTTTTAGTAAATCTATGCCTTTCACCAATTGATGCCCTCATTTCTTCCATTTTTCTAAATATTTGAAGGACTTTGATCTGATCAGTGAGGATCAGTGAAGGCTATTGTATTCTTGGAAATCAGTAGGAATTTGGGCATTCGTGTTTTTCGCTCATGTATCACTGTGCTGGTATTTTGAGATTCATTGATAGAACTGTGACTTAGAAGTAGATGGCATAGTTTTTTTTATTCTCAATTCGAGAAATTCAGATCTGAATTGGTAGGTTGCAATGTGTTAGTCATTACAATATGTTAATTTGGTGGTTATGTATGCCTGTTTTAGTTCAATATGTTGTCCTGATATCCCACAGGTTGTAAATTAAATGAGGAACTTGTATTATATTTATAAATACACAGTTGGGCCCCTTTGAACTTGGATGCTCAGCAGCCAGGTTTCAATGAACAAAACAACACTTTGGTTATCTCAGCCTCAGGCTTTTCCAACAAAGGAAACAAGTGTTCTCATAGATGGTAAAAAGAATAAAATTCATTGGATATGAGTTGTTATATCTGTTTTTGGGGTCTTGTTTCTTTAGCAGGTAAAGTTTGAAATTTGGAAAGGAAAGAAAAATGAGGAAAAGAGAGAGGATTACTACATAACGTGGGTTTTTTAGTTTTTGACTGAGTTCCTGTATAATCATCAGAACTCATTCATTGTTTAAAACTGTGTTGTTTTATCAAAGTTATTATTGTCATTCTTCAGCATAAAATATAAGTTCATTGGTGCACATGCTAAGTGACTATTATTGAATATAAGTTCATTGGTGCACATGCTAGATATGTCGTCTTCTCCACAAGCGGGGGTCCAGCCATTGCAAATGGACGCTCAAACATCTACGTCTGGTAATTACATAGCACCCCTCTTATCCTGATGTTGTACTTAATATGGACTATGGTCTAGTCTTTCCAATATCTCCTTTCTTTTTGCCAACACATTCTATTAAGACTTAAGAGAGAAGCAAACTACCTTGCCAGCACATTCTTGGATTTCTCTGTTTTTTTATTTTTATTTTAGGGGCCTTGACAATCTAATTGAATCAATCAAAACCGGTTCAAAGTCTAAGAGAGAGATATTTTTAATTACAGATAGCATGTGGTTGCAGCAATTCACCCACAAATCACCACCAGACCAGACATCCATGGTGCTTCTGATAAATGCTTAATGAGCTATGCATTTTGGTGGTTTCTACTTTCTATAAAATGCATGCTTCTGATAGATACTTGAATAGCTATGCATTTTGGTGGTGGGTCCCTTCTAATATGCATGCTGAGATGCTGTTATTGCTTCAGCTGGATGAAGATTTAAGCTCCCCTGTACCACCCCAACAATTTGTGGATGACCACATAAACAATTGCATAAACAAGACCACCTCAGCTGGATGACAATCTGATTTTCCTATTATTATTCTTTTACTGGTAATGTTAGAGTGATGACTTTTTGACAGACTAGTAAAAAAGAATACTAGTTCATTTTCTCATAGATTTAGCAAAGGTTATCTCTTTTCCTCTTTTTCAACCTTCACTCTTCAAATTCACTTGATAGTCTCCCTCTCCCACAAATCACATGGAATATGTTAAAGTGCATTGGTGTGTAATTGTGTGAATTTTTTTACAGTTTGACTTGGCTAATATTACAACTCTGTTAAATGCAGTTTTAAGATGGCAAATATGAAGCAAAATAGACATTTACCTCAAATCGTGCATTGTCATACAATCTTCATTTCTCTGCATCAGCTAAAGCGCTGTATGAATATGCAGCCTCTTTGAAAAGTTCCGAAGCTTCAGGATTGTTGGAATTTTTGTCAGGGTGATACCTGTTCATGATTTGTGAGAGAGATTATATTCATATTCAACATGAATATACCGTTCATGTAAAGCAAAGAAAATCACAATTCACAAGCAGGAAAAAGGAAACAAACAGATCCAACTACAAACTCTGTTTGTACTTTGAGCTCAAAGGCCACCACATGCAATGAAATACCAGCTTCAGTGCAATCAAATACCACTTCTAAGCTTAAAAATTAATTTTATTTGGATGTAATTCCCTTTAAAGTTTATACTAATATTACTTATTTCATCCTAATAGGTTTTCGGTGCTCCTCCCGATATCCAGCGTGATGTTTGACGTGGGTGGTCCAGAAAAAAAGTCTTTGCCCCACTTTTATAGTACGTATATATTTTTGTTTCCTTACATATTCATTGGAAACCTCAACCATAATAACTGCAATTTAGTAACCAAGACCCATCCTCTACTAGTTAATAGACATAAGCAAGAAGAACCCTTCAATAAGGGACCATGGTTTTATATGAACAATGAATTCCAACCCTTAATTGCTGTAAGGCTAATCTTGTACACGTCATGCGTCAGCAGCAGCTTTTAGCCCTAATGCCATTGCAGGTGGACTTTCTATTGATGCAAAATGCAATGAACTATAGATAGGAAAATCATAGCCAAAATCTTGAATGGTTTAATGTCATGCATATTGGTTTTCATTTCGTGTGTACAGGTTATATATGGGTTTTGGATAAATGATATGAATGCGTTCTCAGCTTACCAAGCAATTGATTCACTAGTTCAAGGGTTAAATGTAGTTATTTTAAAGTGGGCTTTTTGTTTGCTTATTGAAATCTGAATCCTAGGAACTGTAGTGTTCAATCTAGAATTCATTGCACTTACAAATGAACTGTAGTGCTGCTGCTTGTACCTTACCGCCCAACTGTTTCTTGTAAACATGGTTAGTTGTTGTGACTTCTGATGCCCACACAGCAACTACTGGTGCAGGTTGTATGATCTGCATTGAAATTGTTAGCACGCATGCCATCTGTTGATGTTATTCTTTGCTATCAGTGTATAATCTAGCCAGATTTGGTCTTAGGAATTAATAAAAGTTTTTTATTTTTAAAGATGCTTTCATGTTTCATGTTCTGCGTATATTGTTCTGCATTGCTCATTAGTTCAACCACTGATCTTCCACACTCTTGAAACATGGTTTCTCAATCTATATAGCCTCTTAGATCTCATGAGATTTAGTAGAGTCTCTTTGATGCTCTTTTTTGTGTTGTTGAACCTTGGTTAAATTTCTGATAATAAGGATAGTTTCCACACTCTTGAAATATGGTTTTCAATTTTGAGGGGTCTGCTATGAGAAGAAGAGGAAGCGCCCTCCACATGCATTGCCTATGGTCTCCCAGGTGCAAGTTAGCAATGACCCACCTGCATTATGATATAATTGAGAGCTTAACGCAAGAGAATTATAAGTTTCTCAATCTCCCAATGCCTGTTTGATAGCAGGTAATTGATAGGATAACTACATGTAGGTGTCTACTTCTATAATTTGGAGATACTTTTTTACTGTTTTTTTGCCATGTAATTCAGTTCTTCCTTGATGGGACATATGTTGAGACCTGTGTGCACCTTTTTTTTCTCCATGTCCAGCTAGTAGTAGAAGCAGAAGGATCAGCAGCTGTAGTGAATGATAGTAGTTAAGCAATCATTGAGGAAGTGAGTACCCCTTTTAACTGGAAATAGACATGAATTCTCACGTATGCCAAGCAATGAGTTTTCCCAACCTGGGCTACTCTCTTTCTATTCTAACGTGCAACAGGAGGAACTTTTCTTTGCTAAAGGATGAAGAATGCTATGTTCATGAGTCAGTCTAACATTATCCTTCACATGTTAATTTGCAATGGTCAATTGTGTTTGTTTGTGTGTGAAAGAGGGAAATAAATTGGAACCCTCTAATTTAGAGATATCAGATCTTCCTACTGTCAGTACAAAATTGCCCTCTTTATATTGGAAGCTCAATCTCTACAAGCCAAGTCAGTCTTTAAATTTCACCGTCTTTCATAGTAGATCTCATTAGTGACCATACTACCTCCAATGATGGATTTTTTTTTCCTTTTCCTCCCTATCAATTTCTGATAATAAGGATATTTTCCACACTCTTGAAACATGGTTTTCAATTTTGCTGGAGATGCCAAATGTAACTTTGGTGACTGCAGGATTTTGGATGATTATGGAGTGGCAGCTGCAAATTGCTTCAAGATAGTTTGGGTTATTGTGGAACATCCAGTAGTTTGGTTAATGTGGGATTTTGGATGATTATGAAGTGGTAACTTTGGTTTTTCATCATTTTGTATAGCATATAGACACGTGATATACTAGACAAGTGAGGGATTTCATTGCTATCTTTGCACATCAGTTGAACTAAAGTTTGGTGGCAACAAGAAGATCAGGTTTCTTGTGACCATGAATTCATTCCTATGTAGACTCCTTATTCTTGTTTTTCTTATATATCAGGTAACAGAAGAGTGCTTGGAGAAAGCCATTTCTGCTTATGATAGTGTTTAGAAAAATTGGAAAGAGGATAAGGTTTGAAGATTATGAATGACTCTCTGTAACAGCCAGTGTATACATGGTGCACTATTTTGTATACAGATTATATACAGATTACATAATGAAGTTTTCCATATCTGGCCCCAACATCTAGATTCAGCCTGAAATGCACGCAGATTGGGAACTTACAATACAGGTAGAACTTAGGTCAGATCAGTGCACCCCCCACAATGCATGGTGTTATTTTGTATCTAGGATCAGGAAAATCAGTTCATGATCTTATTTCTTCTTCGCAAGTCAAAAATTACATCGATCATTTTCCAGAGTAAGATGAAGGGAAATAAGAAAAACTTTCTTCTTTATGATGATCTACTTTCTCCAAATGATGTTAGGTGCTGCACCCTAATTGACCTTTTTGTCTGCATGTTAAAATGGGTTTTGAATAGCTGCTGAGTTCTCAGGTCTCTCACCATCATCTGAAGTGAATTCTGCGAATTAAAGTCACTCACCAAAATCTGTGATCAAAGATGTGTGTGAACTCTTGGGTGAAAATTTCTCTCAAACATGAATCAGAAAGAGGTGAAGGATGAAGGATATAAGATGCAAATGTATATGGGCATCTGGCTCCAAAGTACTGTGACCTGGCCCATTTGCAACCATGAAGGCCAAGCCAAGTTCTTGAACTATGATTATTGTCCATTTATCCTCTGCTATTTTTGGGCCATTGCAAACTCAATCCAGAGCCAACCTGACAAATGGCCACCATGACACTAATTTAATGGAATTGTTCCTTGTACTTACAGTGCAGCCTATTGAAAGATAGTGTGTTGACAAAGGCATAGATTTGCCTACTTCATTTCACTGCATTAAATTGGTGCAGACCTGTGATTGTTTCTGAAGTCTGAACATAATGCGTGCAGAGAGTGTTGTCAACATTTTTAGGCCCAAATACCACTTCTGAAGTCTTCCCCACTTGTTGACATGAAGGGGGTGAAGAAAAATGGGATGAATCAATTTAACCAGACTACCCTTCAATACACATTAAACAAGAGTACTGTTAAGAAACATTGAGAGTGGCTTCATGATATCCGGTAACACTACTACTACAATTGCTAATCCTATTTGTAAGCCCTCACTACCAAGCAAGCAGACTTTTAACATTGTTTGTCCCTCCATGTTCTACCCTAGACTCTTCCCAAAGAGGAAGCCTCAGTGCCTTGCACTGGTAGTCACAGGTGCCATGAAATTGCCTCTCTCTCTCTCTCTCTCTCTCTCTCGTGTATGTGTGTTTTTGTGTTAATCCTATTAGGAAGTTTAGAAAGCAGCAAACACTAGTATAGGTGAGATTTCTTCTAGGTTTTGTTTGTGGGGTTGGAAAGAAAGTTTGTAAAATACAATTTAGTTGATGGGCTTCCATCAATTTTTCTTTGTTGGGTGGGAATGGAATAGGAGCTTCAATAACAAAAAACCCAAACTGGGTCACTTTCTCACTCTAAATTACACCATGTTAGGGGGGGTTCTTCTCTAGATTTTATTCAGTTGGGTTCTCTTCATTTTGTGTAATAAGCCGGAAAATTGGTAACTAACACCCCACTAGATTGGGTAAGTAGGCTAGAAAGCTGGGAGAACAAACATACCACTTATAGGACTAGCATATTAGGCTAGAAAGCTGGGAGAATAAACATACCACTTATAGGACTAGAGATAATTTCTCGCTCTCAAGCTGGGAGAATAAACATACCACTTACAGGACTAGAGATAATCTCTCTCTCTCTCTCTCTCTCTCACTATTAGATTATTGGATTCCAAGGGAGCAAGAGACATGAATTTTGTTTGGTACAGTATTTGATGAAAAGGCCCACCACATCTTCCATCACCAATCTCACCGTTGGTCAGAGCCTAGGAGAAATTCACCAGCAGTGCACCACACTACCAAGAAGTAGTAGTCATGAACATTGAGCAGTGGTGAAGCCTAGAGAACCATGCCAGGGGCACATGGAAATAGTATGGTGCAGAAGCCAGGAATGGAGAAGAGGTAAACAAGCATCAACCTACTCTTTTTTTTCTTCTTTTGATTCTTTTTGGTTGGGGGTGTCAATGGCTCAATTGGATGGGATTGGGCTCAGTTTAGGATCACAACTCTTTATTGGCACTGGTCCTGATCTTGAGTTCAACTCTCCTGAGACTTGAGCCCATAGATGGCTATTGAGTTATGACTGTCATGATCTGAGCTCAAATTGGTGGACTCAGGCTTAAGTTTGGGGTGTGAAGATCTTGGATCCTAAGTTTGGGTCTTAATCGGACTTGCGTGCTTCTTTCTCAAGTGGCTTTGGGCCTCCCATGACCGTTATCAGGTGGGCTTCGAATTAGCAACCAGGGCCCATATTGCAATTAAACTAGGATTTAGTTAATTTGTACTCTAATAACATTATTCAAATTCTATTGGCACATCACAAGAACTTGTATTTGGTACCCTCTACAATGCATGGGTTAAATTAAAGCATTTATGAATATTGTATATAATGGAGGTTAAAATACATTTTTTGCACAAAAAAAAGAAAAGAGGTTTTAGCGGTGGATAAAACAAACCGCCACTAATGTTCCATTTGTGGCGGTTTTTTATCAGCCACTAAACGCATTAGTGACGAAGATCTTTTGCAGCGGAACTTGGGATGGAAATTTTCCGGAGCTACCCTTTAGCGGCGGAAAAAATCTGCCGCTAAAAGCCAAAATTTATGTAGTGTCGGAATAGATATAATTACTGATACAAGTCCAACAACATGCCCACTCATTGCAAAGACCCTTGCATCATAATCTTCTAAAGCAAAGGACCTCTTCTATGCTCTGATAGTCAATAGCATTCTGAGATATTCGATTGACGCGAGAGCTTTTAAGTTAACCTTTCATCTGACACATAACAAGTTCATGCCAATGTTGCAATTCATTTGTATATAGTATAAATCTTTGTCGGTAGTTTTGCTGTAGCAATTTTGATTATACTGTTTCTTTGAAGGGCATTGGTTCCAAACACTAGTCTGTTTTGAAGGATGCAACGTCACTACTTGACTGTTACTACTCTATTGGAGGCTTGGTTCTCATTAAGGTAAGTGCTTAACTAGACCACCGTATTAAATCTTTCATTGTTTTTATTTCCCTACCATTTTTTCTCTCCAGCTAGTAGCAATCTCTTATAGAGCAGTTCTTTTCACTTCTTCAAAAGCATTGGCTTTTTAATATCACTTGAGTTGTTTTTTTTTTTTTTTTTACTTTTTATTTTCTTTATTGCTCATTGTACATCTGTTCAAATCTCATTCGAGGATATTGAGTTCATTCCAAGCATGTGATTGGAGCTTCCAATTTTGATGTGTCTTTAGTCTGAAACCGTTTGCTACTTGATTTAGGGAATAGTATCCCAAGCATGTGACCTGAATCATTACAATTTTTTTTATACTTATTCTATTGGAACTTATGATTTAGATGATTCATTTGAGAGAGAATAGTCACAACACAATTGATTGGTCAATATTTTTTGCTATTGTTTTTAATTTTAAAAGGTAATCCAGTTTTTAATTAATCTACTTAATTTTTTTTGTATATTTGGGAGGTTATCTAGTTATACTTCTCAGTCTCTTGATTTAATTCTTTAGTTTCTTCTTTTTTCCTTAAATTCCTTCCGTGCATCATCACATAAGATCCAGATGTTGCTTCATCTAATTTCTCTATGAAATCGTCTCTCATGATCTTTCTTTTCTAGTTTACGATATTCATGCTATCATAATTACTAAATACCAATGAAAAAAAAATGAAATTTTACAGAGTTATATTAGAATGAGAATGAACTTAAAAAAAAAAATGAAATACAGCGAATCATAGAAGATTCTGCACTCGGAGTTCTTATCTTGTAGATTCTTATGCCTTGTTTCTTAGAGAGATATTTGTTCCCATTTTATTAAGTCCCCAAAACAGGGAAGGAAGTTATGCAATGGAAATTACTCCCTCTCCAAGTAATATTGGCATCCTTTTTCTGTGGGTTATGAACCACTAAGAGCTACTTGTATGATGAGCCACATAGCTGGTTTTGTGGAATTTGCTTGAACCTCCACTATGGGCTTGGTTTGGGTCATGATCATGCAGCTCCAATCCATCGCATTGTTATCCTTTAAATTATGCATCATTGGGCTCTTTTGATTTAAATCGGGATTGTCCAATGGAATGAATTGTTCCACTAATTTTCTGATTTGAATCTCCACTTACTATAGAATATTTTGGATTTTATTTGGAATACAGTTTACATTCATCTAGGCCCTTCATTCTATGTTTTGTTCCAAATTTATTGATATTTTCCTAATATGGATCTTGAATTTCTTTGATTGATCAAGTAGATCTGGATAATCAAAGTCTAGATCTATCATATATCCCTGTGGGTTTGAACTATAAGATCCTAAATCAGACTCCCCCATTTGAAAAGGCTTCGACATCTAGTAAACATCCTCTTCACATTGTCGTCTTCTCTGTCATTTTCTCTTCTTTTGCTTCCATTGACATGAATCACTTGTCTTTTGAGTTGCATTTGTCTTTGGGTAGAGTACATGTAAGAGTTGTGTACCTTATCTACCCAATGTGGTCCAATGGGATGCAATCCAATGCTGCACAAGAAAATTGCGAATCAATTGTAACTAGCGTTGCCTTTGGTAATCTTGATAAAATGAATGTTCAAAGTTGTAAATCTCTCTATGTGGGATATTGACATTCACAATTTATTTGAGAGCATGATACACCTTTCACTGCCGTCGTCGTCGCCGTCGCCATCAAGCTATGTTAGGGTTAGCTACATGAATTCTTTTTCTCCATTCTGATCTAAATCACACTTTTCACCAATCGCCATAATTCTCATCTAAATGTCGTTCATGTATAATAGTTGAACCCTCAAATTCTATATGCATATACTAAAATTTTGAGTTTCTTATTCGTAATCTCGATCCCATTGAAATCACTTGTATCATTGGTTTGTTTATTTGGATGTGTGTCGTAGACTTGATCACTAACAACATCACCTACTTCATAGATATCTAATTTTAGTGAGTCATCTGCATCTCGATGTTCGTTGTAGATCGGACCATCTACAACATCATTGCCTTTGTATACAATAATATTTTGATGATCACAAATACAAGAAGATGAATTGAGTAGTGGCTACTATTATCTTGTCTATTTTGGTCCCTGTGTGACTTGCCCATTTTATTAAGTCTCGAATTAGGAGAGGTTCCTATACGATTGAAACTACTTCCTCTCTAATTGTATTGGGCAGCACGTGAGCGTGTTTGTGCACCCTCAGAAGCGTCCAATATGGGCCTAGTTTGGGTCATGTTCATGTGGGTCCATTATGGGCCTAGTTTGTTCATGTTCATGCCGCCCGTTTATTTCTGCTATCTTGGGCCCCTTGGATAAAAAAAAAATTGGGATTGATGGATGCAATGAATTAGTCCACTATTTTTTTTATTTCCCTGTGTAATTTGGAATCTTTTAGACTTAATGGGGAGATCCAATCTACAGCTATCTTTGCGCTTCATTCAATGTTTTGACCAATTTTTTTTTTTTTTTATCTTGTTGTACCATGGATGTTGAATTTCTTTGATCTATCAAGTAAATCCTGGTAATTATATGACAATCTATCACATATCAGTATAGGTCTAAACTGTTGGATGCTACAACGACTACCCCATTCATTTGAGCATTGTCTGCCATTGTAATAACCAATATGGTTGACATAATTAACTTCCCAAAAAAAGAAAGAAACAAGTTGATTGAAGCCTGTTCACTTAAAGTTATTATCTTGTTGATTTTGGTCCCTTGTTTCTTTTGCCGTTTCGCTTGAATTGGCCATTTTATTAATTCTCTAATCATTAGAGGTTCCTAAACGATTGAAATTAGTTCGTCTCCAAAGAGTACATGGCATCCCGTAAGAGGGTTTTTGGAGCCCAAAAGTTGTACTTGTAAGACCCGCCACATGGTTGATATTGTGGCAAAAGTTTGGGCGTCTAGTATGGGCCTAGTTCGGGTCATGTTCACTTGGGTCCAATTAATGACATTGCTGCACATTTATTTATCTAATATTTGCCCCCTTCGATGCAAAATGGGGATTGATGGATGTAATCAAATGATCAACTAATTTTCTTATTTGCATCCTTTATAATTTAGAATCTTTTGGATCTAATACGGAAATCCAATCTGCGGCAATGTTGATACTTCATACCATGTTTTGACCAAAAGTTATTGATCTTGGCTTAACATGGATGTTTAATTCCTTTGATCTATCAAGCCAATCCGAGTAATTTTAGGCCAAATCTGTCACATATCCCTATCGGTCTTGTCTATTAGCAGCTTGAAAGACTTTCCCATTGAATTGAGCAATGCCTGCCATTATAATGACAAATATGGTCCACATAATTAACTTCCTGAGAAAAGAAAGAAACAAATTGATCGAAAGTTCTTTACTTGTTGATTTTGGTCCATTGGTTCTTTGCCATGACTTGCCCATTCTATTAAGTCTCCAATTAGGAGAGGTTTATAAATACGATTAAAATTACTTCATCTCCATATAGTATTGGGCATCCCAAGACCCCCGGAATTGTTCCTTGTAAGACCAGCCACGTGGCTGATTTTGTGAATGGACTTTGGACAACCAATATGGGCGTAGTGTGGGTCATGTTTGGGTGGGCCACAAACATGAAATTGCTTACATTATTGGGCCCATTTGATAAGAAATGGGGATTGATGGATGGAATCAATTGATCCACTCATTTTCTGATTTAGATCCCTTGAAAATCTAGAACCTTTGGGTTCAATAGGGTAATCCAATCTGCAACGAACTTGGCACTTGATTCTGTGTTTTGACCTAAATTTATCTATCCTTCCTCAACTTGGATGTTGAATTCTTTTGATATATTTCAAGTGGATCTAGGTAATTAATGACCATGTTTGTCACATATCCTTATAAGGCTGAAATAGTAGCTACTGCAAAGACTCCTCCGTTGAATTGAGCAGTGGCTGCTATTATCTTGTTGATTTTGGTCCCTTTGTGACTTGCCTGTTCAATTAAGTCTCGAATTACGAGAGGTTCCTATATGATTGAAACTACTTCCTCCAAATTATATTGGGCATCACATGAGCATGTTTGTGGACCCTCGAAAGTGGGAAACGTCCACATGGATGATTTTGTGAGCGAAGTTTCAGCGTCCAATATGGGTGAAGTTTGGGTCGTGTTCATGTGGGTCTATTATGGGTTATTTCAACAATTTACTTCCTCTCTCCTTGTTTGTGCAAGGCTAGCTATGAAAATGTTGCAAAGATGGTAAGCAATTGCTGGTTTATTCTGGAATACTGTACTCTTCTACTTGTTTTTCTTGATAGTTTATCTTTCCCTCATTGGTGACACATTTTTTCTCTTTTCAAGCGAATACCTAAACTGAAACATTATGTGCATGGTGTTCCCATTGCCCTCGTTGGGACAAAACTTGGTTGGACTTTTCTTAGCGAGTTCAGTTTATCAACTTGTTATCACTTTATTGTTATTGTTGTCATGGACTGAATATGTTATGGCTTCAAACATCCAAGATCGTAGGCTTTGGATCTTGCTTGCAGCATTTTGTTCAATTCATTTGGTTGCACTACTTCATCTGTTGCTAATTCCTGTACTTCTATTTCCTTATCCTTCTTGCTGAGTTGAACTTAAATTTCATTCAATTTCTTTTCATAAAAATATTACAGCTTGTGCATCTCTTTTAATTATTTGCTTTATGACTTGCCATACTGAGCTTGTGCATCTCTCTCTCTCTCTCTCTCTCTCTCTCTCTCTCTCTCTCTCTCTCTCTCTGTTTTTTTATGTGTTATTAACAATGTTGATAGATTAGGGGCATCATTCTCTCACATAAAGAGGAGCACCAATGTCTAGTCAGATCACCTAACCAAAGAAGGAATTCAGTTTTCTAATTTGGCCCTTTTTTCTGTTGATTTGTCTGCCTTTTGTATGTATTGGTGGTTTGCTTGTTGTAGCCTTTGTGCCTTTTGTGGTCTTTTATTCGTGCCGAATCTTTTTGTGGCCTTCATCCGGCTTTTTGGTTTAGTATTGATCTCTTGTACTTTATAGTTTTTCTTTTGTCAATACAATTTCAAATAACATTCAAAAGAAAAATGTTGATGGTAAAATGGGTTTTCTTTGGATGTTGACAAGAGCATTTGATGTCATGTGTTTTTCAATCTTTTTATGGTCATTGATAGGAAGCTTTATGGAGATTTTAGGAATATCTCCTTTTAAGTGTCTACAATAATTATCTCTTTGTTTTGGTAGTAAAATTGGTTTACTTCTCTTTGGATTATGTAGGTGTAGGTTTTTCTTTTCTTTTTTTTTTTTTACTATCCTGTCATTCTTTTTATTATGTTGTTGGTTTTAACAATGTTGTGGTGATGGTAAAATGTGTTTTCTTTGGATTTTGACTAGAGCTTGCATCACAATTTGAAAGTGCTCAATGTTGCAACAAAAGGGTTGCTCGAATCATCTTACCATTCAAAAGCGATTTCTTTTTTTTTTTTTTTGTTGTAATCTTTGTATTTTTTTCAGGCTGGGATTTGCTTATTAGAACTGTTTCAATAAAAACCCATGCTTTTTTTCACGTTAGTTATCACCTTTAAAAAAGGATTTTTATTGGTTTTGTTTTTGTAATCTTCGTATTTTTGTCAGATCATGTTTTGTTCATTATAATTGTTTTGATTTTTGATGTCATGGTTTTTTTTTTCTTTTTCTGGTCTATAATTCTATGAAGATTTTGTTAATTTTCCCTTTTAATTGTCTACCTTAGTTTTCAATTTTCAAGAGTTTATCATTGAAAAAGAGTTTTCTTTTGTTCTTATTTTGTTTATTTCTGCAATCTGAGCATTTTGTTTATTATAATTATTTCCTTTTGATATTATTTTTTATATCTTTTCTTTTCCTTTAGGGCTCGTCTGTTTCCATTAGAATACCTAGAAATTGAATACATAGGAATTCATGTTTACATTAGCCTGTCTTCATATGAATGCATTATTTGTATGCTGTGTGGATTTTATACACTGTTTCAAGGTAGTTACTGGGTAAAATTGTATGCACCAAGTCACTGTTTGGGTAAGGTTATTTTGCCTTAAACCCACTGCTTAGTGCTAGAATTTTATTCATTTCACTTCATTGACTGCTGGGTGATGATTTTACATGTTGAATTTTATGCGTGTATGTTTGTTGCATTTCATGCATTTAATTTGCTGCCTGCATGTAAATTTTAACTATGATAACATATTGTTTGAATGTCTTTCCATGCACAATAATTCATGGTTTAGACATATTTCATGCAGACTAGGTATGCATTTTACATTATTGTTGAACGTGTGTTGTATACACATTGTTATATGTTCCCATGCACTGTCAAGCATGATTTCATACAGCTTTCCATGGCATCATGCACACTGCTACTGTTAGATTGAGAGTGTAATGATAAATTTCAATTTGTGACCACTGTTGTTCATTACTGTGGTGCTCAATTTCTATATCTATATCTATACCATATATAAAAGACAACAGTTTTACCTGCTTGTCATTGACGATTCCAATTTTTGTCGTTCTCTGCACTTTTTATATTCCCATAACCATACCTCCCCGTACCCAATTTTAAAAAGAACAGTTTTCTCCTCCTACCTTCCTGCAACTTCCCTCCTGCTTTCCTACCTTCCCTCCTGCTTCCCTTATCAATCTAGAACCTTTTTTTTTAATGCAACGTATAGTTTGTGAGACCCTTACATGCTAGGTGTTTGCTTAAGATCTTTCATGCAGAAATAGACTTTTTCCCAGCACCAACTTGCACTTTTTCCTCCTGCATCCACCCCTGCTTTCCCTTTCAGTCCAGGATTTCTCTTCACCCGAATGCAACCAAAGCAGCCTGCAATCTCACCACTGAGGCCAACCTCCTCGTCCCTGCAACCCTGATGATCTCTCTCACCCGCTGCCTTCCTCTTCCAGGTTCAGATTTCACATTTTCCCCTTTGTCAATTCTTTATTTCCTTCCTTACATGCAAGGTATCTTGATTGTGGGTGTTAATTTGTTCTTTTCAGTCAATGTCATTGATTGAGATGTTCATGCTTTGTTCTTTTATTTCTTAATTGTGGGTGTTAATTTGATTTGGAATTCTCTCATGAATGCCTCTATTTCTCAATGACAAAAGGGAAAACCAGAACTCTGGTTTCTTGTTCTTTTGCTTCTCTGTATAGAAAACGCCCACCATCTGTTTGTTTATGTTACTCTAATATTTCTCTTTATTTGTAAAGAGTGCTTCCCATGTGTTTTCTTTATATTCCTTTGTTAAAGAAGCTAGAAGAGGATATTATGTTGGGATTAAGATTAAGAGTGCCCTCTCTTGTGTGGGGTCACCTACGGCTCATTTGTGATTCATAAAGGTAGGTCGTGTCATTGTGATCAAGTAATTCTAATGCTCATTTTTGAAGTTTTAAAATCCAATGATTTTTCACTGTGTGATTTTTTGGGTTGATCTACTTATGGTTAATAGTTGAATTTGTATCAGACTGGGATCGATGTAGATTCATGGGAGGTAAGCGAGCATGAATGGCTTAGATTTGTCAAAGATGGACCACGTCAAACAAAATAAATTGGTTGATTACAGAAAACCCCTGTTTTTTATATTGGATATGGACATTGGTTTCAACTGGAAACTGACATGGATGTCCCTGGCAGCTAGAAGCTTAGGTTGGTTAGGTAAGGTAGCAGTATCTTAAGAAAATAAGTTAGATGGAGCAGTTTACCATAATAGGTTAGGATTAAAAAGAAAATAGTGCCTCATAATATTATTTTTGAAACTATTAACATCAATGCGTTAAGAATCACTTTCGGATTAATGGCTAATACCCAATATGAGTGCACATTGGCTAAGACAAGCCCAGTCTGTGAGGTCCATGGAATTAACCCTGGTGTGGGTTTCGTAGCCTTGCCAATTCATCTCAATAAAAAATTGTTAATAATTGATGCAATGAGGCTTTGATGTTTTGGATGAAGAGGCTTTGTTGTTATTAATGACAATGATGATGAAAATGACATTAGCCATTGTTACTTTGAGTGATTATTCTTGCAAGTCATAAATACGTCCCTAACTTTCATGTAGGACCATTTTTTCTTCTCCTAATATGTTTTATTATATGCAACGACTATGGCATACAAGAAAAACAAGTATAGAACTTTCTGGCTTGAGTTAATTTGTTTTTAAGAATGTTTCACTCTAGAAAGTTTGCAGACTTTTTTTTTCCAGAAAGTGAAATCTTTAATCATATAATATAGAAGACTCTCTTGTTTTGATAATAACCATTCTAAAATCACTGTGATAGCCTACCTGAGGTTGAACCTGATCATCCAAAAAATGTGTATTATATATGTGGGGCAATTCTTAATGCACAAGTTATGCTAAGGCCAGCAATAACGCCTTCTCTTGTGCTCCATTTCAGTTGCGCGCGTCTCGGCACAGACGCAGTGCGCTTGCCGAGACCAGCACTGATCACCACTATCTCAGCCACATGCCTCGTCAACCAAGTGATACATCTCGGATACAACCGAGGTGACGAGCTATTATCCGAGACAGGCACTAATAGCCACGTCTCATATAAGGACACGTGGCAGGATGGAAGTGTCACGTCCCCCGAACCCGATTAGAAAATAAACCGGATTCGGGGAGTGAAATTTAGGACTAATTAAATTTTTTGTCCTTTAAGCCCAAGGATCGTAAGTCCACTGTGAGGATATAACATTTCAAGCCTCAAATAAAATAAGAATTTGCGGAACTCATACAATTCTAGACATATTTGGATATCAACAAGGAATAATGAATCTCAATATAGATTAAAGTTGAACAAAGAATAAAATAAAACTTAAACAAGGAAATAGATTTATTCAATGGCCATCCCACTAATCAAGGCCATTTAAAACAATAGTGAAGTCAATAGTGTAAAAGTTCAACGAGAGATAATAAATGAAGAAATAAAATCTAGGGAAGTCCCGACGAATCGCTCTCGTGCTGGGAATGATGACGCTACTCTACGTCATCGGCACGCCACTCTCGTTCCTCCTCAGCTGGTTGGAGATCCTCTTGGATCTCCTCACCGGCTTGCTCCTCGTAGTAGTACTCATCTGAGGAGTCTGCACACCAAGGAACATAGTCAACGACATGTTGAGCAATAAATAAGCAATATATAAATAATCATGACATGCATCAAGTATAAGAGTAATGACAGGTATAATAATCAAGAGAATACAAGGAATCGAATCTAGGCATAAAGCATGAATAAATAACCATTCAAATCATAAATAGAAATCCTAACAATCACCACTACCAACGTAATGCAATGCAAAAAGAGGGAGACTCCGTGGATGTCCAAGCCACCTCACGGGGTACCAGTAACAATCCTATCCGGACTACTGATACCAAAGTCCGGCTCCAGGGGGATCCCAGCTCCCGGTCCTGGGAATAGTAGCACGGTCCCAACCCGCTCCCAACTATTCAACGCTATGGACGCCGTCCAAAGCCGACTGCCCACCCCGATGTCCGAGTAACCGGCCCATCAATAATACCCCAAACTGCAGATGGCTATAACATGCGAATAATAATAATAATAAAGTGGTGTTGACACGAGAATAGACCAAGACAAGCAAGTCTGGCTAGCTCAATATACAAGACATGTTCATAGGGATTATCTCATTCAAGTCAATACAAGACAAATCCAATCACGTGATAATCCCTTCAGTCTAGCCAATCATGTTTATCAATTATATAACACGGGGTCCTAAGGTACACTCTAAGTTAGGTCCAAGTCCTAATTCTTCAAGAGATTATATTTCATAATTAATTAGGCGTATTATGCCGAGAGTGAGTATACAAGGATTATAACAACGGATACAATTAAATAAGTCAAGGAGGAATTATGATCCAAACCTAGGCAAGTGGTGTCATCCATGTATCCTAATGTTCTAACGGAGTACGTGTGGAATTGGATCAACGATGCTTCTAAGGAAATCTCTTGGTGTACAATCATGTTAAGCATCCATTAATTCAGTTCCATACGCATTCGGTTACCCCATGTTTAATACACGAATACCTAGACACCTAATCGAAGCACACCAAGCCACGTGCTACGATTTAATCCTCATTAATGTTCAATTGATAGTAGGTTCATGGTTTCCAACATCTAAGGCCCAAACCTAAGTTATTAGTATCATTTCTAATAAAAAAATAGGATGGGTCAATAATCTGAGTTTTTACATCACTTCCCGACCTCCGGTCGTGATGAAACCAGTATCATGGGATTCTACATCTCAAGGGCTTTCCAACGGTATATAATTTGTAGAAATTCGACGTACGGATTAAAAGTTATAAGTGTTTTAAGTCCTTTTCTGAAGTTGTCAAAAATTACGAAAATGCCCTCTGATTGAGATCGATAGGACAACAGGTCCAATCGATCGGACTGATTTTCGTCTCAGTTAACTGAGACCAAATTGCAGTCCGATCGATCGGCTTGCAGGCCCGATCGATCGACACTGCAACCTGAGCCCGAAAATGGGTTTTTTCTTCCTTTTTCCTGCAGAAAACGAGCCTCCATGCTCCCCAATCATTTCAATCATTATTCTCATCCATTCTATCAAATTAAAAACCTCCAAAGCTACCATTTAACAATTAATCCAATCCAAACCACAAATCTAACCTAACATGTCAATCCCAATGCAATACCAACAATAAGCTTGGAATTTGGGTAATCTAATAAGGATGTTATTGCAATCAAAAGAAAACAATACACACATGATTAAATATAAAATGCATATATACTTGCCTCAACCAAGAAAATGATTAGAAATTGGAAAAGCTTGAGGAGAAGCTTTCTATCACGAAGACCACAATCTACCCCGCTCAAAAGTAATCTAGATCACCCAGAAGAAGAAAGAAAGTAAAAAGATCATGATCCAACCTATTCTAAACAAAAGAGAAAACGAATGGAAAAGTTGATGATGGGAAAAAGGCTTACCAACTAGTATCAATGGAGAGAAGAGATCGAAAGGAAGAAGATGTGCGGTCCGGATCACGGAGGTAATCTCTCCCGGAGGGAGATATGGGCTTGAGAAGATGAAGAGGGAGAAGGAGGGCTGTTGTAGCTTCATTGCAGAAGTGAGAATGAGATTAGGGCTAATCCCTGATTAAGAAGAGGAGAGGGAGGAAAAGACCGAATTACCCTTTAAGTGGGTCCGGTGAAAGAATGGACCATTTGAAGGGTTTCTGATCGTCGGATCGCGACAAGCCAAGAGACAAAAATGATCAGCGTGATGAGACCTTTCCAACGAACCCAAAAACACGGTGATAGGAATTTTTTAGGAAAAAACACTCAATTTTCCCTAATTTGCAAACTACCCCCTGCTAGGATCAAACAAACTCGAAATCAAACGAAACTTCGCAAACACTATTCTAATACTAAAAGAAACTCACTCAAGGCCTAAACCCACTTAAATATCTAAAATACAAATAATTATAATAATAATAAAATAAACGGGTCAACGGCCTGCAATTGGGCCCAATTGACCCAGTAAGGTCGCGGACCTTACATCTCTCACCTCTAAAAAGAACATTTGGTCCCCCAAATGCCTAAACATACCTCATCGGGAAAGAGATAAGGATACGCCTTCTGCATCTGGTCTTTGAGCTCCCATGTAGCTTCTTCCGGAGTGTGATGCTCCCATTGTACCTTGACCTACTGGATGGTCTTGGTATGCAACACTACTTCCTTGGTGTCAATGATCTACTCCACATAGGTTGCATCTGCTTGTAACTGAAGTGGCTCGTGCTGCAACACATGAGTAGGATCTGGAATGTACTTCCGAAGCATTGAGACATGAAAAACGTTGTGCACACCGGCTAGCTCAGGCGGTAGCACCAAACGATAGGCCACGTCTCCAATCCTGCTCTTGATCTCAAACGGTCCCACAAACCTCTTAGCAAGCTTTCCTTTCTGTCCAAATCTGACAACTCCTCTCATCGGTGACACCTTTAGAAACACCATATCTCCCACCTGGAATTCTAAAGGTCTCCGCCTCTTATCTGCATAGCTCTTCTGACGATCACGAGACTCCTTCATCCTCATCTGAACAATCCGAACTTTCTCACTGGAATCAGCAATCTCTGAGGGGCCATGAAAACTACGAACTCCAACTTCCTCCCAACATGCTGGAGTCCTGCATCTCCGTCCATACAGTGCCTCAAATGGTGCCATGCCAATGCTTGAATGATAGCTGTTATTGTAGGCAAACTCACACAGAGGCAAACTTTCATCCCAATTCTCCTTGAAATCCAAAACACAAGCTCGGAGAAGATCTTCCAAAGTCTGGATGGTACGCTCAGACTGTCCATCTGTCTGAGGGTGGTAAGCTGTACTGAATGTCAATTGAGTACCCATAGATGACTGAAAAGTAGACCAAAACTGAGAGACAAACTTAGGGTCTCGATCGGATACTATGGACTTAGGCACTCCATGTAGTTTGACTATATTGTCTCTGTACAACGTAGTCATCTTGTTCATAAACTGACCAGTCTTGAATGGCAGGAAATGTCCTGACTTAGTCAATCTATCCACAATCACCCAAATAGCATCATTACCCTTCCTGGTGTTCGGCAACCCTGACACAAAATCCATAGTGATGTTCTCCCATTTCCACTGAGGAATATCCAACGTGTGAAGCAAACTAGGAGGCTTTTTGCGCTCTGCCTTAATCTGCTGACAAGTCACACGCCTGGAAACAAATTCTGCAATCTCCTTCTTCATTTTCACCCACCAGTAGTGATTCTTCAAATTCTGATACATCTTGGTGCTCCCCGGGTGAATAGAGTATCTGGTGTGGTGCGCATCCGTCATCAACTCTGACTTGATGTCTTGAACATCTGGCACACACAACCTATCCTTACAATACAGAATCCCTTCAATCAATCGGAACTCTGGATTGCCATCAATGTTGTCAATAATTCTCTGCAACTCGGGATCATCCTTCTGAGCTTCCTTGATCCTGTTAACTATTTCTGGCTCCCAAACTCCCATAGTAGCGACTAAAACTTTCTCATTGACAGGCCATACCGCTACATCCATATCCCTGATCTGCTCAATCCATCTCCATTCTGGCATTACACACCCACTGAAGGTTGCATTTCTACTGAGAGCATCTACTACCACATTCACCTTACCAGGATGGTACTTGATCGGAAAATCATAATCCTTTATGTACTCCATCCATCTCCGCTGCCTGTTGTTCAAATCACCCTGTGTAAACAGGTATTGCAGACTCTTGTGATCTGTATGCACCTAAGTCTTTCTCCATACAAATAATGCCTCCACAACTTCAATGCAAACACCACTACTGCCAACTCCAAGTCATGTGTGGCATACTTCTTCTCATGATCCTTCAACTGCCTGAACCCATATGTTATCACCTTGTCATTCTGCATGAGAACACAACCCAATCCAATCCCTGATGCATATCAGGACAGGGCCCAAGAAAGGATCCGATGGGACCTCAGCCGCCAACAGATCAAGGCGAGATCAGGCCCAACGTGACTAGCATTTAATGCAGCATGGGCTGATCGGACCCTTATTTAATGCAATGTGGGTTATGATGGATCCTCATTAATTACTCTATGGGCTAATGAGACCCTAGCAGTCAAATCATTAGGCCCACCCGCAGGCATCAAAGGACTTTCTCATATAAGGTGATTTACCACCCAAAACCAAGTACGCATACATGCATGCAATTTCCTAGTCGTTACTCAGCCTCTCTTCTTCTCCGACCTTTGTTCCTGCACTAACTTAGGCATCGGAGAGCCCTGCGCTGCCCACAGCCAGGGTCCTTTGACTGCTCTTTCTTCCCTTTCAGGTCCCTGAAGCGGATAGCTCTCCGTAGTCGATTGGATAAGTCCTCAAAGGCTCCCCCTAATCTTGTGAGTTATATTTCCTGCACTTACAATTGGCGCCGTATGTAGGAAATGATTTGCAAAGTCTTCCCTGACACCATGACTAAGAGAGCTACAAAAGGCGGAGCAACATCCAAAACGCGGCGAACGGGACCGTCCTCTGTCACCCTTCCTGCCAAGAAGAGGGTTGACAGGAAAACTGTTGCAGACGACTACGATGAACGCGGTTTCATCCCAATCAACGTCCAAGAGTATAATCTTCGCTCGGAGTCACTTTCGAGGGGAGTAACAGCGTCTCTCCGGCGAGGAGACCCTCGACAGCAGCCTAGAGAAGATCCTCTGCCGGATCAGGCTCCTCTGCTGGAGCAAGCTCCACGAGGTAAGTCCCTAGTAGTAAACATACCAGTTCTCTCCGATCATCATGAGGACGATGGAGATGACCTTGATGAAGACTTTGATCCTACTCTGAGGAGATTCGAGTACAAAATGCCACCATCAGAGAAAAGGATGCTTTGATCCGCCAGCTCCGACAGCAGCTGGAAAGAGCGACAGGCTCGACCAGGCAGCAGCAGGCACGGAGACCTGACGAGGGGAGAGTTTCTCGTAGCAGGCATTCTACCCCTCCCCCCCTCGATCTCGGCGCATCCCCTTTCACTCGTGATATCAGGAATTATCCTCTTCCGAGGGAGTTCACGGTCCCGAGGTTCGTCACATATGACGGGACTTCGGACCCGGCCGCGCACCTTCGACACTCTCCCAGAGGATGTCTGTTTGGGGGGGACAAAGGTCACCTGAACCGTCGAGTCTTCTCCTCCAGTTTGGGTGATCTCCCCCTAAAATGGTTCTGTGCGCTCCCGGAGGGGTCCATCTCGAGTTGGCAGCAACTCCAGTAGTCCTTCATGAAGAAGTTTCAGGCCTACAGAGTCATGCCGAAGACGGATGCAGATATTAAGGCCTTGAAGATGAAGCGAGAGGAGAACATCACCCGGTTCGCCAAGCAATTCTGGACGGTCTACAACTAGATCGAGAACTCCAAGGACGAAGTAGCAATCTTCGCCTTCCAGAACGCTCTGCTGCCAGATAACGATCTTCACAAAGATCTGGCCAGGAACCATGTGTCATCATAGCAGCACTAATGGCCATAGTGAACCGCTACATAGCTCAAGAGGATGACCAGATCCGAGCTCGGGAAAGCTTCGGAGTCGCGCAGAGAGACCGAGATAGTAAAGCCTTAAAGAAGGACAAGGGATCGTTCCATAGGGACGAGCCGGACAGACGCTGGACACTGGCCAGTTCAGTGAAGGCTCCAGCATCCATCTCGGGAGGAAGCAAGAAGCCTAGGCTGTCCGTTGACCCCTACAGAGCTGTGAACACCATCTTCAAGGAGCCCATTCACAAGATCATGAACAAGATCAAGTCGAAGCCGTTCTTCAGCTGGCCGCAGCCCATGAGAGGAGACCCATCCTCCTGAGATCAGAGCAGGTTTTGTGCATATCACAAGCAGGGCGGACATAAGACCGAAGAATGCAGAATACTGAGGTCAAACCTGGAGAAGCTCGTCCAAGAAGGGCATCTGAAGGAATACATCAAGGCGGGCGCCAGGGATGACAATCAGGCTCCGCGCCGAGATGAGAAGGGCAAAGACAGTGATGAATCTGAGAAACTCATAAATGTCATCCACCTAGTTCCCCTCCCAAGGGAAGTAACCGAGCTCGCGCCGAGTCCAGGCAAGCCTCCCACAGTAAACAGGTGATGGCGGCCGAATTCGGCTCAGCTCCCAAGAGGGCTCGAAGAGAGGGGCCCAAGATCTGGTTTTCAGATGCAGACTTGGAAGGGGTCCAGCCCCCCCACAACGACCAGCTCATTGTCACCCTGAAGCTGAAGAACTGCACTGTGCAAAGGATCCTCATCGACACCGGCAGTTCATCCGAGGTCCTCTACTTCGATTGCTTTAGGAGGATGGGCCTGACAGAGAAAGACCTGCAAGAGGCCCGAACTCCTCTCATAGGCTTCAGTGCCAAGCCAGTGTACCCTAAGGGAAGGGTGACCCTCAGAGTCCAAGTCGGCGGAGCTTCCGTGATGACAGACTTCCTGGTGGTTGACGCGCCATCGCCTTACAACGCTATAATGGGCAGGACCTGGCTCCACAGTATGAAAGCAGTCCCCTCTACTTACCACCAGAAGCTGAAGTTCCCATTGGAAGGTAGAAATGGCAGGGTGGAGATAGTTACAGTCCGAGGAGACCAGCAGACAGCCAAGCAATGCCTGATGGCCGTAGTGTCCGGGGAACGAGAGCCCAAGCAGGTCAACATGGCCGAGATGGAGAAGAAATTGGATGAGGTAGGCCAGGACCCAGAGACGAAGAGCGTGGAGGATCTGACCGAAATCAGAATCGACCCAAACGATTAGGAACGATTCTTCTTGCTCGAAAGTTAGCTCGCAGAGCCAGAGAAGTCAGAGTTGGTCCAATTCTTGGTGCAGAACAGAGAAGTCTTTGCCTGGACGCCCCAAGAGATGCCTGGCATTGACCCCGATGTCATGTGCCACAAGTTGAATGTGGACCCTAGCCACAAGCTGGTAATGCAGAAAGCTCGCCGGTCTAGGGTACCAAAAATAGAGGTCGTGATTGAGGAGGTGGAAAAGAAACTGGAAGCCGGAGTGATCAGAGAGGCCCAGTACCCGGCCTGGTTAGCCAACACGGTGGTTGTCAAGAAGAAAACAGGTAAATGGAGGGTGTGTTGACTTCACCGACCTGAACAAAGCTTGCCCCAAGGACAACTTTCCTCTCCCAAAGATTGATCAGATGATTGACGCCACAGCTGGCCACGACAGAATGAGCTTCCTCGATGCATACCGTGGCTATCACCAGATACCAATGTATGGGCCGGATGAAGAGAAGACCGCCTTCATAATGCCCAGAGGCACCTACTGTTACAAGGTGATGCCATTTGGGCTAAAGAACGCGGGAGCGACCTACCAGCGACTCGTCACCAGGATGTTCCAGGATCTGCTCGGCAAGACTGTCGAAATATACATCGACGACATGGTCGTCAAGTCCAAACAAGCACAGAATCATTTGGGAGGCCTAGCTCAAGTTTTCGACGTCCTGAAGAAGTTCAAGCTCAAGCTCAACGCTTCTAAGTGCGCCTTTGGTGTCGACTCCGGCAAGTTCCTTGAAAGCTTGGTCACGCGCAGAGGGATTGAGGCAAATCCAGATCAGATATCAGCCATTCTTAGACTGCAGAGTCCCACCACTGCGAAAGAAGTCCAGAAGCTCACTGGCATGGCTGCCGCGCTAAATCGCTTCATCAGCAGATCCTCAGATAAGTGTCGGCCTTTCTTTCAGCTTCTTAGAAAACATTTAAAATTTCAATGGACTCCAGAATGCCTTGCAAGAGCTCAAGGCCTATCTCTCTTCACCCCCCTTACTCTCAACTCCGAAACATGGAGAAGTTTTGTACTTGTATTTAGCGGTCTCGGATCATGCGGTGAGCTCGGTCTTCGTTAGAGAGGAAGACAAGGTGCAAAAGCCAATTTATTATACGAGCAAAACCCTCATTGATGCCGAGACCAGATATTTACCATTAGAGAAGCTCGTGTTGGCACTCGTCAGTGCCTTGCGCAAACTCTCTCACTATTTTCAAACTCACACTATAGTGGTTGTTACGGAACATCTACTTAGATATGTTTTCAAAAAGGCTGACTTTTCAGGAAGAATCTCCAGATAGGCCGTCGAGCTGGGCCAGTATGATATTAAGTATCAGCCCAGGACAACGATTAAGGCCCAAGTGTTAGCAGATTTCCTCGTGGAGTTCTCTCCGAGTTCAGCGCCAACCCAGCTCAGCACCGAACTGGGGGGCAGGGGGCATGAAGCGTCCACGGACTCTGATGAACAATCACAAGGTCAAGCCCTCACCCCAGTCTGGAGAGTCTTTGTCGACGAATCCTCCACTTCAAGAAGAGCTGGCGCCGGAGTTGTCCTCCAGTCCCCAGAAGGGCTGGTCATCGAGCAGGCTCTGACCCTGGATTTCAAGGCGTCTAACAATGAAGCTGAGTATGAAGCCCTAATAGCTGGACTAAACAGCGCCAAATTCCTCGGAGCTCAGCAGCTAGTGGTCTTCAGTGATTCACAGCTAGTGGCGAACCAGCTGACTGGAGACTACCAAGCTCGCGACGACAGGATGGCCGCCTATCTAGCCCTTGCAAAAAAGATGTTCTCTCAGTTCCAGACGGCCGAAATCAGGCAGATAGGCAGAGAATCAAATTCTCACGCTGACGCCCTTGCTAACTTAGCCTCTGCTGTCTAAGCAGGAAGGAGCTATCTGAAGTACTATGCCTTGATCTCGGCCCGAGCTGGATGGACCCCATCATAGCTTATCTGAAGGACGACCAGCTTCCCGAGGACAGAAGTGAGGCTGTCGCGACCCCGGACCGGGAAATCCCCAATCCGGGATCGGGACTAATGAGTGGATGATGATTGGTGATGATTATCTACATCCACAATATAGAACATATTCAATTTCCCACAGGTGTCCGCGGTGAGGATATCACAACCTTGCATGAACATTTCTTTTGAGTGCGGAAGCGTGTAGCAAATCAAATAGTAGACTATCTCTAATCATGCAGCATTAATATTAAATATCAAAACTGGATCAGAATGAGCAATGATCTATAGCAAGTTTCCCAAAAGTTGTTAAAGTTAGACAAAATATCAATTAGTTACATTCCCCAAAATTAGAGGCCAACAAAGGCCAATATTACAAAATAATAACCCAAAAGAATGGTTAAGAAGTTCTCCCCAAAATGTTACGCCTCTTGGCAACTCGATGTCTACATGACATCGTCAGCACGCCACTCAACTAGAGGTTGCAGCTCACCTACTGCCTCCTCTGGCTCCTCCTCAAGGAAGCCGGCAATGGGACCTGAGTACCAAAGCAGATGGGTCAGACACGACGGTCTGGCAAGAGAATGAAAAGATGCAACAATATACAATAGATGAAATCTCTTGAAAAGCATAGAAATCTGTTTAAACAAGAACTCTCATAAATCATGTAAATCATTTGCTATAAAACAAGTAAACAAGATAAAATATATGAGGTATCCAAGGAATCGGGAATAACAAGGTGGCAATCACATAAAGCTAAGTCCTCTGTCACTAAAGTGACGACAGTATCACGGGGACGTCGATCTCAGTCACGCAAGGTGAGGAGAAACAACGTATACATATATACAATATAATTATACGGGAACGGGACCACGGTAGCGAACCGGGTATCGGGACGGGACCACGGTAATAAACCGGGCATCGGGATCCAAACTACAGCTGGCGGGACGGAAGAGGGATTTCCAAGTCGGTGGATCAAACCGACAAGGTATCCAAGCTTAGTGATGTCGACTCATAGGATAAATAACACATCGAGACATATGCAAGTAAATCGAGTACAGTAAATAAACGGGTAAAACGGGGGCGCTCAAGGGCACGCTGTCATTTCATGTCGGGCAATGCATTTCGAGACAAGTCAATGCTATTATCATGCTTTCGGGAAAACAACTCATGACATGTAAATCTTGGAAATAGAGAAATATGATGAACTATACCAATTCGGGAAAGATAAATGTTTTAAGATCTATTTGAGTGAATAGGGGTTCCGTATGTCGATCATAGATATGACTTGGTACTCCTTGAGTTGAAGACATCCCGGGCTCCTTATGCACTTTTACAATTTTCAAAACTTAAAATGAGCTTATGGTTATAACTAGATGTTATGATAGAAAATCAATACTATAAACGGTCCGTCCTAGGTATGATGTTAATTCGGAGACATCGAGCAACCTACTCAGTCATCGAAAGGAATAGAATTCGCGATAACTAAGGAAAAAGTCTTGTATTTAGATATAAAGAAGATATCGCGTCATTCCGTCCCGTTCATGATTGAATGAAGTGAACATCGATGTTACCAAACCAACCGTGAGGAGCACCGGCTCAAGACGTCCTCACATATAGTCAAGTGAGTCCAAGGAGGGTAGCCAAGGTCCCACCTAGAACCAAGAAACATAAAAAAAATCTCAAAATTCACTGACCACATCGCTCGAGCGAACTCATCGGTCGAGCGGATATTTAAAATGCGTTCGAGCGACCAAGCTACTGGAAAACCCGTATCCCTTTCTGGACAGGTCGCTCGAGCGAACTGTCATGGTCGCTCGAGCGAACTGTCCAGAAACTGAATTCCGGGCAGTTCCGTTCCTCTCTTTCTCTTCCCTTTTACAACCTTCTTTTAGCCCTTCTTACACATCAAATGAGGAGCCTTTTTCTCCCTCCAACTACAACAAATCCTCCATTTAATCAATCACATTCTCCTCCATCAACCATACATCCAACACAAGGAAAAAGGGGAAGGGAACCATTTCACAATCTATATATATACCTTTGCAACCAAAACAAGAAGACATTCAATGCCATAGACCACTACTTCTCCAAGATTATAAATGTGTCATTAATACTTATCATGAGCATTCATTTCAAAACAAACAATAAATATGCATTAATGGGAAGTAGCCAAAATCCATGAGAGCTTAGGAAAAATCATTCATTCACTTGCCTTAGGTCTTTAAATAATGAAATCAAGCTCTATCAAGTCCTCCAAGAAAATAGTCCAAGCTACAAGGCAAAATCCCCAAATAAAACCCTAACATGGTCAAACAATGAAATCACCAAGAAACCTTCCAATAATGAAGGTGAAGCTCCTATAGGGTTAGAGGAACACCAATCTAGGAGATGAAGGGGGTTACTTACTTGCAAGGTCCTCTAATGGCAATGGTGAGCTCAAAGAAGGTCTTGTGATGAATGCTTTTCTCTAGCAATGGTGTCCATGGAGAGCTAAGGTGATGAGGAAGAAGATGATGATCTCTAATCTTCTCTTGGTGCAAGCTTGGGGTTGGATGGAGGGTGAAGAAGCAAGAACAAGAAGAAAAAGGCAATGAACCCTAGGTTCTCTCTCTCTTGTACTGGAAAATGAAAATGGAAGGAAAGGGACAATGGCTTCCCCTTTGTTAACAATGAATTGGGTCCCACTACTAAAGGAACTAAATGGGCTGAAATCATCTCTATCGGAACCTCGGATGAATTCGATGAAGAAGGAAGAAGTGATCGTCGAAATATCTAGTTTCTAAAAAGTATATGTTTCGCGGGTTTCGATGATACTAAGTTTGGGTACAGATTTGGTGTGAAATGACTGTTTTGCCCTCAAGGCCAAGAATTCGGGTTTCGGGATCTCAAACGAAAACGGGATCAACATAAAAGTTGTAGGGATCATCAAAGCGAGTAAAACGGGATTAAAATCATGAATGTAAAAACCTCCGATAAATCCTCAAACAAATGAAATGTCATAAAGAGGAACCCCCAAAGGGCCCCACTAACACAAAGCAAATCCAGACATTCAAATTAGCCCAAAACTATAATCAAAGCTAATCCAAACTCAACTTAGTCAAAATCACTAATCGAGCTTAGTACTAACACGCAACTTAATTAGCACTAATCGGGTTCACTCGGGTCGGGGTCTTACAGAGGCTCACCGAATCAGACTCAAAGCGGCCCGGTTTTGGTTGTCTCTTGAAGGCAAGCTCTACAGGAAGTTATTCACAGGCCCATACCTCCAGTGCATCCATCCGAGCAGGGTCGAGAACTTCCTCTATGAAATACACGGAGGGATCTGCGGAAGCCACATCGGAGGGAGATCACTGGCATACCGAGCTATCAGCCAAGGCTACTGGTGGCCATATATGCAGAAGGACGCGCAGGTATACGCTAGAAAGTGTGAGAAGTGCCAAAAATTCTCCCACTCCCTCCATCAGCCAGCACAAGATCTAAGCCCGCTCTCCAGCCCATTGTCATTCGCCCAATAGGGGCTCGACATCGTTGGACCACTTCACCGAGCTCCGGGGAACAGGAGGTGGCTGATTGTAGCCACCGACTATTTCACCAAATGGATCGAGGCGGAACCGTTGTCTTCCATCACAGAACAAGACTCTAAGAATTTCGTGTGGAAAAACATCATCACGAGGTTCGGTATCCCAAGAGTTCTGGTCTCAGACAACGAGACCCAGTTCGATTCCAACCTCTTCAGGAATTTCTGCCAAGAGCTCGGCATTTAGAACCACTACTCCACCCCAGTGTACCCGTAGAGCAATGGCCAAGCAGAAATCTCTAACAAGGTGGTACTCGATGGACTGAAGAAGCGACTCGATAGAGCCAAGGGAAGATGGGTAGAAGCGCTGCCAAGCGTCTTGTGGGCTTACAGAACGACTCCAAGGCGCTCCACTTCGGCAACTCCCTTCTCCCTAGCCTATGGGATGGAGGCAGTCATCCCCTTAGAAATTGGCCTCCCAACTCTGAGATCTGAACTCTTTGATAAGGCCGGAATGAGTCGAATATAGCCCTGGAGCTGGACTTGGCTGACGAAGGCAGAGAAGAAGCAGCAGTCAGATTGGCCGCCTATCAGCAACAGCTGGCCAGAGGCTACAATTAGTAGGTCAGAGAGAGGAAACTCTCAATTGGTGAGCCGGTCCTGAAGAAGACACTCCCAGGCGATAAGGATCCTAATCAGAGCAACTTGGCGCCGAATTGGCATGGACCATTCAAAGTAATTTCTACTGCCGGACAATCAGCCTATAGACTTCAAGATATGGAGGGCCGACAGCTACCACGGCCATGGAACGCGTCGCATCTCAAGAAGTTCTATTTCTAATATGTACTCAATTTTCAAGATCAATGAAAGCAGTCTTCATTCTTGTCCATTGATTCAGTTATAATCCGGGTGCGGCTATCGGCAATTCGGTAACAATGCCACTGGTGATATTGCCTTAGGGTTGGTCTACACCACCCAGGCATGAAGCCATTACGGCCACTGATGAGATTGCCTTAGGGTTAGTCTACACCACCCAAGCATGAAGCCATTACGGCCACCGATGAGATCGCCTTAGGGTCAGTATATATACCACCCAGGCGTGAAGCCATTACGGCCATTGATGAGATCGCCCTAGGGTCGGCACATATACCACCCAGGCGTGAACCCATTACGGCCACTGACGAGGTTGCCCTAGGATCGGTATATATACCACTCGCCATTGGAGCTCGGTTACAGCACCGAATATCTCCCCATCTAGGTCACATAGCCAGTCGATTTCAATCTGGCAAGTCACGAACTCGGCAGCCCTCCAGCTCCGGGATTGACCATCACCCAGTTAAGGAATCTGGCACTTGCTTTGGTCGCTAAAGCAGGTGCTCCTACTATCTTATAGATAAAAAGGGGCACTCAATTTGATCTGTTTGAGCTCGGATTAGCTAACTACAGACAAGCTTAGTACCCTAACACCAGTTCCCCGAGTTATGAAAACGGGTCCCTATTCTAATTGAGAAACCGAACTCAAACACTTGGTTTTTTGTTCATAAAAATTATTCAGTTATGAAACCACCGAAGTCAAAAGCAGCAAAGAGAATGACACGCAGTTTGGGAAAGCTTTCATTTCATTAATGGTGAACTTGATTACAAAGTTGCTTCTTTTTACAAAATTTCAAAAGGAAAGAGAAAATATATCTGAAGTTTAAGCATCGGCGTCGGCATCGGCTTCATTGACGGGAGGGTCTTCGGCAGGAGCTCGGACTGGGTTGGGGGCAGGGTCTGGTATTGGATCCGGGCTTGGGAACTTGGCCGGGTTCTTGTAGGTCAGGTCATCCTCTGGGACACCCGCCTTGTCGAGTGCGGCGAGCCAGCCAAGCTCCCATGCTTTATTTCGGATGGCCACGACTTGCTCTTCATATATGGACGTCGCCTCAGCCACTCCTTCATCGAAGGCCTTTTGGGTCTCGGCCTTTAGCCTGGTCTTGGCCTCATCATTCTGCTTGGCCATCTTCTTTTTGTATTCTTCGACCTCGGCCTTTGCAACTTCCATCTCAGCGATGAGACTTTGAGTTAGCTGCTCCTGCTCGACCGCCCTCTTTTTACCCTCCTCCAAAGTGGCCTCCAGAGCCCGTTTCTGCGCCTCTGCCTCCACCATCCACACGCCATGATGTCGAGCTCTCTCCAATTGTACATGGGATCGTTGCACCATCTACAAAAGGACAAAACATTGTGAAGGAACCGTGGTTGAAACTAGAAGTTAACAAGGAAATTAAGTTCCTAACACTTACCAGGAGCCCTGCCTGCATTTGTGCCATCGCTAACCATATGTCATCAACGCCCCTGTGCCTGGCCATGTCTTTTGGTAGCGCACAGGCGTTGGCGAGAGCTGCCATGACTAGGGGACTCCCAGGTACCTGGTCTTCCACCATAATTGGCTTCCCAAAACCGAACTGGAAAGCCGGACACCATGGAGCAGGCTGAGGTAGCTCCACCTCGGAGGATCTAGCGACTTCATCGACTGAAGCCTCAGTCTTGGGCCTTTTCTCAGCTCTGTTGTCTCCCTCCTCAACAACTACCCCGGTTTGCTGTTGACTTTCCGATGTCGGGGGTGGGGAAGGAGCTCTGTCGGCAGCAGGCGACGGAGCCCGATGAGTTCGACTGGGTCCGCCGAATGCTAGCGCGCTCAGATCTTTGACGACGGGCTGGCGGCGAGGCGGCATCTCTTCTGTTGTCGGGCCGGGAGAAGATCGGTGGGGTCGTCTGATGAGGGGGGTCCCGCTCGACTCGGTCTCAGACGTGGAGGCCTCGTCGCCAGACGCGACCCTACTGGAGGTGACCTCAGGAGCTACCCGAGAAGTGCCCGCCTCGGTCTCGGTCTCCCTTTTTTTCGAGCTTCTCTCTGGCGACTGTTGGGTGACCTCGGCTCTTTTGTAGTAGCCTCAGTACTTAGGCTCGTAGCCGAGAAGTGCCCAGGCAGCCTTGTTTGAGAATTCGGTGCACCTTGAGACCCGCTGATGCCAGGCCTTGTTCTTTCTCTAGCCGACCTGCCCGGCTTTCCTCTGTCGAGCGGCTGCAGGATCAGGAAAACGTCAGATCTGGAAAATGAAGTAGGACAGAAAGACGAAATCAAAACCAAAAGATCTCATACTTGGAACAACCCCGGGGCGACGAGGGACGCTGTACGCTCCGACTTCTTCGGTGCCGAACTCCCAGTTGCTTGAAACGGACAAGAGGTCGTCCCCTGCGTACTTATTAGAGTCTTCAAGCGCTGTCACAAAACTCTTTTGTTTCGGCTTGACTCGGAGGTAATATGTGTCCTCCTTTGATTTACAAATATCATATACGTCTTCTATGTCGTGGACACCGAGGTCTATGTGGAGATGCCTATTGAGCGCAGCAGTGCCCATGATGATCTTGTTAGCGTTGGGCATCAGCTGGCAGGGGGTGAGGTTTCAGGTGCTGAGGCAAGCCCTAAGGAATGGATCTAGAGGAAACCTAACACCTCCCTCTATAACCGCTATAAGCGGGATAGGCATCCAGCCGTCAGAGTACGACCAGCTTATATGATCTACGGGGTCTGCCCGCAGGATGAAGACATCGTCCGGCACCCCGTACGCGGACCAAAGCCCCTCTATGGCCTGTGGATTCTCTAACCAGTGGCTGTATACCCCCATGGCCGATTAAGGATAAAGAAGAGAAAGGGAAGAAGAACCAGATGGAAAGCAGTAAGGAACGAAGACTCGGAGGACTTACTGATACGGGAGACCTAGAAAGCAATGGAGGCTGTGAAAGTGTTGTGCATTAACGAAGTCTCTGCTCTGAGTCTTGGCTCTGGTTCTTGGAGACGTTTTTTCGAAAATGAGAAGTAAGAAGGGGGAAGAAGGTGAAGATGCATCTATTTATAAAGAGGAAGCGCCAAGTAATGGCGCCTCTTCCGAAATTCAAAAAACGTCGCTTCAAAGACCGCACGCGTACCCTAAGTGACAGCGTGGCTAGCCAAACGGTGACACGTGTCATCAACGGTTCATCTCCTGCAATGATTCGAGCGAGGCATTTATTCCCTGGAACCTGATCGAAACACTGTTCTCCATTTCTGCTTACAACTGCAGGTCGACCGACCAAGGGCGCGATCAACCGGGCAAACATGAAGGGGGTCGACCTAGCCTTCTCAGGTCGACCGGACTTCCTGTGTACGCGGTCGACCGGCCAAGGGCGGGGTCGACCGGGCCAACTGTGAATTCCTTCTGGGAATGGATTTTTACCCTATTTTGGATGGATTTTGGTGGAAGATGGTTACCTTTTTTTGGACTCATTTGACTTATCGTAAAGATGTTTGAGCAGATAGTCTTTACGGTTGATCCGGTTGTATTAGGATCCAACTTAGTTCAATCTTGAATGGTACGGGACATCAGGACACTCTTCCTTAAATCTATGCACGAAGATTTTTTGTCCGAGTATCGTGAACTCTAACCCCTTTGTTGACTGAATAAGTTGTACGATACTTCAAGATTGACATTACACTTAGGATTGGATTGTTTATCGTCTTCGATTCTGAATTGTACCGTCTGGTACTATCTACATGTGACGAGCATGTTCTTTAGTTCTGTTTGCTTTACTTTATTAGAGGATCACTTTGAGAACTTAAATGATGGACTTAGGATCCCTTTTGTGATTTCGTTTACTTTGATATTCGTCTGAAGTGCTAAGGCTAGGGAGCTTTGATTGTAAGGCTTGAAGAGAACTAATATTGAAGTTTGTTTAAGGTTTAATTTGATTTGGAATAAAGTAGTTTCTCTAATATTATTGAATCTTGTTCGCGCAAGAAAGCCTAGCCCTTCACCGATGTCTTTAGGGTTCTTTGTGTCAGGCATCACTCAGCTGTTAACGTTCAACACAGTTGGGGCACCATCTGTGAAAGGACTGATACTTATCCTCGAGTTGTTTGTTCCTCGAAGCAAGACAGAGCCAGAGCTCATGGAGCCCGAGCTACTTGAGCTGAGAGTTGTTTGTTCCTCGAAGCAAGACAGAGCAGAGCTCACGGAGCCTGAGCTACTTGAGCTAAGGGTTGTTTGTTGTTGGATATTGGGTTTTTATCACAATTGATGATATATTAGCATATGTGGACCGCCTACTTTAATAGTTGTTTATTATTCGAATTCAATGCATCTCTTACGATCAGAGTGCTATGCATATCTTATAATCATGTTTATTGTCTACTCTCCTTAGTACTGCATATCTAAGTTGATTTATATATCTATCGTCTTGCCATCCGTTGTGTTGATGATGCTACTCTTGGTGCATAGGTAACGAGCCTTTCTACCCCGAGGAGGAGGAGGCGACGGAAAAAGTTCAGGCAGATCAGCCTGATGACTTCCTAGAGTATAGTACGGATGGCATTGTATAGCCGTGATAACCCCGTACATGAGAGCTTCACGATTCATCCCAATAGCTTCATCTTTTAATCTATTATACTTTTGTTTAGGCCTAGTCTTAGTGTGGCCTTCTTCCTTGTAATTAACATTTGTTAACAGTCTTAAACTCTAATTCTAATAATAGGTTATTCAGCATTTGCTCTTAAACTATACATCTTTAAGATACCTCTTGCATTATGAAGCTTCCGCTAATTGTTTTATATATTTGAGGAAATGTTTATACCTCACAGCGGTCTTCTATCCAGATGGGACATGATTAGGGCAAGTTGTATGTGATTACTGTTGGAAAAAGTTTTAATTGGCCCTAACCTCACGCATAACCCTGGTTTCACTTTTGGGGGTGTGATAAGTTGGTATCAGAGCATTATTGGTTTCTAGATTAAAAACAACTAGAAACCTAAGATGTGTGAGGATTGGTTTTCGTTGGGTATCTTAGTTAGTGTAGATTGTATAGTTTGTATGCTAGTATGAGTCCCATAGGACTAACGTTTCTTATCTTTCAGAATGGCTAGGGGACATACTTGCTCTACTCAAAACAACGATCATGCCGGTTCTAGCTCAAATGATCCAATAGAGGCTAGATTCAATCAGTTGATGCAAGCCTTTGTGGATTCGCAAGCGGCACAGAATCAGAATCAAACACAGCAGAGGGAAGACCAGCACAAGCAGCGGGAAGATCAGGCTACCTTCCAGAATCAGATGCTATAATTTTTACAAAGGCCAGCCCCGGTACCTCAAGTCATCATGCCTCCTAGGGTGACAGGCTTGAATGATATATATAATAAATTCAAAAAGAGGAACCCACCAGCGTACTTTGGAAACGAGGACCCCCTCGATGCTGATGAGTGGGTAGTACAGATGGAGAAGCTCTTCAAGGTCTTCCAATATTCAGGGAGGGAGCGTGTTCAGTTGCCATCTTACATGTTCCGAGGAGTGGCAGAGTTGTGGTGGAAATCGGTCATGACACCTTATGACACGATCGAGGATACCGAAGCTTGGACATCATTTCAGACACTCTTTCGAGCTAAGTATATCCCACCCCACATCCAAGCCCAGAAACTTATAGAGTTCGAATCCTTGGTTCAAGGAGAGGATCCAGTTCAGATCTACGAACAGAAATTCACCAACCTCTCTAGGTTTGCACTGACCTTAGTTCGTCTTGAGGCTAACAAGGTGATGAGATTCATTCGGGGACTACGACCCGATATCCAGATGGAGGTGACATCTGTTACCTTAATCACCTATGGGGAGAACCTCAAGCATGCGTATTGGGCCGAAGAGTCCATTCAAAAGAAGACCCTCTAAGCACAGCAGCTTCAGTTAACACCAGTCCCAGCTAAGAACCCAGGTTCGGGACAATTTCAGCAGCATCCATAGCAACAATATCAGTACCAGCAGCGTCCACAGCAGCAAAGCAAGAGGCCTAGATTTGAGCAGACACGCAGAGTTTATTGCGAGCGGTGTGGCAAGAATTCGCATACGACTGCGAACTACAGATGGAAGACAGGGGCATGCTTCGAGTGTGGCTCGATGGACCACCAGAGAAGAGATTGCCCTCAGGCACAAGAGCAGGGTGTGAGGAACGCAGCTCCTCGGCCACCATTGGCAGCACAGCCTTTGAGGCAGGCACTTCAGCAGCCACAGCAACTTAGACTTCCAGCACCACCGCAGACTAGAGCCCAGTATAGACCCTAGGGGCAGCAGAGGCCACCAGGCTAGCAATATGCACAGCACAGACCTCAAGGGCAACAACAACAACAGAGAAGCATTTAAGATATGAAATAATTCCACTCAAAGAAGCATTTTATGGAGCTGTGGTATTTGCTACTATTTAGTCACTAAGGTAGGAGCGGAAAATTAATTTTTTTTCGCATTCAGTGTAGCTTGGTGCAGGATATCATTAATAAAGTGAATGGGAAGAAGTTTTATGAAGTCACGATTAGGAAGGAGATTCGGGGAATTTTGTTGGCAATGTTGTTCGGTGCTTGGTGAGAATGTATGATGGGATGTCCATCACTGTCTTCTCTTTGTCGTCAGGTGTAGATGTCTTCTTTTATGGAAGTTTTTAAGTTGAACTTCTAAGGGATTTTGTGGCATGGTAAGGAACCATGATGGAGCTATCATTTGTTACCTTTCCAAAACAACTTGAGTTATCCTTCTTAGCTATTCGGAACAAATTGCGGTCGCTGATTCCAACGATGCAGATGTTAAAGCTTACCTGATCAACTGCCACAAGATCCAAAAATATCTATAATTAATGGTGCAATTTCGATTATTCATGAGCTTCCTTTAGAGATAGGTATTCTTGGTGGCTAGCAGATTGGATAGGGGTATTTAGTTTATTGCTTTTGATGGCCGTTGCGCTTCTAAATGCACTCTTCGTGAATCTAAAGATTTGGCTGATAATTAGGCAAGGATGGTGTGTAATGTACAACTCTAGCTGTATGATAGATTGGGGACTATTTCTGTGTGGTGCCCTATCCTTTGCTACAATATTTGAAAAGATGACATCTTAGCATTGGAAGAGTTGCATGGTGTAATTTAGACTGCCACAAGATCTCTAGGTGCGAGGGATATGCACATATGGCAGCTAGTCAGATGGAGAGTTCTTTGGCTCTTTGCTAAATCATTTTATGAACAAATGATAAATAGTGGGCTATGCTCTGAATGCTTCATTTATGGATGATTAAGCTGCCTCCAAAGAATCTAGCTTTTTGTTGGAAAACAATCTTAAATGAGATCTTAATAATTGATTATATATGATGGTGTAACAAGAAACCACATGGTATATGGATGCATCTTATGTCTTCGGATGGCGGGCAGAGGATGTCCCTCATCTATTGTTACATTGCCAGTTTGCAAGAACTATATTAAGGCAAGCCCTAGGGTTAATGCATGCGTGATGCCGAGGCATGTGTCAATAAACACCTCAAATCATCTCCACAGAGACTTCAACACACGATAACACACATCTCTGAAGGAAAACCCATAATTCTATTCAATTCCAAAGTCTGATCTTTCTATCTCTACGATGCCATATATATAATTAAAGAATAGGGCTAAGAAGCAATTCTAATCAAACTAGGAAACTAAATAAATTGGAATGCTAATCCTAACTACAATAATAGTAGGAAGCTACTAAAAAATTAATTATTCCTAAAACTATCTTGGGTGGGACCGGTGGCGGCCTGTTTTGCATCATTCCCCCCTAGTTGAAAGAAGAGTTCGACCTCGAACTTGGGTCTTCTTCATGTTGCCTCTGTAGACATGGTGTGCGCGAAGCACTTCCTTTGTGGCACGAGCCCTTGATCTCTTATTGGGCGATTATGGTTTCTTTGGATAGAGTGTAACTTCATTTTCACCGTGCATAAATGTGTACGTTTTGTTGCGCATACCATGGCCAAATGTCGAGTTACCAAATTCTCAAGGAAAACTAGTGTGGAATCCTCGATGATTTGGTTGCCAAACATGACCTAAATGACCTTAAACAAAAATTACAGTGATCAGTAAATCCAATCTATTTAATCACTGGCCTAAGAATGAGCAAACCCAACGAGCAGAAGTTCATTTTATTGGATGGTTAGTCTGATGAGGGTAAATATTTTGTTACTGACCAATTAATGGTTAGCCGGTGAGAGAGATTGTTTTATTGTCATGCACATCACCATGTGTGATACATGGTAACCATCATAGTCAATTAAATCAGCCCCTTTAGGTTTGATTGTTGATGATTACTTCAAGAGCTGAGCCTTTTCAACTTGAAATACTATATTAAAATTTAAAAACCTTCTGCCATAGTTGTTAATTTTGGTTTGGGTTAAATGAACAAGGTGAAACTATTTGGTTCCCTATAAAAAATTCGGTCCAAATCTCAGACCTGTTCAAACTTGTTTGGCTGGTTGGATCCTGATTTCGTTTGTTTGGCTAAGCAGTCTGATATAGCCAAATTTCAGTAGAACAACAACAGTGCAATTTTGCTCTTTTTCCCCATTGCTTTTTTCACAAAAAAAGCTCTTTATATCGATTTAGTTACTAGTTTGCCCTACTATATTGTATTGATTATATGAATTGCGTTAATTTTATGTTATGTTTTGCTACTACGTTGATAATTGGAGATGAGAGCTTAGAATGGTATTCGTTAAATCTTCAATTTAAGCAAAAAAGATTAAAAAAAAAAAAGGTGCTCTGTATAGAAACTTCAGCAACACTGCATGATATGTTTTGTTATCTCAACTCGCTTATTGTCGCTAAAAATAGCTCTACTATAAAAAGCAATCCCCCCTATCTTAATTTTTTTAGGGGCAAAAGTTCTAATATGAAATAAATTGGACGAAGATGGGGATTGAGGCTACCGGCAGCAAAGAACTTCGTGGAGGAAGAACTTGGTCAGAAGTGGTACGTTCGAAAGATGGGGAGGACCATTCCCAACCAAATAGTAAGAGAGGACCGTTACTGTGGAGGTTGCAACGGCTGAGAGAGGAAACCTTCTCAGTGTTTGTGCCTAAACTCCCACAGCACATTTTGAGGACAGAAGCAGAGGCCATTTTCTACAGAGCTGGAAGGGTAGTAGATGTCTTCATCCCTATTGATCAAAGAAGTAGAAATAGCAGGGGCTTCGCCTTTGTACGGTTTGAAACCAAAAGGGAAGCTGAAAATGCAGTCGAACTGGCTTTGGGAAGATCCTTGGGAGGAAGAAAACTCCACACAAATCTAGCTCAGTTTCAAACAAAGAAATAGGGGAGAGGGCAAACAAGCGATCTATGGGATGGGTAGTGGATGAAGGTGGGGAGAAAGGAGTCAGAGTGGCATCATGGTTGATCAAGCAGCAAAAAAAAACCTATCTGTTTTGCAGCTTAGTAGGTTTTATGAAAACAAAGGTGGAGGGCTTGAGGCAAATGGAGAACTGATGCAGGACAGACCTATGATCCCCAAGGGTCGACCCACCAATGGGCCCAGCCCATCCGTTACGACTAGTTCTTTGGGCCTAGCCCACTTATCATAATTTCTTTATAGCTTTATTTATCCATTTATGTTTATTAAGTTGTATTTAGGTGGATGTCCTTGCCATCGATGTGTTTGGATGGTTGAGATTAGTTTTAGATTTTCTTATTTTCTTATATAAGTGATGTAAAGCCTTTTGGCACCTGCATTGAAAGTCAATGATTAATAAAAAAAAAATTCTCAAGTAATTCTGGGTCCTCGCCCACGATGTGGAGTTTCGCATGAGGCCAAATTTTTCAGACTTTCTCCTTACTTATCCCTTCCACTTCCTTCTCTATCTGCCCGGCACCTAGTACCCCGCTCCGCATCAAGAATTGGATTGAAAAATGCTGGGGGAAGATGCCAAATAAGGTTCAAATGCTGGGTGAGCAAGCTATTTGGATTAAGTTAATATCATATGAGGATTTGGAAGAGTTCCTCGACAAAGCTGATTTTGAGCATGATTCTTCTACTTTCTTAGTGCTAGAGAGATGGATGGAGTGTATGGGTTCTCCCCTTTCTCCGGTGGGGCTAAAATTCAGTGGGTTCTCCTTTATGTTTGGGATGAAGAAATCTTCAGGTTCATAGGCAACTGCTTTTGTCTTACAGTGGAGATAGATAGTCAGGCAGCGAACAAGGAGTGCTTGGATGCAGGGCATGTGAAGGTGCTTTCGGAAAAGTTTGTATCCTTGCCAAAGTCTGTGCCCATATGGGCAGAGGAGGTGAAGTTCATTGCAATAATAGACAAAAGTAAGGAGCTTGTGATGAGTTTTGCAGGTATGGAAAGGTCCACCTCAAAAGACGAAGTACGGAGCAGCATTGGGGATTTTGCAGTCATCAAGCAGACTATGAGGAAGCAGGAGGGCCTAATTGAGTTGGTTTATAAGATGTTATGCCTCAATGGGAAAGAAATCAAGGGAGCAGGCTGGGAAGTGTTTTGATGGGGAAGAATTCCAAAAGCAGCCAGTCGTTAATTGCATGGATATGACATTTGAAAAGGACGAAGGTGTTGACAACTGCAAAGGAAAGGATAGTGGAAAAAAGGAAGGGAGCAGCACAGAGTCTCCTAAAATCAGGGAGGACGGGTTTCGATTCCTAAGCGGAAGTGTGCGCGTTCGGCTCCTACCCTTCGACAGTCCAAGCCAAAGACATTTGATGGCTCAGATTTTGCACTTCGATAGTCCAAGTCAGCGTCGTTAAATTTGTCTGGATCACATGACTGAGTATCTTTTTCGACTCGAGTGAAGGGTGAGTGTGGTAAACATGCTGGGAAGGTAGGTTTCTGGTAGGATCTTTGAGAAGAAGGGGCTCGGGAGGCGCTTGGAAAAGACGGCTCAGTAGAAACTCATATTCGGAACACCGAATGGCTTCCTAAGAAGATTCTCCAATGTGGGAAGGAAACAGGGGTATCTGTTGATGAGACTAATGGGGGATGGGAGGGCTTGATTGAGTTTGCCCGAGCTAGGGATGACCAAAACAGGATGGATTCTAGAAAAACAAAATCGAAAGGGAATGGGCTAGGGAGCTAACTAATCTCTGTTGCTCTATCAACTATGATAAGGAGAAGGAAAAAGAGGTGCAGAAACCTTCGGTAAGCAAGGGAGGTAGAAGGTGTCCGGGGGACTCTTCAACTGCCGAATGAAGATTGTCTCTTGGAATGTTAGGGGTCGGGGGGGTGCAATGCAGAGGTTGGTGGTGAAGGTGTTGTTGAGGAGGCATAAAGTTCAGCTGGCTTTATTTCAAGAGACGAAGTTCAAAGAAATGGATGATACTGTGATAAAAGAAATCTGGGGTACGAAGAATGTTCGTTGGGTGGCGACTGATGCAGATGGATCTTTTGGAGGAATTTTAATTCTGTGGGACTCTAGGTATTTTTTTTGTGAAAAAATATTGTGTGGATGTTTTCTCTGTGCCAACCCTTATGGAGGACCAATCTACCAACTCGAAGTGGATGCTTACTTCGATTTATGGCCCTTAGAGATGGTCAAAGGAGAAAAGAACTATGGGAGGAGTTGGATGATGTTAGAGGAAGATGGAAGGGGGCGTGGTGCATACGAGGCGATTGGAATATAATAAGATTTCCTAGTGAAAAGGCTGGGAGGGTGTAGGTTGAATCAAGATATAAGGGCTTTCTCATATTGGATAAATCTACACTCTTGCGGATCTACATCTTGATGGTGCTTTGTACACCTCGTCGAATCATCAATCCTCTCCTATAATGTCTAAACTAGACGGGTTTCTAGTTACCAGGCCCTACACTTGGGGTGAGCAAACAAACCCCATCTCTTGATTAATCTACTAACACAATATCATATGCAGATAACATGCACTAATGTACATCTTCTTAAATATGAGCAGTTAACTCATTCATAATCAGTACAAAGAGATAAGGACTTAGGGATGACCCCTGATGTAAACCTATGATCATTGGAAACTCCCACATCTTTCCACAAGTATTTCTCACACTCGTTATTGCTCCTTCATACATGTCTTTAATAATGTCAATATAATCTCTTGGAACATTCATTTTATTTAAAACCTACCAAATTAAAATCTCTAGATACCCTGTCGTAGGCTTTTTTTAAATCGATGAAGACCATAAAAATTTAAATATATAAGCTTTCCATAATTCTTTCAATGAAGTGGTAGTTTTTTTTTTTTTTTGAAATGACAAAAATACTCTTCCCGGCCAGTTTGGCAACTCTACTACTAGAGACAAGTGAAGTAAAGTTGATTTGGAAGAAAGAATAAAATATAAGTGGGTTATGATGGTATTTAGTTTTTAGTTGTTTGTTATGGAATCTTTTTGACTTTTTGTATTGGAAAGTGGAGATTTTTTGTATTTTAGTGGATAAAGGTGAACGCTTTTTTACTTTTTTTGAAAAAGATGGAGGGAGTTTTGAATTAAAGTACTTTTGATGTGACATCGTGTCTGAAAAATGTAAGTTTTACTTGACTTTTACTATGCTAGAAAGGAAAGTTTTTTTGTCTTTTTTTAGAACTTGGCCAAAATGAGTGGTAGTTGAAGTGGGCCCCACTAGATCATATTTTATTAAAGCGAATTTTTTATAATGACATAAGGGCAGTTTTGTTATTTTTTCTAAAAAAATTATTGAGAAGACTTAATTAAAAAATTGTGGAAAGTTTTTCTATTTTTTTTAAATAATCAAATCTCCGCGTACATGAAAATGAGCCAAGTAGAGTAGTAGTTTATGCAAATATGCGGTTATAAGAAACTAAAGAAACTTTACCAAAAAAATAAGAGCCCATTTGGATGTTTACATAATAAAATACTTATAGATTTGAATATTGCAAGAATAAAGTAGTATAGAATAGAATAATGCAATATAATAATATTATAATATTTTTACCGTTTGGCAGTTTTTGAAGAATAATATAAATTTCAAAATGAGGTGTTTGGAATGTGCTATGTTTAAAGTAAATTCTATTATTAGAATATTTTTTTATTAAATATTTTGATTGATATGTAATTTACCATATTTGGATAAAAAAGTAGTGGGGTAAAGTAAAGTTCAACTATCATGTTTTTACCATAAGTTACTTTTCTTTTATCACATAAAACCATGGCAAGGTAAGGTAAAATAAAGTCAATACAAAAAACAACTATTTTATAACTCTCTCCCACTTTGCTTTACCACATACTTCATCTCACCTTACTTTACCTCGCCTTTTATCATAATATGACATCAATCTTTATTATACTTTACCACACCAGTAAATAAGTCACACCATATAAAACTACGATAAAATATGATAAAGTGAAGTAAAAAAAAAATTACTTTACCATTCCTTCCCACTTTATTTCATCATATACTTCATCCCACCTTTACCGGGTTGTGACATTTACATTTACTTTACTTTACCATATATGTAAACAAACACATCATAATAGATTTGGTGAACTAAAGTCTTTATTTTAATTTATCATTTTATAATCGTCATTTTGAAAGATTTTTATTTGATAGAAAGTCTTTTACAGGTAAAAATATTGAGTTTTTTAAAAACATAATTTTTTTAAAGAGGATTTAACTGGAAAAAACACTTAATCTGCACGTGTTATGCAATCAAACACTTTAACAAGTGGGGCACCAATTAGAGCAATTGGGCCTGGTTTTTTTTTTTTTACCATTTTGTCACATGGTCGGCGCCGACCTTATTTACACTGAATAAGGTCGGCGATGACCCTGTCCGCGCACAGTTTTAGGGCTAAAATTCATGTTTCTTCTCGTTTTTTTCTATTCTCTTCCAGCCTACCGTCGAGACTGACCTTGGGCGAGTGACGAAGAGCGGTTGCTTCCATTTCCACAACCACCAGCCTTCAAACCAAATTCCTCAACTGATTCTCGCCAGGCCCATCGATTTTTCCATCGTCCTTCATTTCGATCGACACTCCAGAGGTATGAATCTCCTTCCTTTTTGAATCATTTTCAATGTTTTTGTATTTTCCGTCCATTTTGTTTTCCCACCATCCCGCATATGATATCGAAATGCATGGTTTGTTATCTTCAATGTCATATTCAATTTGTACATTGTTTGTTTACTTTTATTAGGGTTTGTAGATTCCAACTTTAGGGTATTTTCAGTTGAGAAGGACGATGGAGGATTGGGGCTTGTTTTAAGTGAGTTTGAGTGAGTTATTTTAGTTTGCCAAACTTGAGGAAGTTGTATGTGGTGAAAGAGTTACCTGCACCAAATAATTTTAACCTTCTTCACTCTAAAGTCCAGAGTGCATCAATCTGAAAGTCTCAGTGTTGTCGTTTTCCATGCACGAGTGACAAATTCCTAAATACAGAAATTACACTCATATGAACACATGTTGAGGCCTAAATTTTGTAAGGCTTGGGAGTGACAGGACATATGGAGAACTCAACAAACAAGCCAAATTTTGAAAGAAAAAAAGTTGCATTGGTTCAATTTCTTTGCAACAATACACCTTACTAGAAGTGTGCTCAACTCACCATGTATGCTCAACTCTTCTGGAAACTCCCCATTTGAACCTCTGTGTGCAATATTATAAGGGAGAAATGTTTGGAGGGATTGTTTTTGTTCTTATGTTTTACTTGGAAGTGGATAGAGAGGCCTCCCAAGACAACTTCCAATGATTGACAGAAGGAAGAAAGTGAACCCTGTCAAGATCAAATGAACAAATCAGTCCTCTTGACACCAAAAGTAAGATGTTAGTGTAAATTTGACTAATTCAACTTCTAAACCACATTATATGATGGGCTAGGAGACAAGAAAGTTGCAACTCCCTAACGGAAAAATGAGATACTTAGTTATGTATGTTAGGAATTTTGTTTTTGCAATTTGATGGATGCATTTGCACTTTAGCATCATTTGATATTTCACACATGCATTGATTTAAAATACCTTGAAATCTAGTTTTATACATGCATTGGTTTTTAGATTTGGAAAAGTTTGTGTTATATGCATGTTTTGGTTCTAAACTTGGATGCATTGGTTTTGAAACCCAAACTCTTTTGAAAACCTATTTCCTTGTGCATTATATTTGGAAAATCATCTTGACAATTTAGGTTTGAACTTTGCATACATTCATCCCTTCATAATCATATATGTATGCATTGTTTTTGAAAAAGGAGTTTTTAGAAATCAAGCTAGCCTATGGTTTAAAGTTTCAAATCATTTTAGGCTTTGGATGTTTCATGTTTTTATACATCTTTGGATGATTTAAAACATGTGAAAAAGCTTGATTTTAATGGCCCAAGAGATCCCCAAAGAAAATCTTCAAGAAACCCAAAATATGGGAAATTCTGGGCAGGCCCGGTCAACCGGCCAAGAGGCCCGGTCAACCGGCCACACTATGGCCGGTCAACCGGGCTCCTGCAGCCAAACGGCTCTTTTTATGACCGTTGTGCTTGGCCGGTCTACCGGCCAAACTAGCCGTTGGGCAGTTTTTGGTATTTAAATGAGCTCTTTCCTTTGTCTTTGGTTAGAGATTTTGAAACCCTCTTTGAGGAGCTTTGAGAGAAGACAAAGGGGATGATCTAAGAGACTTCAAGGGGTCATTAAGTAAAGCTTAAGCTTGGATCAACTAAGTTAAATCTCCAAGTAAGTTTTACTTTTAATTAATCATTTGTTATGTGCTTTATTTGAAACTTTGGAAAATGATTTCAAGCATGATAACAATGATGTGTTGAATCCTTTCTTCCCTCCATCTTTGATATTCAAGATTGGATTCATCACTTTGATTTCAACCCAAGTTTTGTTTTAAACTTTCTTAATCATGCTTAGCCTAAAATCTTTGATTTCCTTTAATGCATGATTCTTTGTCTTGGTTGAAACTTCCTTTGTTGTTTTCATACATTTAAACTTTAGTTAAACTAATTAGTTTTGAAAACAACATTGCACATGCATCACTTGATTAGGCTTAAACACTTTCATACAACTTGTGATCTTTAGATTTTCATATCATTCACAAGTGTGTAATTGTTCAAGTGATTTGCATAGAACTTCAATCATATATTTTTATGCCTTAAACTTTCAAATTGCATTAAGCATAAATTGATTGAGCTTACTTTTAAACTTGATTGAAGTTTTCACACACACACTTCATAAGCATACATCTTTGCATTCATTGAGTGTTTGTGTGAGTTAGGATTTTCATTTTCATATCCGCCTATTTAGAGGCAATTTATTTGAGCTTAAATTGTAATCTCTTAGAGTGTTGAGTAAACACTTTCTTAGAGAAATATTGATTTGTAAAGGTTATTGCTTAGCCTAAGAAAAGCATTGTGTAAGGTTATTGCTTAGCCTAAGAAAAGCATTTTGTAAAGGTTATTGCTTAGCCTCTAAAAGCACATTGAGAGGTTGTTGTTTAGCCTTGAAAAGCAACATTGTAAGGGTTATTGCTTAGCCTAGTAAAAAGCATAAATAGTGGAATCCGGTGGGGTGTTGGATACACAAGCCGGTAGTGGATGTAGGCACGTTGGCCGAACCACTATAAATATTGTGTTGTGGTGATTGCAATGTGGTGTTTGTTTTTGTATTAGCTTCCGCATCTTGTATGACAATTCATCACATGTGACTAGTTTAGTTTGAGAATTTAAAATTGGTCTAAATTGGTCATAGTTGTAGCTCACCCTATTCACCCCCCCTCTAGGGTTAGGATCCTCGTGGACTTTCAATTGGTATCAGAGCCAAGTGCTCTATCCCTTAGGATCAAGTGTTTGGAACTCTTGATTAGGTGTAAAAACCTAGAGTTTAAACCCTAGAGTAGTCCTTGCTTGAAAATCTTTAGAATGGACTCCACTATGCTAGATTATGTAGATTCTTCTAGATCCCTCATTCTTCCTTCTATTGGAGATTCAAACCCTCACTTAAATGAATATCAATTTGACTCAAAAGAGGAAGAAAATGAGTATGATGAAGATGAACTTCAACAAGCCTATAATGAATTATATACATTATCTTCAAAGCTTGATAAGAGAAATAAAAGTCTAAAAGAAGAATCAAATAGACTAAACAAAGAGCTAGACTCTTCTAAAGATGAACTTAGAGAGAAAGAAGAAGTAATAAAATGTCTAGACTCTAAGTTCATGATCTCTTTAAATAACCTATCCAACATTCAAGATGAACTAAAAGAATTAAAGATGGGTTATGAAAATGTCAATAAGGAAAATCTAAAACTAAGAGATCAATTACAAAGGCAAGGTAAAGACTCTAACAATCTTGAATCTAAATTGACTATCTCTAAGGAAAATTTATCAAATGCTCAAGATGAATTAAATAAGACTAAGATAAATTGTGATGAGCTTAAAAAGGAAAATTGTAACCTAAGAGATACAATTAAAAGACAAGATGAAAACATTAACTATTTAAAATCCAAGTTGACAATTTCAAATGAAAATTTGTCTAATGCACAAAGTAATTCAAAAACTTTAGAACTTGGATCTAATGTTGTTAATGAGCTTAATTCTAAGTTAAAACTTGCCTATGAAGAGCTAAACAATTATAAGGAAATTGAAAATGAACTTTCAAAAGTCAAACATGAAAATTCAATCCTTATAACCAAAGTCACTCAACTTGAAAACTATAAACAAAAGTATGAGTGCAAGGTTACCCAAAGTGAAGATAGACTTGAAAAATTATTTAAAATGGGTAAACCTCATGGAGATAGGACGGGTATTGGATTCAATAGGAATATGTCTTATGACCCTAAATTCACCAACACTTTTGTGAAAGGTGAGTCCTCATTCTCTAGCACTCACTCTCCCTTGCCCAAAACCAAATGTGATTATTGTGGCAATGAAGGGCATTTTAGGTTTGAGTGCAAACTAAGAAGAAGAAGCAATGTGTCTAATCCCATCTTTGAACCAAAGAAAGTAAAATCAAACTTGAAGGGTAAGACACTAAAAATCAAAGAAGACTCCAAAAAGACTAAACAAGTTAAATCATTCAAAATGGAGTCTCCTAAGATAGATTCTAAAAAGCTTAAACAAGTTAAACCAAGCTTGAAAGAATCAAAGAACAAAAAGCTTCTCAACCTACCTCCCTTAAGTCAAAACATGAAAGAACTTTTGAAGAAAATTACAAAGTTAAATCTAAATTTCAAAAGTCAAAGAAAGGGAGAAAATAAGAAGAAAAGAAAAACAAATCAATCCCCTAAGAAGCAAACCCACCAACATCAAAAGACTAATCACCATTCTAAGCCAAATTTAGTAAAATCTAAATATCATGGTGATAAGTTTAAGTTGAAAGTTTATCAAGTAAAATCTCCTTTAGTTGGTGAGGATTCCAAAATAGACCTCAAAGTTCAACCCTCCCAAGACCTTAGGTGGATTCCCAGAGTTATCTACTTAGACAAACCTTAGGGTCTTGAACTTTCATTGACCAACCTATTCTTTTTAAGTTAAATCACTTTGTTGGTCATGATTGCTTTACATTTTGTTTTCTTTTAGTTACATTTATTTAAATGCATTGCATTTCTTTATGATCAATTGATTTTGTTTTCATACACCATTCTAAGTTACACTTCATGGTTTTCAAAATCTCTTGATTATAATTTCATCATGTTAGATTTGCTTTTTGCTCACATTTAGTTTTATGTTTTGCATTGCATTTCAACATGATTAATTGATTGTGATTTTAAAAGCTTTTATAGCTAGATTTTTCATGATCAATTGTTTTTGAATCATTTGTGTAGATGTCATAGTAAGATTTTTTTTAACAAATGATTTGAATCAATTCAAGTTTTTCCATGGATTTCTAAGTTATATTTTTATATGGAAAATCATTGTCTTGAAAATTCAACTTGTATGTGTTTCAATTAAGTTATATCTTTTAAAATACAATGTTGAAAATTGATCTTCTAAATCATTCTTTTTATGCTCATTGTTGGATTTTGTTTTTCAAAATGATTTGAAGATTGTTTGAATGGAAATGCCTATAACATCATTAGTTATATTCTTCTAAAGCATGTTCCATGTGTTCATTTCCTTTTCTTTTGGTTTCATTATCTTAGAAATGGAAATGTATGTTGTTTGCATCCTTGCTTGTTTATTTACTTTCTTTTTATATGCAAATGACTTTTGGTTCCATGTATGGTTGTGATCTTAGTTTTATTTATAGAAACCATACTAGAACCCAAATCCATCCTCTATGCCTTATAGTCATATCTTTATGGATGGTTATGATGTTGATTCATGTAGATTTTCTTGATGTCATCCTTATACATGTTTCAACTTCATAAGTAGTGTTCTTAATCATATGAATCTCTTTGAAATCCATTCCTTGCATTTATGTTGGTTGATGGATATCTTAGTAGTTGAATTCATATGATTTGGACACTTTGGAAATTGCATGTTTTACAAAGTAATATCCTTTTGCATTGCAATTTACCTTGTTCATCACTATGCTCAATAGTCATATCTTTAAAAGTGATGAATATGCATTTATGATGCTTGATGGAATCTTGTGTTTGTCACATCCTTGCTTTTAATCATGTTATCATATTCAATTGGTTTCATTTGGTAGAACTTTCCATTGATTTAATATCCAATTGATATCTTATCTTGTGTATGTGATAGACCTTGTGTACATTGGATTGAGCTTGATAGTTATATAATTGTTCCATGTCACACACCATTAACATCATGATGTTCATGATTGCCTCCTCACTTGCTCTTATAGGTATATCTCATGACCACCATGTTTATGTGTTCATAATATTGGTTGGTTATTAGTTGAGGTTGGCTTCATGATTGAATTTCATTTCACTCATTCTTGCACTTTAATAGTCATATCTAGTAATTGAATGAAATGAGTTCAAAACTTTCATAGCATATGATTTTCATAGTTATATTGATTGATGCTATGTTTGAGTAAACCCCATATCATGGATAGCTCTAATTTGGATTTCTCATAATAGTTATACTTTTAAATCCATTTTAGAGTGATTGAGTTTATAGTCACATCCTTTAATCTCAATTGATATGTTTATTTCAATTGGTATCCATGATCGTTTCTCTCATTAGACCTTGCTCTCTTTTGGTAATTTGATCATATGAGCCTTATAGTTAAATGAATCTAATCCTTTCCTTGAAGTTGACCCTCACTTGGTTAAACCATCTACTTCTTGAATCTAATAGTTAAATCTTTGTGAAGAGTTTGACAAAAGAAGAGAATGGATTGAGGGGGAGTGTAAACCTTCATAGGAAGTATTAGTTTTGATCAAATTCACCCTTGGATAGCCTTTGAGCCCTTAGAGATAACTTCCATACATGATAGCCTGTTATGAATTTCATTTTCGATTCCATTTGTTAACAGGTGCTACTAAAGGTATTCTTCTTGTCTCATGTGTGTAGGTACCTTTGCAATTTAATGTCAAAGGGGGAGAGAGAGTTCAAGTGTGACTCAAAGATCTCCTACTCTTCAAAGGGGGAGAGAGTTCGAGAGTTCAAGTACTCGAAGATCTCCTATCCATCAAAGGGGGAGAAAGAACTCAAGTTCTCAAAGGGAGAGAATGCATACCTTGCCAAAGGGAGAGAGAGGCATGGTCAAAGGGGGAGAGCAAATAGAAGAAAGAAAGCTTGGAGCTAAAGAAGATGCTTGGCTAAAGAAAGGAAGATGGAAAGAAAGCTTGAAGAATGATCAAGCTCCAAGCATCAAGAAGATTGAAGAAAAGAGCCCAAGAGCCCAAGCTAAGAGAAGGAGCATCCAAGAAGAAGATTTCAAGACTTGTCCAGCTGAGGGGGAGCTGAAGACTAAGTGTGTAATTCAATGATGAGTAAGTTGCCATCAAATTGCAAAGGGGGAGATTGTTAGGAATTTTGTTTTTGCAATTTGATGGATGCATTTGCACTTTAGCATCATTTGATATTTCACACATGCATTGATTTAAAATACCTTGAAATCTAGTTTTATACATGCATTGGTTTTTAGATTTGGAAAAGTTTGTGTTATATGCATGTTTTGGTTCTAAACTTGGATGCATTGGTTTTGAAACCCAAACTCTTTTGAAAACCTATTTCCTTGTGCATTATATTTGGAAAATCATCTTGACAATTTAGGTTTGAACTTTGCATACATTCATCCCTTCATAATCATATATGTATGCATTGTTTTTGAAAAAGGAGTTTTTAGAAATCAAGCTAGCCTATGGTTTAAAGTTTCAAATCATTTTAGGCTTTGGATGTTTCATGTTTTTATACATCTTTAGATGATTTAAAACATGTGAAAAAGCTTGATTTTAATGGCCCAAGAGATCCCCAAAGAAAATCTTCAAGAAACCCAAAATATGGGAAATTCTGGGCAGGCCCGGTCAACCGGCCACACTATGGCCGGTCAACCGGGCTCCTGCAGCCAAACGGCTCTTTTTATGACCGTTGTGCTTGGCCGGTCTACCGGCCAAACTAGCCGTTGGGCAGTTTTTGGTATTTAAATGAGCTCTTTCCTTTGTCTTTGGTTAGAGATTTTGAAACCCTCTTTGAGGAGCTTTGAGAGAAGACAAAGGGGATGATCTAAGAGACTTCAAGGGGTCATTAAGTAAAGCTTAAGCTTGGATCAACTAAGTTAAATCTCCAAGTAAGTTTTACTTTTAATTAATCATTTGTTATGTGCTTTATTTGAAACTTTGGAAAATGATTTCAAGCATGATAACAATGATGTGTTGAATCCTTTCTTCCCTCCATCTTTGATATTCAAGATTGGATTCATCACTTTGATTTCAACCCAAGTTTTGTTTTAAACTTTCTTAATCATGCTTAGCCTAAAATCTTTGATTTCCTTTAATGCATGATTCTTTGTCTTGGTTGAAACTTCCTTTGTTGTTTTCATACATTTAAACTTTAGTTAAACTAATTAGTTTTGAAAACAACATTGCACATGCATCACTTGATTAGGCTTAAACACTTTCATACAACTTGTGATCTTTAGATTTTCATATCATTCACAAGTGTGTAATTGTTCAAGTGATTTGCATAGAACTTCAATCATATATTTTTATGCCTTAAACTTTCAAATTGCATTAAGCATAAATTGATTGAGCTTACTTTTAAACTTGATTGAAGTTTTCACACACACACTTCATAAGCATACATCTTTGCATTCATTGAGTGTTTGTGTGAGTTAGGATTTTCATTTTCATATCCGCCTATTTAGAGGCAATTTATTTGAGCTTAAATTGTAATCTCTTAGAGTGTTGAGTAAACACTTTCTTAGAGAAATATTGATTTGTAAAGGTTATTGCTTAGCCTAAGAAAAGCATTGTGTAAGGTTATTGCTTAGCCTAAGAAAAGCATTTTGTAAAGGTTATTGCTTAGCCTCTAAAAGCACATTGAGAGGTTGTTGTTTAGCCTTGAAAAGCAACATTGTAAGGGTTATTGCTTAGCCTAGTAAAAAGCATAAATAGTGGAATCCGGTGGGGTGTTGGATACACAAGCCGGTAGTGGATGTAGGCACGTTGGCCGAACCACTATAAATATTGTGTTGTGGTGATTGCAATGTGGTGTTTGTTTTTGTATTAGCTTCCGCATCTTGTATGACAATTCATCACATGTGACTAGTTTAGTTTGAGAATTTAAAATTGGTCTAAATTGGTCATAGTTGTAGCTCACCCTATTCACCCCCCCTCTAGGGTTAGGATCCTCGTGGACTTTCAATGTACACTTATGCAGCTGTTGTGCCCTGCCCATGGATCAGTTACATGTACACCTAAACAACATACCATTACAGCTTCTAAGAAATCCCAGATACTTGCATCCGTTTTAGGAGCATTGAAAGAACTTGAACAAGAAGTTTACCAATCACAGGAAAAACCAAGTGAAGAAAAGTTCCAATCTTCTCAAAATATTGAAATCACCAAAGAAATAGATCCAAGTACTGATTAAGAGATTTTGATGCTTACAGATTGAAGTAGGCTTCATCTTCCCTTTGATTATAATCAATCTTCACCTTTTCCTTCTTCTGGTATCATTATAGAATATCAAACAACCATAAAGAAAAAAGAACTAACAAATCAATAGAAGAAAAGAAAAGAAAAGAATATAGTTAAGAATAGCATGGACTAACCAATTAGAAAAAAATAATAGCATGGCCTCGCACCAAAGTGAAAATTTTGTGATCCATTAAATGCTCCATCTCATTCATTGATCTGTACACAAAGATCTGTACATAAAACAGTTCGTACCATGGTTGGCCAAATGCTCAATAAACAAGCAGCCAAAAAATTAAGGAAACCAGTGGAGGTGTGCTTGCTTGGGTTTTTTTTTATCGAACTTTTTTTTTTTTTTGTAATCCTATTCTACACTCTTATCCAACCAGTGGAGGTGTGCTTGCTAGTTGCTGATACCTCCACTTTCTGCCTCCCTTGGAGGATTTTGATATCTCTTACCAGCTGAGCTTGCAGCTTGGAATAGTGTAGGAGGTGTTTGTGTTTGTTATGGAAAACTTATTCTAAAAATGAAGCAAGTATGCACAAAAATAACATATTATAAGAAATCTAAAGAAAGAACCATGCTTATATAGGCAAACAGATTTACCCACACCTGTGAAAATCCTGTAACTCAAGAATTCGTAGATCCAAAAGATTATCTTGGGTCACTTTTCACTTTTTACTTTTCAAAAGTTGCATATCATGGTGTGTCCCCTATTATTAAAACTCTAAATTGGGATGGTTCTTATATTAACTTTCATATCTTATGTACTTGTAAACAAAGCAAGTTGGGGTTTTGACTGTGATGCATGTGGTGCAACACAAGCACATCACGTCACACATGTGAGGGTATGAAGAATTATTGTCACTACCATAAAAATTGTTTTTTAATGCTGGATCTCTCAACTGCTTTAATATTATCACTATTTCTCCTATCTTGATTTTACTATTTCAGAACATTATTTTTTACTATTGCTGACATTTAAATTCATGTGTCATTGCAAAAATTGCTTTTTACTATTCAATGCTATCATGTATAATTGGATGTACACAGATGTCAAAAGAGAATACCACCAATGCTGAAGTGCCCCGCAACGAGGCTAGTACCTCAAATGCACAACCAGCAGTTCTTTTATGCGAGCAAGAGCATCACATCTCGGCCGCTGTTCAACGTGGTTTGGTATGCTCTCTTCCATAAAATCAGTAATCAATTAAACTTCCTTCCGTTCTATGACTAATGTTATTAAGACTTTCATTTTTCTCACAGGAGTTGGGCACATACAGATGCTTTCCCACTAACCCTAATTATGGGCAGTGGGACCTCAACGAGCGACAGATGCAGTGGGTTGCCAATGCCGGGCTGTATCATCTGGCTCAGATGAGATGGATGAGGATTGATCATGCATTGATCATGGGGCTGATCGAGCGGTGGAGGCCGGAGACGAACACATTTCATCTCCCATCCGGCGAGGCGACCATCACATTAAAGGACGTAGCATACATCTACGGCCTACCTATTGATGGTCTGCCCGTAACGGGCCGGACATACACCCACTACAAGATCAATGATCTATGTCGGGAGCTTCTTGGTGTGGTGCCCCAAATGAAAGAAGACTACAATGGGGTCTCCCTTAAGTTCACATAGCTGGAACACATCTTCCGTCCCACTCCGGAGGAGTTGAGGGAGAAGGAGAAGCCGAAACCAAAGGGAAAGAAGAATAAAGGCAAAGGAGATGCAAAGAAAAAGACAATAGAGGCCGAGGATATATTTAAAACTTGGGCCTTTTTTTGTGGTGGGATAGATTCTTTGCAATTCTTCAGGGGGCACGAGGCCCCTTTTATATTTTAGAGTTGTTTAGGGAGTTTATGCCTTATTCATGGGCCTCCGCTTGTTTAGCGAACTTGTATAGAATGTTAAACAAAGGTGTATATTGGAAAGGGGTCCAGAGGCATGAGATGCCCGACCCCTACCGATGAGGGGGATGCTGTGGAGAAGAAGTTTAAGTCTCTTTCTGGCCCCTTCCAGCTTCTTCAGGTGAGCTTGATATATTTCGCCTTCATACTTTCACTATTTATATCTTAATGTTTTAATGAATCCCTTTCTTTTAACATATCTAAGTCCAAGCAACCGCTTAGACCATGACATACAGTTTCCCCTCATGGTTACATGGGCGAACCGACTTTTATGAATGGCCCATCTTACGACCTTGAGAGAAGTACGAAAGCAACTCAATTACATCACGTCCAAAGAGGTAGAAAGATTTAATTTCAATTTTCCATTAATTTTTATACTTACTTTAATGGTTCTAACTTACTCAAGGCTTCATGCACAGTTTGAGTGGCAGCCGTATAAGAAATACGGAAAGAATGTTTTGAAGCATGTCAAGAAGGTTGACAGAGCACTCTTCACAACAGACTCTCCCCTTATCTCATACTGGGTGTTGGAGCGTCACCCTACCCTAGAGATGTCAAATGGGCTGGGTCGGGCCGAACCAGTCAACGGCACGGGCCGTGCTGGGCCGAGGAGGCTGGGCCCATTGGCCCGGGCCCGCCTGACACGTGGGCTGCCCTGTGGCCCGCCAGGATAGGCCCGCTGGGCACGGCTCGCCCAAAAGTAGGGATATAGATAGAGAGACGCAAGCGGTAGCTTCTCACATTATCTTTATTGTATAACAAGTTTTCTTGAATTCTTTAAATACAGTTAAGTGTAATTTATTTTGGATTAATTTTACTTTGTTATAGAACCATTATTATTTCTCCAAGCTATAAAATGTATTTCAATCAAATGTTTAAAGCATGTGGATTATGTAACTGCATGCATTTACACAGTCATTTTCAGGATTAGTTTGTTTCTAAGTTGGAATGATCCAACCTCTAAGGCCCACCTTGTTGGATGACAAAAAGATTTCAGAGTGAGGGGTTTGACAGGTTTTCTGCAACATCTCTGTGTGAAAAAATGTAGAATTATTCAATTATAGATGGTTCAGTTTTGAGGGTCTCAATTTGCCTAAATAGTAAATGGGTTAATTAGGTCAGATAGATGCCAAAATCTTCATGATCAATTAAAAGGGCTTAAGGGCTTACATAACTCGGATAAATGTAAAATGTTGGTGTATGCATGTCAAGCCCAGCCTCTAACCAGCTGAGTGGATCAAGGCCTAACTTAATCTTGGACTCTTGGCTTATGAAAACCTAGCCCAACATCTTGGCTCATTCCCATCCCTGCTCAAAAGCAAATTAATGACCACCAATGTCTTGTGACTCCCTTTCTAGACACCTCTTACTAGTCATTGGTCTTTTTATATCATTATAATTTTGAAAGGCTTGCCAACTGTGTTGGGTATTAGTGTTATTTCTAAAAAAATGAAAAAAAAAAAAAAACAGGCCTGCTAGCCCGCCTGGCCCGGCCTGCTCCAGCCCACCCCATGGCGGGCCGTGCCGGCCCGTTTGACATCTCTACCCTACCCTTAGGGTGATGAGGCAGTTTGGCTTGAGACAGACGGTGCCTCCACGCTTTGTCAGACTCATATTGCGGAAAGAAAATAATAGAGGTGTAACGGTTCGGTTAACCGGTTATTTTGCGAAAACCGTTAACCGAACCGTATTTTACGACTTTTGGTTTTAAAAAACCGTAACCGTATATTAAAAAACCGTCAAAAATCGAACCGCGATTAACCGTATTAGAAGGTTCGGTTACGGTTAATTATCACTTAAAAAATTAATCTAAAACTACATAACTGCATTTAACACATGATCTGTAAGTTGCTACTATCATTCAGTAATGACCAACCCAACCAATCAAAGGACCCATGATCTGTAAAAGCATAAAGAGATCTTCTCATAACCAAACAGAAGGCAGAAAACAATGAAATTTCATCTGGGTTTTGATCTGTTCAACACAAAAACTCCATAAACCAAGTTGCCTAAAGGATGGATGCATCATGCATGCATACCTTCAAATGGGTCTGTTGTAGAATTAGTTGGGTTTTGAGCTTGTAATCTTCGCACCAAGCACAAAAGGAGGCACATTTACCAAATATAGACGGCAAGCAGTGAAGGAGATGGAGATGTTGACAAAAGCTTCATCTTTCTAAGAACAAAGGACTTTAAACAGCAATCTCAACACATGAGATTGACAAGCAGATACATTGGAAAAGAACCCAAATCCTCAAAAGATGAGTAGGGTTGTTTAAAAAAATTTGGGTTGAAGAAGACAGGAGAAAAAGAAAGGAGTGAGGTTGTGGGGACTGTTTTCGTGGAATCATTCAAATAACTCATTCTTTTCCATTCCACTAACATCATTTATCATCACCCACCCACTACAAGTCCATCCAAAAATCCCAATTTCTTAGACCTTCTTCCTATCCACTAGAAGCATCAGTAAAAGGCCCATCTGAAATCTGATTTCCACTATCCCAAAAAAATAAAATAAAAAAAGCTTCCCTATCTTTGTCTCATCAATCCGGAGTGGGAAGTTGGAACACCAAGAAACAGTTAAAAACCCACCAAACTTACCCTAGTAGAACCTGATCTGCAGCAGATCCATTCCAAACTTGTCTTTTTCCATCATCCACTTTTAAACAATCAAATGAAAGATTTACAAAACAATCTTACTCAAACCCTGTAGGTTTAACAAATAGTCAATGTTTACAGAGAGAATCAAAACAATCCACTTTACGGCGGAAATGGTAAAGCCCCTCCTTTTTTCCAGATCTAAACACTTTCTTTGAGATCTCATGCCCATCAGCTGTTCTATCCATCCATGTACTGAGAGAGAGAGAGAGAGGTTGTGCTCGATGGTGACGATCGCTGCCGGTGTGGTAGATTGAGAGAGGGCGAGAGGCGAGAGATAGGGTTTGGGGAGGTAGGGTTTCGTTTGTGAAAGGGAGTTAACTTAAAAGTATATTTCTATTTCATTTAGGCCCTTGTTTTTTTTTTATATTAGCGAAACGGTTCAGTTAACCATGTATTTTGGGAATGCGGTTAACCAAACCGTAAATACGGTTCAGTTCGGTTAATAACCATGAGTCGAGATCGAAAATCGTAACTGCACCGTGAAGCACGGTTTTTCAATTTCAATAATCGTAACCGTAACCGAACCGTGAAACACGGTTATTAACCTCGATTCGGTTCGGTTTGACGGTTTTGCGGTTTTATTTTACACCCCTGGAAAATAATGGGAGATATGTGATAGATTGAAGTCTAGTGAATGAGGAGGAGGTGAAGTCATGGGAAGCTCGGGCAAACAATGTGCGCAAGAGAAAAGGAAAAAAATCAAAAGGGGGGGAGGATGAAGAAGAATACATGAGATGGTATGAAGCGAATACCATCATGTATATTGGCCGTGTCAGGCAACAGGACAAGCCACAAAGGGATCCTCCCCCAGAGCCCGAAGCCCAAGCTCCTACAGTCCCACAAACCCAAGTATGATGTTCACACCTTTTGCATCCCTTTCTTTGCTTCACATTGATTTAGTTAATATATTTTCTAACAGGATCCTTTCAATATGTCCACTACAGGTCTCTCTCTTCCTCGACCACGTGGTACGGTCATGCGATCGTTCGATCGCTGCAAATGTGGACCTACTCACCTTCATAACTTCGATTAAGAGAAAGGTCCACATTTGGGACTACGTACCAGGACTAAGTCGAGACATGTAGTTCATCCGATGAGGAAGTTGATGATACTCTCGTAAGGATATAATTAAATTCGAACATTTCATTTTATGAATTGATGAATTTTTTTTTGTGATTTTCTCACCATAACTTGCTTCATTTTGCAAACCGTCAAATCGCAAAAGCGTGCAAGGATTAAGAGGAAGTCTTCAAAAAGCCCCGCTAAGAAGCCTCAACCGAGTGTCGAGGCTCCTTTGATGATAGAGGACCCCCTCGTCAAGGCATCAGCCTCCCACACTTTGGATGAGGAGCAAAAAAATGAAGCTGATGCAAGCAATTTTCACCCAGCTTTTGGCGATGTGGATGACATCCCTATCGATGATCTTATCTCCGTCTCACCCGGTCCTTAAGGATACAGCACTCCACCGAAGGGCACTAGCCAGGTAATCATTGGATCCCCCACACAGGCTACAATTGATTCTTTGATTTGGAGGTGCAAGCATATACCGAGGCTAAGGAAGATCCCGGATTGGTTTCTGGATTAGCAACATCCATTGCCCCAAACGGGTTATGTTCTGACAGATGTGGAGAAGGAACTGTTGATGGATTTCTATAAATATTTCACGCATAGGTAACTGCAATTGTTGAAAAGCCTTCCATAGTTTTGCAGTCTTTGTTTGGTTTTTTACTAATTCAACGTCGAAATACTCATTGCATTGACAGGAAAGAGGAGCTGGATATGATCATCTCGTGTGTCGATTCTAAGTCCCTAAGAGATTTATTGGACGAGGGCACTTAGATGGACTCGAGTATCATATATTTTTAGTTTGAAGTGCTACGGGAAAGGTACAAGGATGCATACTTGGCTAACCCTAGTATATGCGTAAGTTCGATAAAAAATGAAAACCACTTTGACTTTCTACTCACTTGGTTAAATGTCCTCCCTTGTTTGATGTCTGAGATGCTTGTCTTGCAGAGTTACTGAGAAAATGGTCTAAAGACTGGGGATGACATGGCCTTTGGGCCAAACGGAGAACGTGTAATGGACACGATGGAGTGCAAAATTCTAGTCTACGTGATTCACGCTCACAATCATTGGTCCTTGCTCGTTGGATATGTCGATGAGAGCCGCTGGGAGTACTGTAACAGTTCAAAGGGAGAGATCTGGGGCCAAAAGACCTGTGAAAGATTCGTAAGTACATATTTGCTCCTCTCTTGGCAGCATAATGTTTGGATAGTACATAAATTTCAAAATTGAGATATCATGCAATTTCACTTTGTTTGGACAGATATTGTGGCTTTAACAACGATTTTTTGGATCACGGGTGGTCGGTGCCTATGATGTGGACGATGACGACAAAGATGGACATCCCATTTCAAGAAAATGAAAATGATTACGGGTTGTTCGCCTGTGCATTCGCCGAACATTGCATATATCGTCGCCCCATCGAGTTCACCCAGTCAGACATCCCGTACTACCGACGGAGAATTGTCATCGACGTATTTGAGCAAAACTAGGTTCGAAATGCTCCAAGGCTTAACCTCCCTCCACTCTCGGTCTTGCCCCCTGACTTGCAGTGAACAGTTCCTTGTGCTACATGTGTTGTAATTTAACTTGTAATTGAAATGGTTATGATGTGAATGTTGTGAATTTCTAATTGTATGTTGGATGTTGATTTCTAACTTGTATATGGGATGTTGATTGAAAGTGGAATGAATCCATGGTTTGTATATTGGATGTTTGTCTTCTCTTGTTACACCGTGTTGTTGTATTTTGATGTAAATGTCATAGTCTCTGCATTTTTTTTTCCTTCTTCATACAGCATCATCACCGACCCTGTACGACTAAAACATACTCGAAAAGTTACAACTTCTATGATGAAAAATTAGAAAACATGCGTCGGTGATGACCTTATTTACAGCGCTAAGGTCATCACCGACCCTGTAACACTAAATCCTACTGGAAAAGTTACAACTCTTGGTAAAAAAAAAAGGGATACATGCGTCAGTGATGACCTTATTTTACAAATGGTAAGGTCATCGCTGACCCTGTACGACTAAAACATACTCGAAAAGTTACAACTTCATGATGAGAAATTAAGAAACCTGCATCGATGATGACCTTATTTACAGTGCTAAGGTCATCACCAACCCTGTAACACTTAATCCAACAGGAAAAGTTACAACTCTTGGTTAAAAAATAGGGAAACTTGCGTCGGTGATGACCATATTTTACATGGGTAAGGTCATCGCCGACTCCTACTTAGATGTTTTGCCAAAAGCCTCTTGGAAAAGTTACAACTCTTGGTTAAAAAATATTGAAACCTGCATCAGTGATGACCTTATTTTGCATAGGTAAGGTCATCCCCGGCCCATACTTAGATTTTTTGGCAAAAGCGTCTTGGAAAAGTTACAACTCTTGGTTAAAAATTATTGAAACTTGCGTCGGTGATGACCTTATTTTACATAGGTAAGGTCATCGCCGATCCATACTTAGATTTTTTGCCAAAAGCGTCTTGGAAAAATTACAACTCTTGGTTTAAAAATAGGGAAACTTGCGTCGGTGATGACCTTATTTTACATAGGTAAGGTCATCTTCAACCCTGTAATGAATTTTTTCACATTACTCTGCTGAAGAGTTACAACTTTTCGTTAGAAAAATAGCTGACCTGCGTCGGTGGTAACCTTATTTAATACTATTAAGGTCATCACCGACTCTGTATTGAAACATTCCACGTACATTAGATAAAAATCCATGTAAAATCTTTGCGTTGCCATAACTGCATTACATCATCTTCGAGAAAAAAAAATGGGTTCCACACCTCTTTTCAAAAGAAATGATAAATTATACAAAAGCATCCAAAAGTGCAAAACATTGTTTCAAAAGAAATGATAATTTATACACAAACTTCCAAAAATTCAACAAAAAATAACACTTCCATGTTAATAAGACAACCCATAAACATACATACCAAAAAAAAAACTTTTCAAAAAACATACCCCAAAACAAAAAAATTACATGAGCGTCCTCAAATCGGAAATGTCGCTGATGGTACTCATATGGATTCATATTCCGCGCTTTCATGGCGGCAACAACATGGCAACATTGGATCCCAATCACGTCCCATTTGCGGCACGAGCATGTCCTACGATCTAGATTAACTACATCAACATACTCTGAAGATTGCACTTGATATTCATTCAATGCCGCTATCCATACCATCAACCTTCGCGATTCTTCCATCTTTGTGGCCAGGTACTTCTCTACATATGGTGTTAATATTGAAGTGATGCTTTGTACTTGAGTTGACAATCTCTGAAAGAATTCCATGAGTTTTGCACGTATCTCTTCAACTTGTTTTGTAATCGGGAGCACTCGGGTGTCTTTTAGTAGACTATTTGTGCAGTCAGCAACATTGCCGGTAAGCATGTCATACCTGCGTCCATGAGCAAATGTCGTTGACCAGAACTGACAGCCGATCGCATTAGATGTAATTATATGCACTCTCATCTACACTTTTTATGTGGTCCATGCAAGCATCGTACTCACAATGTCGGTATGCCCTCGCTGCGCTCCAAAATCTTCTTATAATGTCATGGTCGTTGAAAGCCGTCTTTATGTTTTCGGCTATATGATGGCAACAAAAACAATGATTTGCGCTTGGCATTATGGCTTGTACTGCAGGAATAAGACCTTTCTGACAGTCGGATACGATTGTCAGATTTTTTGGCTCACCCAACGACAATGATAAGTGTGCAAGAAATCACTCTCAACTATCACGTCGCTCCGCTTTAGCAAAGGCAAATGCAATGGGGAACAATTGATGATTTGCATCATGTGTTACGGCCACCATTAGCACTCCTGGATATTTGCCACGAAGGTGTGATCCATCCACCGCTATCAATGGCCTTAAAGAGATTTGGAATGACCTTACGCATGGACCAAAAGAAGCGTCTGAATCGTTCATCCTCCCTGATGTCCAACGCAGTGTACGAACCCGGGTTGGTTCTATGAGGCTCGTTGCAATAGAGCTGCAATATCATAAAAGACTCCTCGTACGATCCGCGCACTTTGCACAGTGCAAGCTCCTTTGCCATATGTGCTCTCCTGTATGTAATGTGGGTCCCAAACTCAATCTGACATTCATTGATGATCTCATTTGACCTAAGATCGTTATTACATTGCACCTTCTCTTCAATGAACTCTGCTACTAGCTTCGCGGTTGCTTGCCGATGTGCAGTTCCCATAAGTGGTTTAGAGCAACAATGTTTGGAATTATACTTTCGAACTCTGAAGTGTAGACCAGAATCTACAATGGAGGCATGTATTGTAGAAGATAATGGGCCCATTTGACCCAAGGCCCATATACAATAGGCCCATACTCATATATCACGTGGGATTAGTTGACTCATCACCAATCTGTTTATATTCTCATTCCATGTATAGAATATTGTAATTTATATTCTTTATATTCTTTCCTCATACATAGATTGTAATTGCCTTGATTAAGGCTAGAATTCATTATAAGTAAAGAGAGGACTGATCAACCAGATCATCCAATATTTCAAAACTTCTTCTCTTCATCTCAAAGTTCTGAATCTATCATAATCTAACATGGTATCAGAGACATAATCAATCCTCTTATTGAAGTATCCTCTGATTGATCAATCTTGATCAATCCTTTCTGGCGAAGACTCTTCTTCTTCATTGCTGATTGCCACTGATCAACAGTGGCCCACCACTGATCAAACAGTGGTCCACCAGGGATTCACTCAGTCTTGATCGACAGGCCTCAAGGATCTTTTTTAAGGGTTTTTCAGGATTTTTTCTTCACCATCTAAGGTTGGTTTCAGGCTTCTCTTCCTTTGCCGATTTGCATATTTAAGTGTCAGATAGTTTTTATCCAAACCGTCCAGATTTGTGGATATGTACCTGTTGCTCATCAAACTTGGACTGGAGGAAGTATAATTGATCTTCTTCAAGACGCTCAGCCTTGATCTGTGATTAGATCACTCTGTAGGTCCCACACACAGATCTAGCCTCATACTGTGAGGTCGCCTGGCACTATTTTTGGGCCTTTTCTGCACTATTTTGATGCTGGTTCATGTTGAATGCTTCATCAGCCTCTAAATCTGCATATCTCTGTGGTATTGCTACTGTTAGTGCTTCTGATTAGTACTGATTGCTACTGTTAGTGCTTTTGATTAGTGCTCATTGTTACTGATTCATGTTGTCTGGTGGAAATCTACACCTTTAGTGCACTGTTGTGGGCTGTTTGCTGGTAGATTAAGTCATTCGTATCAAATCAATCTTGTTCTGCTTCTTAATATTGATTGGATACTTTAGATCTGAGGGCTGATCTCATCCCTTTACTACTGATTTGTGTGGTCTGCTGCCTTTTTCACTTTATTCTGCAATGGATAAGTATGATGTTATCCTAATTAAATTCAATGGCAAAATTATATGTCCTGGTCCTTCCACTTAAGGAACTTTGTAGAAGGACAGGGCCTTTTTGGTTATCTTGATGGATCGATAACCAAACCTCAGACTACAAGTGCTTCCGACTCAAAAGGCCTAGCCACCTGGTCCAAAGAAAATGCGAAAGTCATCACTTGGATCCTTAACTCTATTGATCCCTCTCTTGTCCTGGCCCTTCAAGCCTAATCCACAGCAGCAGATATGTGGGCTCATCTGAAGAAAGTTTACCATCAAACAAATAAAGCCCGAAAATTTCATCTGGATAGTGAAATTGTCAGATACAGTCAAGGGGATAAAACTGTGCAGGAATACTTTAATGGTTTCCTCACCTTGTGGACTGAAAGGGATTCCATGCTGATCCAAACGGTCTCTTCTGGATTTCTATCTGAAGCTCTCCAGTTACAAGAAGAAACTCATATCAGCCAGTTTCTTATGAATCTTCGACCTGAATTTGAATCTGTTCGGTCTGCACTTATGAATAGGGAGAATACTGTTAATCTTGATACTTGCCTCCAAGAAGTCCTTCGCGAAGAACTTCGTCTCACTTCACAGCGCACTATTCTGGAAGCACCCGAAGCACCCAAAGCCTTCGTTGCGCCTCTTCCTGCTGACTCGGCTCTTCTAGCAACTCCAAAGCAGACTCAATGTTATGAATGAAAAGGCTTCGGACATATTGCCAAAAATTGTCGCAAGAAATTGGTTTGCAGATATTGCAAACGGACCGGTCATGTGATTGATGACTGTCGAAGCCTACAGCGACGGAATGAGACACAACCTAAGAAGCCTCCCTCCCACATGCCAAAACAGAATATTCCATCTACTTTTCAGGCTCAAGCGCCCTTATCAGATACAGGCAGCACTTCCTCCGGAGCTATATCCGTGACTCCTGCTCAGATTCAAGAGCTGATCCAGAGCACAGTCACTTCTACATATGCGTCTATGAGCTTCTCTGGTGGTCTGTTTTTGTTGGACATTGGACATCATTCCTTCTTTGCTTCATCTTCTAATAATTTCAAAACTTGTGGACGGTTTGGCATAAACGTCTTGGTCATGTGAACAATGCCAATTTAATTTCTTTGTTTAAACTTGGTTGTTTGGATTCTTCAATTGATAATAAAATGATGTTTTCTTTATCTCAATCAAAATGTGAAACTTGTTGTTTAAGTAAGAGTCATATTTTGCCATTTTCTGTTCATAACTCTCGTTCATTAGAATCATTTGATATCATTCACACTGATGTTTGGGGCATTGCTCCTACCTTGAGTAGGGCAGGATTCAAGTACTATGTAACATTTATTGATGATCATTCCCGTTATACTTGGATTTATTTCATGTGTTTAAAATCTGAAGTGTTTTTTATTTTTCAAAGATTCTATAACATGGTACAACTCAATTTAAGAAAGATATCAAGATTCTTAGATCCGATTCTGGTGGAGAATACGTGTCTCATGAATTCTCTGCTTTCCTTTCTGATAAAGGAATTCTTCATCAAAAATCTTGTCCGCACACTCCTCAGCAGAATAGAATTGCAGAAAGAAAGAACAGACATATTCTTGAAATTGTTCGCACCCTTTTACTTGCATTCTTAGTTCCTCCAGAATTTTGGTGTGATGCTGCACAGACTGCGGTATATTTGATTAATCGTCTTCCCAGTGCTGTTCTAGGCAAAACTACTCCTTATGGAGTTCTCTTTGAACATCCACCTTCATACTCTCACTTACGTGTGTTTGGTTGCTTGTGTTTTGTTCATCTTCCACCGACTGAACGCACTAAGCTATCTCCACAGGCTGCCAAATGCATCTTTCTTGGCTATAGTTCTGAACACAAAGGGTTCTTGTGTTATGATCGGTTTGAGAAACGCATGCGAATCTCTCGTAATGTGATCTTCATAGAACATATTCCTTTCTTTTCATTACGTTTAGATCATCATCCCATTGTTGTGTCCTATTTGCCACAATTCCCAAAGTCTGCTACTCCATCACCTGCTCTCAAGGTCTATGTCTGGCGTAACAAGGTTCCTCCTATGGTGCTTCCCTCTACTGATCATCTCTCAGTGCCGCCTACTGCTCCTACAGGTAACCATGCTTCTTCTGATAATCTCATCTCTCTGCGACGATCTAATCGTGTTTCCATTGCCCCTAACCGTTATGGCTTTCCTACTCTCTTTTCATCCTTAGATAGTACTCCTATACCCACCTCATATTCACAGGCCTCGAAGATTGCTTACTGGCAGGATGCTATGAATGAGGAATTGCTCGCTCTCGAAATTAATCATACATGGGACTTGGTACCGGCTCCGAAAGGCGCCTCTGTGATTGGCAGTAAATGGATCTACTCCATAAAAGTTCACTCCGATGGGAGTCTTGATCGCTATAAAGCTCAATTGGTTGCGCAGGGTTATAAACAGGAGTATGGAATCGACTATGAGGAGACATTTGCACCGGTGGCTAAAATGACCACCGTTTGTACTCTCCTCTGTGTCGCTGCAGCCCGTAACTGGCCTCTGTGGCAAATGGATGTCAAAAATGCATTTCTTCATGGCGATTTGCAAGAGACTGTTTACTTAAAGCCTCCTCCAGGATATGCATGTCCTCCTCAGCATGTTTGTAAGTTGCGGAAATCTTTGTATGGACTTAAGCAAGCTCCCAGAGCGTGGTTTGATAAATTCCGGACTATAATTCTTCAAGCTGGATTTCGTCAGAGTCATTCGGATAGCTCCCTGTTTCTTCGATGGACAACGAAGGGCTACACGTTCCTTTTAGTCTATGTTGATGATATGATTATCAGTGGCAATGATAGTGCTGGCGTTACGGATCTCAAACATCATCTCACTCGACACTTCAGAATGAAGGATCTTGGACCTCTCACCTACTTTCTGGGCCTCGAATTCTTGCTTAGCAAATTTGGCATTCGGGTTCATCAGCGGAAATATGCTACAGATTTGATAACTTCGGCAAGACTTGAGGATGCCCACACTTTTGATACACCTATGGAGTTAAACAGCAAGATCAGTGCGGCTAATGGCCTTCCCCTGGATGATCCCTCTGTTTTTCGGTGGATAGTTGGTAGTTTGCTCTACTTAACTATGACTCGGTCGGATATCTCTCATGCCGTTCATAAGGTTAGCCAGTTTGTGAGCAATCCTCACAAACCTCACCTTGCTGCTGCCTTGCGCATACTTCGCTATGTCAAAGGCACCCTTAATCATGGTCTCTTCTACCCTTCGGGAGCTTCCCTGCACTTATCCGCTTATGCGGATGCTGACTGGGCTGGTTGCCCCGATTCTCGGCGATCTACCACTGGCTGGTGTATGTTTCTTGGGGACTCACTGATTTCATGGAAGTGCAAGAAGCAAACCACCGTTTCGAAATCTTCTGCTGAGGCAGAATATCGGGCCATGTCATCCGCAAGTGCTGAAATCATCTGGCTACGACGTCTTCTTTGTGAATTCGGTGTCACGGTGGGTAGTCCTACACCTCTTCATAGGGACAACACCAGTGTTACCCGAATTGCAAACAATCCCGTCTTTCATAAAAGAACGAAGCATATTGAGATTGATTGCCACTTCATCCGTGTCGCGACCCCGGAACGGATCCCAGGCCCCGCGACGGTGTTGATTGTGATTATTCTTATTTGATCATTGTTTTCCCACAGGTTCCCGCGGTGAGGATTCCCAAAGACACGCGGAATCTGGCTCACACGTACACGATTTGCGGAAGCGTGTAGCAAAACACAACTAGCTAAGCACCAGTAAAATATTTAGGTGCTATCACAATAATATACAAGACAAAGTATCAAAGGAATAAGTTAACAAGGCATTCCCAACATTGTTCAAGTTATAAGTCTAACAAGAAAGTAAATTAAGTTTTGTTACAATTCCCAAGAGAGGCCAACAGAGGCCAATACACAACTCCAACATAAACAAAAGGACCCTAAGACAAAATGTGACGAAACTCAAGAACCAGACCGACATCTAGATGACATCGTCGGGCTACCACTCTCTCACGGGAGTTGGCTCACAAGCCTCCTCCTGACGCTCCTCCTCAAAGGCAACGTCTCCTGCACCTGGGCACCAACAAGCAAGGGTCAAACACGACGGTTTGGCAGGTAATCAATATAGGCATGAACATGACAATAATACTTTGGAAAAACACTTGAAATCAAATGCTTGATTTGAACCGTCACAATAGCTGAAATATCAAAACAAACTAGCATGAGTACTAAATATATCATGAAAAGTTACAATCCACAAAGAGCCCATCCTTTCTCTATCATTTATATAATGAAAAGAGCAAGCACGCACGACAAGCACGATATACATAATATAAGCACGACACGATTCCCACATATACGGGGATTCCGGCCGCGGAACCGGACACGCACGATGTGTAATAAATACACGACCAGTCTGCAGACAGTCCACATGTTTAAAGACCCCCAGACAGTGGATCAAACCGAAAGGGCAGTCTAAGCTCAGTGGTGTTTACTTAATTCATGAATGCACAAAACACGCGAAGCACGATCAAACACGTCGAGATAAAAAGGGGGAATCACTTATCACAACACGACGAGCACGACTAGCACGAGGCATAATATTTATGCAAAACACGCTTAGGAAGTGATCCCCTTTTTCTTAACAAAACTTCAAAACAAGCTTGTACTAACACTTCAAAACAAGTTCACGATGATATTCATCATATCAAAAACCAAAGCACGAACACAAGGCCTATCAAGCACAAGCAAGGACCTTTGATTTATATTTGTGCAATTGAGACCCAAATAGTAGAATTTTAGGAAAGGATTGGTGCCCCAGAAGTTCAAAGACATTTTGGGTTTCGAGTGCACAAGATCAGGCTAGAGGTCACTTAACATGTTCTAGTTTTTCCTTCTTGCAAAACTCTTCAAAATAGGAAACTTGTCAAATTCGGTCACCTCGCGATCAGGTGTCGGCTAGCCGAACTGGGGTCTGGCGGCTAGCCGCAAGGTGACCGCCAGGCTGACCGCTGGAATGAAATTCTGTGTTTAGCTCTCGGGAAAAGGAACCGCATGCGCGGTTGGCCAGCGGTTAGCCGTGATGGGATGAGGCGGCTAGCCGCTAGCTAACCGTGGAGCTGACCGTGAAACATGGTCGAAATGTCAGCTTCTGGAAAAGGAACCGAAATCCTCGGTTGGCCTGCGGTTAACCGCAAGTGGGACTGGCGGTTAGCCGTGGGCTGACCGCGGAGCTGACCGCTGAACCCAGGCGAAAATGCTAGCTTCTGGAAAAGGAACCGCTGGGTTCGGTCAGCCTGCGGTTAGCCGCAGTGGGCACAGGCGGCTAGCCGCGAGCTGACCGCTGTGCTGACCGCCAGTGCACGGGAATGCGTTTCAGCACAGATTTTTCACATTTCTCTTCTTCCCTTCCATTCATTCTCATTCCACTTATATTCCCTGAGTCTACATACTCTCCAAGGGACAAAGCACACATCCAAAACTCATGAAAACACAATCATAAAGCTTGTAAACATATCCATATGCAAAGTTTCCAAAACAATAATGTAGCTTAAAATAACATGCACAATGATCCTATAGAGATTACTTGCCTTGCCCAAATGCTAAACACTCTCCTCCAAGCTCTTCACACAAGCTAATCTCACACTACAAGCAAAAACAAGAAAACACACAAAACTCACTCAAAATGGAAACAAGGAACCCATTTTCCAAATAGGGTTTGAAAACATGAAAAACATGATCTTAAGGAACTAAAATGACTCCATGAAAAATATGGGTTGAAGCTCTTACCTAGAGAAGGTCAAACAAGAGAGAGGGAAGAAAAAGGAGCTCTTGCCCAACTTGAAAACTCAAGAAACTTGCATCAATGGAGAGCTTGCAAGGAGATGAAGAAAATGGTAGTCTTAGAATTTCCTTTGGAGCTCTCTAGCTAGATCAAACCAAGTGAGGAAGATGAAGGAGAAAAGAGCTCTCCTTGCCCTAGGTTTAGAAATTGCAGAGATTTGGGGGAATGAGTGAAATGAGAGGAAGAAAGGGTTTTAAGTGATGACTCATGGGCCCCATTTGACTTGAACTTGAAATGGCTAAAACACGATCTTGTGGGCCTCGGATGACTTCGACGAAGAAGGATAAAACGATCGTCGAAATATCTAGTTTCCGAAAAGTATATTTTTGACATAGTTTTGAGATCTCGAAAATTGTGTCCAGATTTGTGCAAGAAAGACAATTTTACCCTCTTTGGGCCAGAACTCGGGTTTTTGGGCTTCAAACATGAATGGGCTTAAAACGAAAGTTGTAACACATAAAAAAGATCATTCAAATGAAATCAAAACCACACTCACACGGAACACGACACGACTTTCCAAGCTTACACGTGCACTCAGGCCTTCCTGAGTGTGTCTGACTAATACTAAACGTTCTCAAAATTCCCAAGCTATGACCAAGACTAACTAATCATTTCTAACTCACCAACACTACACCCACTTAGTACTAAACACATACTAATCGCACACTAATCGAACTGGTCTGGGTCGGGGTCTAACATCCTCCACCCCTTAGGATATTTGGTCCACCAAATAAATCAAACAATTACCTCTGGTAAAAGCTGTGGATACTTTCTTTGCACTTGCTCTCTCAATTCCCAGGTGGCTTCCTCTGGCTCGTGATTTTCCCAAAGTACCTTGACCCAATGAATAGTCCGGTTTCTCAATTCTTGCTCTTTGGTGTCAATGATCTTGATCGGTCTTTCCACATACGAGGCATCTTCTCGAATCTCTAAAGGCTCATGTTGTAGAATGTGTGCAGGACTAGAGACATACTTCTTGAGCATCGAAACGTGAAAAACATTGTGTACCCCGGAGAATTCCGGCGGTAACGCAAGTCTATAAGCTACATCTCCAATCTTGCTCAAAATCTCATACGGACCAATAAACCTTCTAGACAACTTGCCCTTCTGTCCGAATCTCAAAGTCCCTCTAACTGGTGAGATCTTCAAGAACACCTTGTCACCCACCTGAAACTGCAATTCTCTTCTGCGAGTATCTGCATAACTCTTCTGCCTACTACGGGCGATTTTCAACCGTTCCTGAATCAACTTGACATTTTCACTTGTCTCTCCAACTATCGTCGGTCCATGGAAACTACGTTCACCGACTTCTTCCCAGCAAACCGGAGTTCTGCATCTTCTACCATAAAGTGCCTCGAAAGGTGCCATACCGATGCTAGAGTGGTAACTATTGTTATAAGCAAATTCGCAAAGCGGTAGGCATTCATCCCACTGAATCTTGAAATCTAATACACAAGCACGCAACATGTCTTCGAGAGTCTGTATCGCCCTTTCTGACTGACCATCGGTCTGAGGATGATAAGCTGTGCTGAACTGGAGCTTGGTACCCATCGACTCATGAAGAGTTTTCCAAAACTTTGAAACAAATCTACTGTCTCTATCTGAAGTAATGGAGACGGGTTGACCATGCTTACTAACAATCTCATCAACGAATAACTTCGCAAGTGGTGCCATATGCATCATATTCCCTGTCTTCATCGGAATGAAGTGAGCAGACTTCGTCAGACGATCTACAATGATCCAAATTGCATTATTCCCCTTCTTGGTATTAGGCAAACCGGAGACGAAATCCATGGTAATGTGCTCCCATTTCCACTCCGGAATTTCCAAAGGCTGTAACAAACCTGGAGGCTTCTGATGCTCTGCCTTGATCAACTGACAAGTTAGACAACGAGACACAAAAGCTGCTATCTCTCTCTTCATGTTGTTCCACCAAAACCGATTCTTCAAATTGTGGTACATCTTCGTGCTACCCGGATGCATAGAATATCTCGTACTGTGAGCTTCGTTCATTATCTCATTCTTCAAATCATCCACATTTGGCACACACAACCGGTCGCGAAAATACAATATTCCATTCACCATTTTGAAATCTGGGCGTTCTGCAATAACTTCTACTATCTTGGCCAAGTCTGGGTCTTGCAACTGATTTTCCTTAATCTTCTGGATGAATATAGGTTCTGAAACTGTCATGTTCGCTAACATCGCACCCAATCTAAGGGTTTGTACCTCTACACCCAACTCCTCAAACTGCTGTAAGACACCCATTCCTCTCAAATTGGCCATAGTAACTGATTTCCTACTCAATGCATCAGCTACAACATTCACCTTGCCTGGATGGTACTTAATTGGAAAGTCATAATCTTTGATATACTCCATCCACCTTCTCTGCCTCATGTTCAAATCCTTCTGCGAGAACAAATATTGTAAACTTCTGTGATCTGAATGGACCTCAAATTTCTCTCCATAGAGATAGTGTCTCCACATCTTCAATGCGAAAACAACTGCTGCCAACTCCAAGTCGTGAGTCGCATAATTCTTCTCGTGGTCCTTCAACTGTCTCGAGCCATAAGCAATCACCTTGCCATCTTGCATCAACACACAACCCAGTCCCACATTCGAAGCATCTGTATAAACAATAAATCCACCGTTGCCCGAAGGTAATGTAAGGATTGGAGCTGTGGTTAACCTCCCTTTCAACTCTTGGAAACTGGTTTCACACTGATCGGTCCAAACAAATGGAACATTCTTCCTAGTCAATTTTGTCAACGGGGCTGCAATGGATGAAAAACCTTGGACAAATCTTCTGTAATATCCTGCTAATCCCAAAAAGCTTCTAATCTCTGTCACACTGCTTGGCCTTGCCCAACTAACAACTGCCTCTATCTTGGCTGGATCAACCGCTAAACCTTCTCTGGAGATGATGTGGCCTAGAAAAGCGACTTGTTCTAACCAGAAATCACACTTACTGAGTTTTGCATATAACTGGTTGTCCCTCAAGAGCTGCAACGCTGTCCTCAAATGTTCTTCATGCTCCTTCTTACTCTTGGAATACACAAGGACATCATCAATAAATACTACCGTGGAATGATCCAAATATGGTGCAAAGACCTTGTTCATCAAAGCCATAAAGACTGCTGGTGCATTTGTCAAACCAAAGGGCATCACTAAGAACTCATAGTGCCCATATCTTGTTCTAAAGGCTGTTTTCTGAACATCTGAGTCTCTAACTCTCAACTGATGGTATCCTGACCTCAAGTCTATCTTAGAAAAATAGGCTGCTCCTTGCAATTGATCAAACAATTCATCTATCCTTGGCAAAGGGTACTTGTTCTTCACGGTCACATGGTTCAACTTCCGATAGTCTATGCACATTCTCAAACTTCCATCCTTCTTCTTCACAAACAACACCGGTGCTCCCCACGGTGAAACACTTGGCCTAATAAAACCTTTGCTCAACAAATCTTGCAATTGGAGCTTTAGCTCACCCATTTCTGCTGGAGCCATCCTGTATGGTGCAATCGAGATCGGAGCTGTCCCTGGAAGGAGTTCAATTGTAAACTCAACTTCCCTAATTGGTGGTAAACCCGGGATTTCTTCTGGAAAAACGTCCGAAAATTCACACACAATGGGGATATCCTCCACCCCTTGGGACTGTTTATCCTCCGTGATAAACGCAATAAATGCCTGACATCCACTCTGCACTAATCTGCTTGCCTTCAACACTGAAATAAATCCTGCCTGAGATTTTCTCCTGTTCCCCTGAAATATCAACTCTGCCTGTGGTCCTTGGAATCTGAATGTGATGGTCTTACTAAAACAGTCCATGGTGGCATGATATGCTTCTAACCAATCCATGCCTAAAATAACATCAAAATCATGCATGTCTAAAACTATGAGGTTGGCCGGTAAATTCACATCTCCTAACAACACTGTACAACTAGGGTAATGGTTTCTACACACAACTTGTTTCCCTACTGGAGTGGTCACTACTAAGATGTAATCCAATTCACTACATGGTGCATCAATCAACTTAGCAAAACTAGGAGATGCAAAGGAATGAGTGGATCCAGGATCAAACAAAATCTGGGCTTCTACCCCACAAACAAGAAGTTTACCTTCTACCACGTCTCCTGCAGCTTCAGCGTCTGCACGGTTGAGATAGTATAACCGTCCATGCATCTGTAGTCTGTTTGGTACTTGGTTCTGCCTTCCCTGGCCTTGTCTGTTCTGTTGTGGAGGACGAGCATTCTGATTCTGGACTGGTGGCCTAGCCTGCTGCTGCTGCTGAGGTGGTCTCATTTGATTCTGAACTGGTGCTTGATTCTGAGGAGCTACTTGTCTCTGTTGCTGGTTCCTGTTCCCCTGATTCTGAAGTAGTGGGCAATCCTTGATTGAATGGTTCATAGCCCCACACTTGAAACAAGCACCCATGGCCTTACGACATTCGTGGGTCTCATGGTTCTTGCCACAATGTCCACAACCTTGCCCTACATAGGCTTGTTCTTGCCTTGGCTTCTTGCCTTGCTGTTGCCTCTGGTTATGCTGCTGATATTGCTGTTTCCTGTCTTGAACAATCATGTTATTAATATCTTCAAAGGTGTATGCCCGCTTGACTGCCTCATCATATGTAGCTGGAGGTACTACACCTATGACATCTCTCATGATGATCGGATTCAACCCTTCTAAGAACTTGGTGATCTTCTTCCTCTCGGTGTCAATCAGCTCGGTAGCATATCTAGCCAATCTCTCAAACTTGGTGACATAGTCTAACACCGTCATGCTACCTTGCTTGAGTTGCTGAAACTCAATAGCCTTCTGTCTCTTGACATGAGAGGGAATATACTTGTCCTGGAACTGTATCTTGAAAGCTCCCCATGCCTCCTCGTCTGCCATAAATGTATAAGGATCCTTGACTGTTTGCCACCACCTGTCTGCAAGCCCATAGAACAATGAAGCCGTGAGATTGACCTTCTGGAGTCCTGTGCACATGAATACATCGAAGATCTTCCCTGTATTGACTAACCAGTCATCTGCCACTAACGGGTTCTCATTGCCCGAAAACTCCTTCGGTGCTCTTTTCCTAAACTTCTCAAATAGAGCATTAGGGTCTGGATCCCTATTCTGTATAACAATCTGAGGACCTGCAGGTGGTGCTACATTCCTGTTCTGAAGTACTTCTAACAGTTGCCTCTGAACTTGTGCCATCTCATCATCCTTCTTAGTTAGTTGCTCTTGAAATCTTGCTTGATTCTCATTAGCCTGTCTTTGCTGTGCTTTCATGGCTTGCATAAGTTCCTGAAACTGTGTGGCTGTAGGTGTCTCAGATGCATCTGACTCATTATGATTACTGCCTGAAGCATGATGATTTGGAGCTTTTCTCGGAGGCATATTGCTGTAAGACAAGTAGTTAGCACACAATAAACATGGTACAAGGGTTTCTAAGGTCCTATACCAACGAGTCTATCGAACTCACGAATCCTCGCCACGTTCCTAAGACCTTTCTAGTTTCTTTTAAGTGCCTGAAACATGTCTCGCTCTGATACCAGTCCTGTCGCGACCCCGGAACGGATCCCAGGCCCCGCGACGGTGTTGATTGTGATTATTCTTATTTGATCATTGTTTTCCCACAGGTTCCCGCGGTGAGGATTCCCAAAGACACGCGGAATCTGGCTCACACGTACACGATTTGCGGAAGCGTGTAGCAAAACACAACTAGCTAAGCACCAGTAAAATATTTAGGTGCTATCACAATAATATACAAGACAAAGTATCAAAGGAATAAGTTAACAAGGCATTCCCAACATTGTTCAAGTTATAAGTCTAACAAGAAAGTAAATTAAGTTTTGTTACAATTCCCAAGAGAGGCCAACAGAGGCCAATACACAACTCCAACATAAACAAAAGGACCCTAAGACAAAATGTGACGAAACTCAAGAACCAGACCGACATCTAGATGACATCGTCGGGCTACCACTCTCTCACGGGAGTTGGCTCACAAGCCTCCTCCTGACGCTCCTCCTCAAAGGCAACGTCTCCTGCACCTGGGCACCAACAAGCAAGGGTCAAACACGACGGTTTGGCAGGTAATCAATATAGGCATGAACATGACAATAATACTTTGGAAAAACACTTGAAATCAAATGCTTGATTTGAACCGTCACAATAGCTGAAATATCAAAACAAACTAGCATGAGTACTAAATATATCATGAAAAGTTACAATCCACAAAGAGCCCATCCTTTCTCTATCATTTATATAATGAAAAGAGCAAGCACGCACGACAAGCACGATATACATAATATAAGCACGACACGATTCCCACATATACGGGGATTCCGGCCGCGGAACCGGACACGCACGATGTGTAATAAATACACGACCAGTCTGCAGACAGTCCACATGTTTAAAGACCCCCAGACAGTGGATCAAACCGAAAGGGCAGTCTAAGCTCAGTGGTGTTTACTTAATTCATGAATGCACAAAACACGCGAAGCACGATCAAACACGTCGAGATAAAAAGGGGGAATCACTTATCACAACACGACGAGCACGACTAGCACGAGGCATAATATTTATGCAAAACACGCTTAGGAAGTGATCCCCTTTTTCTTAACAAAACTTCAAAACAAGCTTGTACTAACACTTCAAAACAAGTTCACGATGATATTCATCATATCAAAAACCAAAGCACGAACACAAGGCCTATCAAGCACAAGCAAGGACCTTTGATTTATATTTGTGCAATTGAGACCCAAATAGTAGAATTTTAGGAAAGGATTGGTGCCCCAGAAGTTCAAAGACATTTTGGGTTTCGAGTGCACAAGATCAGGCTAGAGGTCACTTAACATGTTCTAGTTTTTCCTTCTTGCAAAACTCTTCAAAATAGGAAACTTGTCAAATTCGGTCACCTCGCGGTCAGGTGTCGGCTAGCCGAACTGGGGTCTGGCGGCTAGCCGCAAGGTGACCGCCAGGCTGACCGCTGGAATGAAATTCTGTGTTTAGCTCTCGGGAAAAGGAACCGCATGCGCGGTTGGCCAGCGGTTAGCCGTGATGGGATGAGGCGGCTAGCCGCTAGCTAACCGTGGAGCTGACCGTGAAACATGGTCGAAATGTCAGCTTCTGGAAAAGGAACCGAAATCCTCGGTTGGCCTGCGGTTAACCGCAAGTGGGACTGGCGGTTAGCCGTGGGCTGACCGCGGAGCTGACCGCTGAACCCAGGCGAAAATGCTAGCTTCTGGAAAAGGAACCGCTGGGTTCGGTCAGCCTGCGGTTAGCCGCAGTGGGCACAGGCGGCTAGCCGCGAGCTGACCGCTGTGCTGACCGCCAGTGCACGGGAATGCGTTTCAGCACAGATTTTTCACATTTCTCTTCTTCCCTTCCATTCATTCTCATTCCACTTATATTCCCTGAGTCTACATACTCTCCAAGGGACAAAGCACACATCCAAAACTCATGAAAACACAATCATAAAGCTTGTAAACATATCCATATGCAAAGTTTCCAAAACAATAATGTAGCTTAAAATAACATGCACAATGATCCTATAGAGATTACTTGCCTTGCCCAAATGCTAAACACTCTCCTCCAAGCTCTTCACACAAGCTAATCTCACACTACAAGCAAAAACAAGAAAACACACAAAACTCACTCAAAATGGAAACAAGGAACCCATTTTCCAAATAGGGTTTGAAAACATGAAAAACATGATCTTAAGGAACTAAAATGACTCCATGAAAAATATGGGTTGAAGCTCTTACCTAGAGAAGGTCAAACAAGAGAGAGGGAAGAAAAAGGAGCTCTTGCCCAACTTGAAAACTCAAGAAACTTGCATCAATGGAGAGCTTGCAAGGAGATGAAGAAAATGGTAGTCTTAGAATTTCCTTTGGAGCTCTCTAGCTAGATCAAACCAAGTGAGGAAGATGAAGGAGAAAAGAGCTCTCCTTGCCCTAGGTTTAGAAATTGCAGAGATTTGGGGGAATGAGTGAAATGAGAGGAAGAAAGGGTTTTAAGTGATGACTCATGGGCCCCATTTGACTTGAACTTGAAATGGCTAAAACACGATCTTGTGGGCCTCGGATGACTTCGACGAAGAAGGATAAAACGATCGTCGAAATATCTAGTTTCCGAAAAGTATATTTTTGACATAGTTTTGAGATCTCGAAAATTGTGTCCAGATTTGTGCAAGAAAGACAATTTTACCCTCTTTGGGCCAGAACTCGGGTTTTTGGGCTTCAAACATGAATGGGCTTAAAACGAAAGTTGTAACACATAAAAAAGATCATTCAAATGAAATCAAAACCACACTCACACGGAACACGACACGACTTTCCAAGCTTACACGTGCACTCAGGCCTTCCTGAGTGTGTCTGACTAATACTAAACGTTCTCAAAATTCCCAAGCTATGACCAAGACTAACTAATCATTTCTAACTCACCAACACTACACCCACTTAGTACTAAACACATACTAATCGCACACTAATCGAACTGGTCTGGGTCGGGGTCTAACATCCTCCACCCCTTAGGATATTTGGTCCACCAAATAAATCAAACAATTACCTCTGGTAAAAGCTGTGGATACTTTCTTTGCACTTGCTCTCTCAATTCCCAGGTGGCTTCCTCTGGCTCGTGATTTTCCCAAAGTACCTTGACCCAATGAATAGTCCGGTTTCTCAATTCTTGCTCTTTGGTGTCAATGATCTTGATCGGTCTTTCCACATACGAGGCATCTTCTCGAATCTCTAAAGGCTCATGTTGTAGAATGTGTGCAGGACTAGAGACATACTTCTTGAGCATCGAAACGTGAAAAACATTGTGTACCCCGGAGAATTCCGGCGGTAACGCAAGTCTATAAGCTACATCTCCAATCTTGCTCAAAATCTCATACGGACCAATAAACCTTCTAGACAACTTGCCCTTCTGTCCGAATCTCAAAGTCCCTCTAACTGGTGAGATCTTCAAGAACACCTTGTCACCCACCTGAAACTGCAATTCTCTTCTGCGAGTATCTGCATAACTCTTCTGCCTACTACGGGCGATTTTCAACCGTTCCTGAATCAACTTGACATTTTCACTTGTCTCTCCAACTATCGTCGGTCCATGGAAACTACGTTCACCGACTTCTTCCCAGCAAACCGGAGTTCTGCATCTTCTACCATAAAGTGCCTCGAAAGGTGCCATACCGATGCTAGAGTGGTAACTATTGTTATAAGCAAATTCGCAAAGCGGTAGGCATTCATCCCACTGAATCTTGAAATCTAATACACAAGCACGCAACATGTCTTCGAGAGTCTGTATCGCCCTTTCTGACTGACCATCGGTCTGAGGATGATAAGCTGTGCTGAACTGGAGCTTGGTACCCATCGACTCATGAAGAGTTTTCCAAAACTTTGAAACAAATCTACTGTCTCTATCTGAAGTAATGGAGACGGGTTGACCATGCTTACTAACAATCTCATCAACGAATAACTTCGCAAGTGGTGCCATATGCATCATATTCCCTGTCTTCATCGGAATGAAGTGAGCAGACTTCGTCAGACGATCTACAATGATCCAAATTGCATTATTCCCCTTCTTGGTATTAGGCAAACCGGAGACGAAATCCATGGTAATGTGCTCCCATTTCCACTCCGGAATTTCCAAAGGCTGTAACAAACCTGGAGGCTTCTGATGCTCTGCCTTGATCAACTGACAAGTTAGACAACGAGACACAAAAGCTGCTATCTCTCTCTTCATGTTGTTCCACCAAAACCGATTCTTCAAATTGTGGTACATCTTCGTGCTACCCGGATGCATAGAATATCTCGTACTGTGAGCTTCGTTCATTATCTCATTCTTCAAATCATCCACATTTGGCACACACAACCGGTCGCGAAAATACAATATTCCATTCACCATTTTGAAATCTGGGCGTTCTGCAATAACTTCTACTATCTTGGCCAAGTCTGGGTCTTGCAACTGATTTTCCTTAATCTTCTGGATGAATATAGGTTCTGAAACTGTCATGTTCGCTAACATCGCACCCAATCTAAGGGTTTGTACCTCTACACCCAACTCCTCAAACTGCTGTAAGACACCCATTCCTCTCAAATTGGCCATAGTAACTGATTTCCTACTCAATGCATCAGCTACAACATTCACCTTGCCTGGATGGTACTTAATTGGAAAGTCATAATCTTTGATATACTCCATCCACCTTCTCTGCCTCATGTTCAAATCCTTCTGCGAGAACAAATATTGTAAACTTCTGTGATCTGAATGGACCTCAAATTTCTCTCCATAGAGATAGTGTCTCCACATCTTCAATGCGAAAACAACTGCTGCCAACTCCAAGTCGTGAGTCGCATAATTCTTCTCGTGGTCCTTCAACTGTCTCGAGCCATAAGCAATCACCTTGCCATCTTGCATCAACACACAACCCAGTCCCACATTCGAAGCATCTGTATAAACAATAAATCCACCGTTGCCCGAAGGTAATGTAAGGATTGGAGCTGTGGTTAACCTCCCTTTCAACTCTTGGAAACTGGTTTCACACTGATCGGTCCAAACAAATGGAACATTCTTCCTAGTCAATTTTGTCAACGGGGCTGCAATGGATGAAAAACCTTGGACAAATCTTCTGTAATATCCTGCTAATCCCAAAAAGCTTCTAATCTCTGTCACACTGCTTGGCCTTGCCCAACTAACAACTGCCTCTATCTTGGCTGGATCAACCGCTAAACCTTCTCTGGAGATGATGTGGCCTAGAAAAGCGACTTGTTCTAACCAGAAATCACACTTACTGAGTTTTGCATATAACTGGTTGTCCCTCAAGAGCTGCAACGCTGTCCTCAAATGTTCTTCATGCTCCTTCTTACTCTTGGAATACACAAGGACATCATCAATAAATACTACCGTGGAATGATCCAAATATGGTGCAAAGACCTTGTTCATCAAAGCCATAAAGACTGCTGGTGCATTTGTCAAACCAAAGGGCATCACTAAGAACTCATAGTGCCCATATCTTGTTCTAAAGGCTGTTTTCTGAACATCTGAGTCTCTAACTCTCAACTGATGGTATCCTGACCTCAAGTCTATCTTAGAAAAATAGGCTGCTCCTTGCAATTGATCAAACAATTCATCTATCCTTGGCAAAGGGTACTTGTTCTTCACGGTCACATGGTTCAACTTCCGATAGTCTATGCACATTCTCAAACTTCCATCCTTCTTCTTCACAAACAACACCGGTGCTCCCCACGGTGAAACACTTGGCCTAATAAAACCTTTGCTCAACAAATCTTGCAATTGGAGCTTTAGCTCACCCATTTCTGCTGGAGCCATCCTGTATGGTGCAATCGAGATCGGAGCTGTCCCTGGAAGGAGTTCAATTGTAAACTCAACTTCCCTAATTGGTGGTAAACCCGGGATTTCTTCTGGAAAAACGTCCGAAAATTCACACACAATGGGGATATCCTCCACCCCTTGGGACTGTTTATCCTCCGTGATAAACGCAATAAATGCCTGACATCCACTCTGCACTAATCTGCTTGCCTTCAACACTGAAATAAATCCTGCCTGAGATTTTCTCCTGTTCCCCTGAAATATCAACTCTGCCTGTGGTCCTTGGAATCTGAATGTGATGGTCTTACTAAAACAGTCCATGGTGGCATGATATGCTTCTAACCAATCCATGCCTAAAATAACATCAAAATCATGCATGTCTAAAACTATGAGGTTGGCCGGTAAATTCACATCTCCTAACAACACTGTACAACTAGGGTAATGGTTTCTACACACAACTTGTTTCCCTACTGGAGTGGTCACTACTAAGATGTAATCCAATTCACTACATGGTGCATCAATCAACTTAGCAAAACTAGGAGATGCAAAGGAATGAGTGGATCCAGGATCAAACAAAATCTGGGCTTCTACCCCACAAACAAGAAGTTTACCTTCTACCACGTCTCCTGCAGCTTCAGCGTCTGCACGGTTGAGATAGTATAACCGTCCATGCATCTGTAGTCTGTTTGGTACTTGGTTCTGCCTTCCCTGGCCTTGTCTGTTCTGTTGTGGAGGACGAGCATTCTGATTCTGGACTGGTGGCCTAGCCTGCTGCTGCTGCTGAGGTGGTCTCATTTGATTCTGAACTGGTGCTTGATTCTGAGGAGCTACTTGTCTCTGTTGCTGGTTCCTGTTCCCCTGATTCTGAAGTAGTGGGCAATCCTTGATTGAATGGTTCATAGCCCCACACTTGAAACAAGCACCCATGGCCTTACGACATTCGTGGGTCTCATGGTTCTTGCCACAATGTCCACAACCTTGCCCTACATAGGCTTGTTCTTGCCTTGGCTTCTTGCCTTGCTGTTGCCTCTGGTTATGCTGCTGATATTGCTGTTTCCTGTCTTGAACAATCATGTTATTAATATCTTCAAAGGTGTATGCCCGCTTGACTGCCTCATCATATGTAGCTGGAGGTACTACACCTATGACATCTCTCATGATGATCGGATTCAACCCTTCTAAGAACTTGGTGATCTTCTTCCTCTCGGTGTCAATCAGCTCGGTAGCATATCTAGCCAATCTCTCAAACTTGGTGACATAGTCTAACACCGTCATGCTACCTTGCTTGAGTTGCTGAAACTCAATAGCCTTCTGTCTCTTGACATGAGAGGGAATATACTTGTCCTGGAACTGTATCTTGAAAGCTCCCCATGCCTCCTCGTCTGCCATAAATGTATAAGGATCCTTGACTGTTTGCCACCACCTGTCTGCAAGCCCATAGAACAATGAAGCCGTGAGATTGACCTTCTGGAGTCCTGTGCACATGAATACATCGAAGATCTTCCCTGTATTGACTAACCAGTCATCTGCCACTAACGGGTTCTCATTGCCCGAAAACTCCTTCGGTGCTCTTTTCCTAAACTTCTCAAATAGAGCATTAGGGTCTGGATCCCTATTCTGTATAACAATCTGAGGACCTGCAGGTGGTGCTACATTCCTGTTCTGAAGTACTTCTAACAGTTGCCTCTGAACTTGTGCCATCTCATCATCCTTCTTAGTTAGTTGCTCTTGAAATCTTGCTTGATTCTCATTAGCCTGTCTTTGCTGTGCTTTCATGGCTTGCATAAGTTCCTGAAACTGTGTGGCTGTAGGTGTCTCAGATGCATCTGACTCATTATGATTACTGCCTGAAGCATGATGATTTGGAGCTTTTCTCGGAGGCATATTGCTGTAAGACAAGTAGTTAGCACACAATAAACATGGTACAAGGGTTTCTAAGGTCCTATACCAACGAGTCTATCGAACTCACGAATCCTCGCCACGTTCCTAAGACCTTTCTAGTTTCTTTTAAGTGCCTGAAACATGTCTCGCTCTGATACCAGTCCTGTCGCGACCCCGGAACGGATCCCAGGCCCCGCGACGGTGTTGATTGTGATTATTCTTATTTGATCATTGTTTTCCCACAGGTTCCCGCGGTGAGGATTCCCAAAGACACGCGGAATCTGGCTCACACGTACACGATTTGCGGAAGCGTGTAGCAAAACACAACTAGCTAAGCACCAGTAAAATATTTAGGTGCTATCACAATAATATACAAGACAAAGTATCAAAGGAATAAGTTAACAAGGCATTCCCAACATTGTTCAAGTTATAAGTCTAACAAGAAAGTAAATTAAGTTTTGTTACAATTCCCAAGAGAGGCCAACAGAGGCCAATACACAACTCCAACATAAACAAAAGGACCCTAAGACAAAATGTGACGAAACTCAAGAACCAGACCGACATCTAGATGACATCGTCGGGCTACCACTCTCTCACGGGAGTTGGCTCACAAGCCTCCTCCTGACGCTCCTCCTCAAAGGCAACGTCTCCTGCACCTGGGCACCAACAAGCAAGGGTCAAACACGACGGTTTGGCAGGTAATCAATATAGGCATGAACATGACAATAATACTTTGGAAAAACACTTGAAATCAAATGCTTGATTTGAACCGTCACAATAGCTGAAATATCAAAACAAACTAGCATGAGTACTAAATATATCATGAAAAGTTACAATCCACAAAGAGCCCATCCTTTCTCTATCATTTATATAATGAAAAGAGCAAGCACGCACGACAAGCACGATATACATAATATAAGCACGACACGATTCCCACATATACGGGGATTCCGGCCGCGGAACCGGACACGCACGATGTGTAATAAATACACGACCAGTCTGCAGACAGTCCACATGTTTAAAGACCCCCAGACAGTGGATCAAACCGAAAGGGCAGTCTAAGCTCAGTGGTGTTTACTTAATTCATGAATGCACAAAACACGCGAAGCACGATCAAACACGTCGAGATAAAAAGGGGGAATCACTTATCACAACACGACGAGCACGACTAGCACGAGGCATAATATTTATGCAAAACACGCTTAGGAAGTGATCCCCTTTTTCTTAACAAAACTTCAAAACAAGCTTGTACTAACACTTCAAAACAAGTTCACGATGATATTCATCATATCAAAAACCAAAGCACGAACACAAGGCCTATCAAGCACAAGCAAGGACCTTTGATTTATATTTGTGCAATTGAGACCCAAATAGTAGAATTTTAGGAAAGGATTGGTGCCCCAGAAGTTCAAAGACATTTTGGGTTTCGAGTGCACAAGATCAGGCTAGAGGTCACTTAACATGTTCTAGTTTTTCCTTCTTGCAAAACTCTTCAAAATAGGAAACTTGTCAAATTCGGTCACCTCGCGGTCAGGTGTCGGCTAGCCGAACTGGGGTCTGGCGGCTAGCCGCAAGGTGACCGCCAGGCTGACCGCTGGAATGAAATTCTGTGTTTAGCTCTCGGGAAAAGGAACCGCATGCGCGGTTGGCCAGCGGTTAGCCGTGATGGGATGAGGCGGCTAGCCGCTAGCTAACCGTGGAGCTGACCGTGAAACATGGTCGAAATGTCAGCTTCTGGAAAAGGAACCGAAATCCTCGGTTGGCCTGCGGTTAACCGCAAGTGGGACTGGCGGTTAGCCGTGGGCTGACCGCGGAGCTGACCGCTGAACCCAGGCGAAAATGCTAGCTTCTGGAAAAGGAACCGCTGGGTTCGGTCAGCCTGCGGTTAGCCGCAGTGGGCACAGGCGGCTAGCCGCGAGCTGACCGCTGTGCTGACCGCCAGTGCACGGGAATGCGTTTCAGCACAGATTTTTCACATTTCTCTTCTTCCCTTCCATTCATTCTCATTCCACTTATATTCCCTGAGTCTACATACTCTCCAAGGGACAAAGCACACATCCAAAACTCATGAAAACACAATCATAAAGCTTGTAAACATATCCATATGCAAAGTTTCCAAAACAATAATGTAGCTTAAAATAACATGCACAATGATCCTATAGAGATTACTTGCCTTGCCCAAATGCTAAACACTCTCCTCCAAGCTCTTCACACAAGCTAATCTCACACTACAAGCAAAAACAAGAAAACACACAAAACTCACTCAAAATGGAAACAAGGAACCCATTTTCCAAATAGGGTTTGAAAACATGAAAAACATGATCTTAAGGAACTAAAATGACTCCATGAAAAATATGGGTTGAAGCTCTTACCTAGAGAAGGTCAAACAAGAGAGAGGGAAGAAAAAGGAGCTCTTGCCCAACTTGAAAACTCAAGAAACTTGCATCAATGGAGAGCTTGCAAGGAGATGAAGAAAATGGTAGTCTTAGAATTTCCTTTGGAGCTCTCTAGCTAGATCAAACCAAGTGAGGAAGATGAAGGAGAAAAGAGCTCTCCTTGCCCTAGGTTTAGAAATTGCAGAGATTTGGGGGAATGAGTGAAATGAGAGGAAGAAAGGGTTTTAAGTGATGACTCATGGGCCCCATTTGACTTGAACTTGAAATGGCTAAAACACGATCTTGTGGGCCTCGGATGACTTCGACGAAGAAGGATAAAACGATCGTCGAAATATCTAGTTTCCGAAAAGTATATTTTTGACATAGTTTTGAGATCTCGAAAATTGTGTCCAGATTTGTGCAAGAAAGACAATTTTACCCTCTTTGGGCCAGAACTCGGGTTTTTGGGCTTCAAACATGAATGGGCTTAAAACGAAAGTTGTAACACATAAAAAAGATCATTCAAATGAAATCAAAACCACACTCACACGGAACACGACACGACTTTCCAAGCTTACACGTGCACTCAGGCCTTCCTGAGTGTGTCTGACTAATACTAAACGTTCTCAAAATTCCCAAGCTATGACCAAGACTAACTAATCATTTCTAACTCACCAACACTACACCCACTTAGTACTAAACACATACTAATCGCACACTAATCGAACTGGTCTGGGTCGGGGTCTAACAATCCGTCAGCATGTTGTTACTGAAAAGATAACTCTGCCCCATGTCTCTACTCTTAACCAGTTGGCGGATGTCTTCACAAAAGCTCTTCCCAAAACGCGCCATCGTGATCTTACTAGCAAATTGATGTTTTCTGCCTTACCACATCAATTTGAGGGGGAGTGTAGAAGATAATGGGCCCATTTGACCCAAGGCCCATATACAATAGGCCCATACTCATATATCACGTGGGATTAGTTGACTCATCACCAATCTATTTATATTCTCATTCCATGTATTGAAGATTGTAATTTATATTCTTTATATTCTTTCCTCATACATAGATTGTAATTGCCTTGATTAAGGCTAGAATTCATTATAAGTAAAGAGAGGACTGATCGACCAGATCATCCAATATTCCAAAACTTCTTCTCTTCATCTCAAAGTTCTGAATCTATCATAATCTAACATGTATACGCCAGGGACAATCTACTCCTTTACAACTCACTGTCACCATGTTCATGTTAGTCCTCTCATGTTTCAAGGTGAAGTTGTTGTATATTGCATACTTTGTTATAGCTCTTCTAAAAGCCTCACGATCAGGAAACTCCATACCTAGCCACATCTCCCTATCTGAACTGGTCTCTTCTTCGGGCACGACATTATCAGGGACCATCGAGTCCACGATGGGAGCTTTTGAAATGCTGTCTTTTTCATTTCTGCTTCTAGTATCTCTTTCGACACTTGATTTAATTATCTCGGCGGCTGCTGAACTTTCATTCCCAACCACATTAGTTGCGGGAGCACCTATGAAGCTGTGCACACTTTTGCTTCCATGCACATGAAGCATTTCTACATTGATTTCTTCGAACATGGACTCATCATCATGTGCAAAATAAGACAATGTTGTTGGGAATTTTATATCGTCATCCTCCTGTATATCGATCGTGGGAAATTCTTTTATAAGGTGGAGGTGACGGTGGTAGCTTGCCCTTTAATTTATTATCAGGCTTTTCAATGCTAGGAGGGTCTCGAATGATTTCGTTTCTTTCATCCTGTAAAGACCTGCAATATAGAGTTAGGAAAATAAAAAATTATTTTCGATCCATACTGAAAATGTTGAAATATAGTTTTAACTTCAGAACATACCTATTGCCTTGGGTGTGTTGGAAACTGTCCTCATTGCATAGCCTTCTTGAAACGAATATTAATATCCCCTTTGCTTCGCTTCTTGACGATTTTAACAAACCATTGATATCATTGTCATCGTCGATATCTATCAATAAAAAAAAATTGTCATTGTGTAGAGGATACTTCAGAGTTAACTCATTGGAAGTTGTTGACCAACTCGATGCTTTTAAAGCAATTTTGGACAGCTCATTAAACATAATATTGCTTGAGAGATATCTCATCTTTTGCCTTCCACCTTTGTAATGATGATGATTGAGCTCATATTCAAACTCACCAACATAATGAAAGATTACGAGGTGCTCAACGTCTACCATGTTATTCGAACATCATAAAAAAATATAAATTACTTGGACAATCCTTCTCACGCAATAATGCATGGAGTGCAGATTAAATTTGTGAACATTTTCCTTCTTATTAGAAACTAATTATGTATAAAGTGCTTTGAATAGTGCAAAACAGTAAATAGGGCTCCTGTGCAACGTATACCATATTCAATAAAACAGACAATAAACACCATACAATGAAAGAGAACGTGTATCCACGCATTGAATGATAGTATATATATAATATGTTGTCAATAGAAAGAGGGGATTGATTTCTAGGGTTCCATCATGTGAAGAGAAGAATTTTCATTACTTCCTTTGTGTAGAACCTATCAATAGCAAGAGGAGATCGATTGAAAATTAATGATGACATCAACGATGGAAAAATACAGTAGTCATCATGTTTCACAACTATACAATACTGAAGGAAGGCAGCCTATGCATTTTTGGTGAAGTGGGACGAATGAGGCTCGAAATCAAATTATATAGAAGTTCGTGGACAGGGTCATCGCCGACCTTATTCAATGTAAATAAGGTCGGTGCCGACCATGTGACAAAATGGTAAAATAAATGAAATCGGGCCCAATTACTCTAATTGGCGCCCCACTTGCTAAAGTGTTTGATTGCGTAACACGTCCAGATTAAGTCTTTTTTTCGATTAAATCCTCTTTTTTAAATTTTTGTTGTGCCACCAAACGCATAAAATTTTCTTATATATCCGTACATGCTGTAAAAATACAAACTTGAGACAATCGCTTTGCTTTGGGGCCGGGGCCGGTCATTTTCACTGCCAGCTGTTGTTGCACGTGGCACTTTTTAATTAACGCGACTTAACTTGTATTGCATCCTTTCTCAACTTCGAGTCCTTCTCTATAGGCCTATCAATGGGACGCGTTGAAACGGGTAGAAAGCCCGGCCTGGCTCAGCCCGTCCCAAGCCCGAAAATACAAGGCTTTTAAAAAAAAACTGAGCCTAGTGGGCTGCGCTTGGACAATACATTTTAAAGCCTGGCCAAAATAGGATTGAGACTGGGTAGAAACAACCCAGCCCGTTCAGGCGGGGCCCGGCCCGCTACAAAGTCAATTAATAATAATTATTTATATATTACTGAAACTGCCCCTCACTAACAACAAAAAAAGGCTAATTATGTTTTAACCAATCCTACATTACTTTAACTTGACTCATATAGAATACTTGACTCATATAGGTTTTAACCATTCCTACATTACTTGACCTATAGGATATTCAAACATTTCTATTGATTTTTTACTGTCACCGGCAAACAAAAAAAAAGATTTTTTAACTCCGTCATGTTGTTTGTTGCATTGCATTGCCAGTCCCAAGCCCGGAAAAAATGAGGCTTCAAAAGTACGATTCACACCGGGTGTCTGATGACAGTAGGAATAATTAGAGATGTTTTGCGTATGTCCAGAATCGTGCTAACCTTAGGCCCGGCCCTTTCCCAGCCCGAGCCCGTATGGGAAGGGATTTAATGTAGGCCCCTTCAATTTAGAGTCGGGATTGAACAATATACGGAAGGCCCGTCCTATTTTTGGGACAGGATTGGACAACTCAAACACTGGCCCGGCCCATCGCATTGACAGGCCTACTTCTCTTCCTCCGATTTCTTTGCGACCTTCTCCTTTCCTTTCCTTTCCTTCGCTGTGGCTTTTGCCTTTTGGAGCGTCCGGCTTCTCTGTCTCTTCCCTTTCCCAGACTTTCCCTTTCTCGCTCTCGCTCGTATATCCCGTCTCTCCCTCTCCCTCTCCCTCTCCCTCCCCCTCCCTGTTGAAATTCTTTCATTCATTGTAATTAAAACTGTCCCCCTCGTATCTTGAGATCTCTTTCTGTCTCTCTCTCATCCCAAGGTAACAACAATAACGTAACGTTAACGTTATTGGAGGAGGAGGCATCATCACCATCACCATGGCTATGTCTGCAGCGGATTTCTCTTGTCTTAGATTATTCTGCTTCTGCTCTTCCTCTCCCTTCTCCTTCCCAAAAGCGGCATCTTTCTCTCGCACCATCAGACCCTCCTTCTCCTCCTCTTTCTTGATCGGATTCCCTCTGTTTCATTCTCGTCCATCTTCTTCCCGTGCCGTCCGATCGAGTGCTGCCAAAGAGGCGGACGATGGAGATTTCATCAGCAACAATCCCTTCCATTTCTATCCGTGGGACTCATCCAGTGCTGCGCAAGGAGAAGGCGCTGGTGGTGGTAAGTCGTCGTCGTCTTCTTCTTCTTCTTAGTCTGTTGCTGTTTGAAATTTCATTTTCCTCTTCCTAATCTGATTAGTATAACACCCATATCCCCTTTCCTTTTGGGGCCTGCCTGGAACCCAGCAGATGCTGCAGGGGAAAACCCTAAATCCTACTTGACCCCAGTTCTTTAGGTCTTCCCCAAGTACCCCCAAACATCCAAATTCAACACAAGATATATTTCTGTGCAGAAATACAAATTCCTCCCTCTTTTTAGAGGGAGAAAAGCAACTTTGATAAGAGTTTTTTTTTTTTTTTTTTTAATCAGAGTTTGTTTGAATTCCCGTAGGTTTGGAAATAGTTTGTCCACTCACCCTTAAGAGAAGGAGCAAGGAAACAAAACAAAGCACTTTAAGCAGATGAATCATTTTGAATGGATTTATGAGCATGATATTCAAAAAATGGGTCTGGCTGCTGACTGCTGAATAATCAAATTGACCGTTGTTCTGCTACAAATGCCCAACCTCTGATGCTCGGTTGAAATTTGAGAAAAAAAAATCTAATACCAAAGCAGAAGTGGCAAATTCACCCCTCTTGATTCACAGGCTTAAATGACAGTGTGATCATTGACTTTCAACTATTAATGGAACAGCGCAAGGGGGAATGAGATGGCAGAAAGGAGAGAGGAGATTATGAAATAAAATGGACTTTTAGTTCTACCTCTCCCTTGACCATCTTAACCAATGAGAGCATGTATGCATCTCTATCATTTGAAACACTATTCTCAAACAATCTTGCTCTGACAAAGTCCAACAACAGAAGTTACAAAGAAGCCCTGCTCTCTCTCTCTCTCTCTATATATATATATATATATAATCTCTCTCTCTCTCTCTCTCTCTATATATATATATATATATATATAAGATGTGAATTCATCAAATATGGGCTCTAAAGTCCATAAAATTGAAGGACAAAATTCTTAAGATGCGGATTTTTAATTAGAGATTCAGGATCACTACATTGCTAGTACTTGGTATAATAAACGCATGTAATATTGTTGTCCAGAGGTGACCATACACTGTGCCAGCGAGGTCCTTCTTAGGGACAAGATGAAACACCTTGTAGCTTCTTGGGTCTCTCCCCTTGCTTCTTTTCGGGGTTTACCGGTGGATATGATTCAGAGAAATTGGAAAGAGGTGGCATTCTCCACTTCGGCAAAGCTTGATGTTATTAACAAATGGGTCCCCCCTCCTACAAGCAGCTAGAAACTAAACTTTGATGGTAGTGCCTGTGGTAACCCTAGTGGGGCTGGGGTGGGAGTCATTATCCAGAACGATGTGGGTCAGCCTATTCTTTCCTTCTCGGGGTGTGTCAGATTCAGCTCGGCCAATGTTGCAGAGTTACTGACTATTAGGATCGCCTTAGGCGTGAACCCACACAATTTAGTCATTCAAGGGGACTCTTTTTGTGCAATTCAGCGGGCCTCGGGAGTTGCTAAATCCCCTGGGAAGGTGGCTGGTGTGGTTGGGGAGATTTTTGATCTTGTAAAAAGTCTTCAAGTCAAAGCTCCAACTCTCCAGCTGGTTTCTGCTCCAACAACAAAGCTGAATTATTGGCCCTTAGAACTATTATCCGTGAAGCGTCACAGCTCAATCCTCAACGGCTACTTATTGAAGGAGACTCATACTGTGTTATTCAGTGGACAAAGCAATCTTCTAATCCTCTTTTGAACCTTTCAGATATCATTGAAGAGCTGGTCCATCTCTCATGGGAGTTAAATGTATCCTTTCATCACAGTAAAAGATCGGCTAACCAAGAAGCGGATAAACTCGCCAAAGAGAGAGTTCTTAAAATTGCCTTGATTGCTTCTATGTAACGCTTGCTTGTTAGCTCTTTTGAGGTGTTCCCGATTTTGTTGTGTGGTTGTGCCCGCCTTTTTGTGGTCGCCCTTTTCTTCCTCTTTTTGTTTGTTTTGCTCTTCCCCTTTGTTGTGGGGTTTTTTTTTTTTTGAGTTAGTATATATCTCTTATTCTGTACAGTTCTTTGAGCATTTCAATACATCGTCATCATTTAAAAACAAAAGAAGTCTTCAAGTCTCCTTTCCCCATATTGATCAAAGTGCCAACACAGAAGCTGATCGCCTAGCTAAGGAGGGTGCTTCTTATCTTGATTTGCAAGTCATAATGTTTCCCTTGTAGTTTTGGTTTTCCCCTTTTTTTCTTCTGGGTTTGGCTTGGGTTTGGCTTGGGTCCATATCTTTTTGTTGGTTCCTGGCATCTTGCTTTCTTTTGTTACAGTATACCTCTCCTATACTGTATAGCCTTCTTTTAATTTAATTCAGTCGCTTTAAAAAAAAGAATGAAGTTGTCATATTGTACATTTGTACCTGTTGGAGATCAAATAGATAAATTGTAGAGGTTGAGAGAGAATGATGCTAAATCATCATCGTCATATTAGTCTCATCCCATCGAAATGTGGTGTTGTATTAAATACAAAAAATCGAAAATGCAGTTTGTGCACATCCCCACCAAGCAGGAATAACTGAAGATGATAAAAAGTATATTGGGGCATGAAGGTTGACTTATAACAAGATTACATATGTAAGGAAAAGTATTATAGTATGAGTGGACTTTAATGACCATGTAGGGAAGATTGGAGTGGTTTATGGTAGAGTACATAAAGAAAATGGTTTTGGGTGAAAGAGCAATATGGGGAAAAGTTATCATTGACTTTGTGCCACTCTTATTATCAAACTTAGTTTGTGAAGATAGAAGACACCTAATTTGATAGTGGCTGAACATGACACAGGTATATAACTTTTAATTAGACATGGTGAATGCTCAACCTGGAAGGATTGTAAAACCATTTAAGGAGAGTCTTTTAGCAAAGGGTGTCACTGATAAACGTGGGATAGCTTACATAATATATTTATGTTATTATTTTTTAATTTTTATTCTTTTTGTTTCATCAATATTTATGTTGTTATTTGTCACTTTTTTATGAAGTAAGCAACAAGATGGATAAGAATATTTTGCCAATTGTAGGGTTTTTTTTTTTTTTTTTTTTTTGTATCATTTTAGTTGTTTCAACTTTCAAGCCTTCTGCCAGCTCATGTTGACTGATGTTATGCATATGCTTTCAGCTATTCATTGGGTGCCTGAAGATCGAATTACACTTTTTACTGCTGATGGGCTCATTCAAATAGGAGGCTCCCTCGTCCCTCGCCAGTTCCCTGCAGATGTATGCTATCTTTCCTCATGTAATTTGAAATATTGCAGCTACCATGCATCTAATGAGGATTTCCTTTTCTCTCTCTTTTTGAAGTTCAAACTAAATTCATATTACTTTTGTTGACTTTCCTTCCATGTTCCCAACTATTGATTTTCAGAACTATTAAAAAAAAATGATTCTCAGAGGATTGTTGGATCTTCTATGTTCCTTTTATTTTGACTTTGATGCTAAAATTGAGAGAAATTTATTATCACGAATCAACATTATATTTCATGACAAGAAGAATAAAAAACCCAGAATCAGGACTGACTCAGGACCCTTCTCAGCCTAACTCAGCAGAGTTGCACCTCAATGATGCATGCCCTAGGGTTAGGGCTTGTGTGGAGGTGCCTAAGCACAATAGGGTGCCAAAGCACGTGTCCGCAGACACTTCAACAAGCCTCCACAGAGATTGATAACAAGAACGCACCTCAATGGAAAAACCCAACTTCAATTAATCAACTCTTTGAAATTCCATTTTCTACAATACCATATAAATAAGAAAACATAACTTAAGCCCCCTAAGAAACCTAATTAAACTGGAAAATTAATTAAACTAGAATCCTATCCTAATTACAATTCCTTAAATATAATTAGTTAATAAAATATCCTAAATCTACTTGGGCCCTACACATGTGGCTTGAGGTCCATTTGCATCATTTTCCCCCGGCTTGGAAAGAACTCGACCTCCAGTTAGGTAAATGTCCACCTGGGTCGAAAATCAATCTGACAAACTCCCGATTCGTTGGCTGATCTACCGCTTCTGTGTATAGCTTCATGTATAATTTCTTTTGATAGTCGAATGTTACGTGGATGTGAGATCGAACCCTTAGGCACTTCATGTGTGAAATTTACACCATCAAATCACAATCTCTGATTAGCCGTTCATCTCCAAGTTTCCATTGTTGATCCCCAAAGACAATTTATGTGAGAATTAATGTGGGGAATTTCAACAACTGATGCTTCTTCCCTAGCTACCTGTATATTTTGATCACCATTAACCATAGCTACCTATATAATTCGGGGCTAAATGTAGTTGTGGAATTGTCGGTGCCTGGCTCTAGCTTCTCAGTCTGCATATCTTCTGCCACTAATTCTTCAACATGATAGTCTTGAGGTGTAACTTTTTCCAAAGGAGACTATTTAAGCATGCGTTCCAGACGAATTGCTTTCCAATATGCCTCATGAATGGCCGTACAGTTAGTCATTCGCTCCGCAAAATCCGGTCTCAAGCCTCTTACAAAACTAATTAAATTGTATAACTCATCATCCTCTAATCCACATGCATCTTGTAGCCTTGAAACTTTGTCAAAGTATTCAAGAACGGACAACTCTTCTTGTTTCAAATCAAGAAATTGCCGAAAATAATCTTCATTCTCAGCATACCATATTCCATATTTAAGTGCATATTTGACTCTTTGAAGTCATTATAGAATTTTCCAATATCCAGTGTCATATTGGATGTATGAATGGACTGACCTTTTCTATGCAAGTTCCACACATGAAGTGCCTAAGGGTTCGATCTCACATCCACGTAACATCCGACCATCAAAAGAAGCTATACATGAAGGTGTACACAGAAGCGGTTAATCATCCAACGAATCGGAAGTTCGTCCGATTGATCTTCGACCCATGCAGACATTTGCTGAACTCGAGGTCGAGTTCTTTCCAAGCCGGGGAGAATGATGCAGATTGAGCTCAGGCCACATGTGTAGGGCCCAATTAGATTTAAGATATTTTATTAACTAATTATATATCATTAGTTTCTAGTTTTATTTAAGGAATTGTAATTAGGATAAAATTCTAGTTTAATTAGGTTTCTTAGGCCCTAAGTTATGTTTTCTTATTTATATCATTAAAAAAATGTTTTCTTATATATATGGCATTGTAGAGAGTTGATTCATTGAATTTGGGTTTTCCCATTGAGGTGTGTCCTCGTTATCGCTTCCGTGGAGACTTTTGAAGTCAGACACGTAATTAGGCACTTCCCCGCAAGCCCCACTTGGGGTTTTTTTTTTCTCTCCTTTCTAGAGTGTTGTGCATGTAGAGGAGAAAAAGGGGCGATCGGCCCTTGTATTGTTTGGCTTTGCAATGGTGATGAGAGATGCTGGCCATCGACGAGGGAGAACTTCGGATTGTTCGGACAACAACGATGAAGGCTCGACGTTATTGGAGATGGGGTTGAAGCTCTACTCGACTACTGTGCTTGGAGCAAAGAAGAGATGGAGAGGCAAGGCGTTGATGGATGACGACAGTGGTGTTGCTGGAGGCAAGCACGAGGGGCGATGGCGAGATGGACAACAAAGGTGTCTTGGCTGTTGCGTTCCAGTGCCAGGTACGAAGGGCTCTCTTCTCTATTTCTCCTTCCTACAACTTTCCTTTTTTTGCCTGCCTGAGATGGGTTTTGGTGAGGGTTGGGGGTTTCGGAAGAGGGGCTGTGAGGGATGGTTTTGCAACTCTGGACGGTGTCAAGGCTGGGTGATGGGAAGGGAACAGTGGAGGGTTTGGCAGTGATTGGTTTGGGTTCAGGGTAGGGATGACGATTTTGGATGAGGTTGGATTTGTTAGAGTTGTTGGGACTTGGGAGGAGTTGTTGTTGGGCGGATAGGGGTTTGGGTTTCGGGTGTATGGATCTAGGGTTCCAGTTCTGGGATGAGGGAAGATGCTGGGTTTCTGGGATGAGGGAAGACGCTGGGTTTCTTAGATGAGGGAAGATGGTGGGTTTCGGCGAGAAGAAGATGGGATTGGATTCTATTGGAATGGAGATAGGATGGATATGGCTAATCACGCTATTCGATCAAGGGTCATTCGACTTTGATACCAAACTGATGCAGGCCCTAGAGTTAGGGCTTGCGTGGAGGTGCCGAAGCACAATAAGGTTCCGAAGCGCGTGTCCGCAGACACTTCAATAAGTTTCCATAGAAGCCAATAATGAGGACGCACCTCAATGGAAAAACCCAATTTTCATGAATCAAACTCTCTGAAATTCCATTCTCTACAATGCCATATAAATAAGAAAACTTAACTTAGGGCCTAAGAAACCTAATTAAACTAGAATCCTATCCTAATTACAATTCCTTAAATAAAATTAGAAACTAATGCCATATAATTAGTTAATAAAATGTCTTAAATCTACTTGGGCCCTACACATGTGGCTTGAGGTCCATCGGTACCACTCAGCCAGTAATATGAATTGGCTTACATGGGCTGGGGGCCTGGGTCAGCCTGGAAATCTTAGAATGGATTGTGTCATTTCTCACATTGTGTCGATCATTCTTATCAAGTTCAATACAAAAGTTGTCATTGACCATCCAATTAAAAATTGCTTGTAGACCATGCAAGCTAAGTCAATGAAGACTTGAATAAGAAGCAAAATGTTGTTTGTAGGCCATCCTGGTAACTCCCGTATGCTTTTCTGAATTTTTCACATTCAGCCGAGTCCCATGGGACCTGCATCGCTCCAGGTTGAATCTGAGTTGACTCAGTCTCGGTCAAGTCTTTAATCCTTGCTTGACAATCAATGGCAGTTACCATTGCATGCTGCATGTAGAGTATTTCAACATTATTATTGTCTTGAAACTACGCAGACAGTTTTTTAGTGTCAAAATGATTTATTTCTGTATATAAATAGAGATCGTCGTCATCGACTGATCCTTATTTCATTTATCTGGGGTCGGTATCAAAGTTTCCTTTTATGCATTTAAGCAGCACAATTATCTTACCAAGTCTATTGTTTTTGCGCAGGGCCTAGACCTTTTTGTTTTTCTTTGGATTTAGATGTATTCTAGCTTTGTTTCATTTTTATCAAGCTGTCATTTTATTATATTTTATTCTTTCAATATTTACTGATCCTGATAAGAAAAACTATTCCAATATATCCTATTGACTTTTGTTGCCTATGTAACTTAAAATTGTTTTTATTTAGCACTACTTTTGGGCCTGTTTGGCTATGGATTAAGTCTGGTTGGGATGAGCCATTCAGAAAGGTCAGGTTCGCTGCTGCATACGCTTCCAATTTTAATAGAAATGAGCCATTCATTTATTTTGGAAAGTTTATTCCACATGCATGTTATTCTAGCTTCTTTTTTTTTCATTGATAATTGGTCTAATGGACACCCTATTCCTGTCTAGACTTGTTTCATGAACCAACATGCTTAAACAACAGAGATCCCAGTTGATTTGGCAATCAATGACATGTCATTTCATCATTGTGGTTCAGTCCTTGGAACTTCTCTAATTTGAGATTTACCATTTGAATTCTCGATTCTATGATTCAGTTTTCCTATAGGAATAATGCCAGTGCTTCTGAATAATATATACCATGCAGAAGAAGAGAGGAAAGGCATCTCAAAGATTCCAGCGTTTTCAAGAGAGAAATTACATGGATCCCGATCAGGGCCTTTGTCTTGGTGCGCTCTTTGATATTGCTGCAACGAATGTAGGCAATTTATTTATCATTTATTAGGGTTTTCTTAACATTGCAAGTCTTTGTCATAACTGATGGCGATACAAATATTTTATTCTAGGGACTTGATATGGGCAGGAGACTCTGCATTTATGGGTTTTGCCGTTCCATAGAGATGCTGAGTGATGTTGTGGAAGATACAGTCTTAGAGCATGGTGGAGAGGTATGCAATTGCTGCCCAAAACTTCAATAATTGCATTAAAGAAATTTTGTTTGGTGGACAATGATGTTTTGAAGGAGGTAATTCCAACCGTGGTATAGTCTATGATTGAAATTCATGTTGGTTGCAGGTTTGTTCAAGACATATCCCTCATATAGAAAATATCAATTTGATCAATTAAATAAAATTAAAAACCATTAAAAGGAAAAAGAAGAACTAATGGCCTTAACTCTTCCTCATCCACCACTAGCAGCACTTCTCATCATCATCATTATTATTGAAGCCTCATCCCATCTATCTGGGTCAGCTCCATGAGTTCTGCTTCTCCACTTGGTTACTTCATAATCCACAGTTTATGATCCTATATATCCAAACACGTCTTTAAATGATGTCATTAACCCAGAAGAAGTCTCAAATGAAAATGCAACTGCAATTAGATGCCTTGAATTTAAAATTGGGCTAATATTTTTCATGTTTTTTAAGGTAGGTGATTATTAAAATACTCTTGTTGTTCCTGCATTATTTGCATGTACAAATCTATTATTTGTGGAAATACGAGATCTACATTTTTCCATGTGCTGGCAAATGCCACTATGGTATATGTGTGAGTTGAAGATTGTTGCAAGCGCAACAACAATTAAATGCCCTGAATAAATGTTAGGTGAATATTTGCCCTTTAAAGAAAAATGTTGGGCAAACATTTATGTTTCTGAGCTAGGTGAACATTAAATGCTCATGTTGTTCTTGCATTGTCTGTATGTACAGACGTTTTGTTTTTGGAAATGTGACCTATACATATCTTTTTCTGTGTCCCAGGTGGTTGAAACTATGTTACAATTTCTCTGTCACACTCTAATATGTTGGAAGTCTGTTCAGATTTATAATAAACATAATGACTATGCATCTCTACAATTTCTTTTCTGGCTCTGGGTACTCTGAGAATTTGACATTCACGTATGATTCCATTATCAATTTTAACCATTGTTCTTGCCTTGGTCTTGTATAGTTCTTGGTTCCCCCATTTGCCCACCCAACTTCCCACTAATAACCCTCCAAAGGTGGTGTTCCAGTCTAGATAAGATCTGTATGATATCTCGTTAGTATTTCTGTTTCTATCTGGTATGTGTTTGCTTCCTTCTGTTGCAATATATCGTTTTGTGGTTCTGTTCCTCTACTGTTGCTTCCTCAGAAATAGGAATGCGATGAGAGCAATTTTGCATTGTTCGACTAGATCTATCTTTTTATTCCCCACTCACTTCTGCTTCTTTATGGTGCCAAGGTGGTATTAATCATCTTTGGTCCCACTCCCACCATTCTTCTAATTCCTCAATCCTGAAGTCCACTCGCTTGCATTCAATCTTGGATATATTCAAGGATTGATATTAAAATCTTATAATTCGTATCATTTCCTAAGGAAAAAGTTTAATATACATTCAATCAATCCTATTTACAGCTGAATCTTACGATTTGGGTATAAATCTTACGATTCGATAATCGTTTCATCAAATCTTACGATTTAAGCAATTCCACTAAACGGGAATAGCCACTGCCAAGAGGTTAATATAAGTGATCTTTTACTTTTTCCTTTCTTTGTTTCCTTTTTTTTTAGCAATTTTATTTTCAAAAGGTTATTTAGTGGTTAACTAAACCTCTTAAGAATTTTTGCGATTTTGGAGAGATTTTAGAAATAAAGAAGGAATAAGTATGTGACTAAAGCGTGTTTGACCTTACGTAGAGTGGTTTTATCCTAAATTCCTTTTTTTTCCTCCGGTGACACCCTAACAAGGATGAAAATAGCGCCCGCCGCCAAAACACTATGAAGCAGGCGCTACATAGCAGTGTAGCGGTGCGTTTTGACCAAAAAAAAAAGATAAAAAAGTTCTAGAAAATATCCAGAATATTGGAAAATAATAGAAAATGTGGTGTTTTTTTTTTTTTTTTTTTTTTTTTGCAAAAGTAATTGAGATAAGGGGGCGTAGCGGTCCCCCTCATTGCATGAGGTCCTATGTCGCTGACAGTATATTACCACTGACAATATTGATCTATTTCTCTACATATATTCATGTTGATTTAAGATTAGTTATAATATTCTAAGTTAGAAATTGATAAAATGCTTATAATTAAATAGTGTCTTCAAAATTATATCACTATTATGCATTTCAAAATCCAAATAAGCAATTTAACACAACTGCACATAACATATGACTATTGACGTGAAATTTGGTAAAGGATCTATTTCTGATTAGAGTAATAAGCAGCTAGGGCGCTATTTTTTTTTATTAGAGTGGAATATATTGTTTCTATCATAGTGAAATTTGGCTAGGCTCATTCTTATTAAATTGGCATTTGGCTGAGGCTCAATTTTTTTATTTAAGCAAAATCTGGTTAGGGCCCTATTTTTCTATTAGAGTAAGATTGGGTTAGGGCCCTGCTTATTAGAGTCAATTTAGCTAGGGCTTAATTTCAATTAGGGCTAAATTTGGCTATGCTTATTTTCAATTAAAGTAAAATTTAGTTAATGTATAATAATATGTTAATCGTTATTAGTAAAAATGATCATCGATAGGAAATGTATCACAATTCCACCACGAATCCCTAATAAGAAGCGTCAAAAAGGGTTTTGGGCATTAAAAGGGCCTTCGCTTCTTTTTATAATGGAAGTGTCGAGAAAGGTAAAGGGGCATATACAAAACCCTTTTGTTTTCTCTTCACTTATGAAGGATCGAGATATGCAGAGAGAGGGAGAAGAAGAAGAAAAAGAAGAGGAAGGCGGTGGCGGCTGGTGAAGGTACTAGTGTTGATGTGCTGTTGGATTGTAACGGTAACAGTTGTGGTGATGGCATCGTGTTGCTGCTCCTGGTATGTTTTCTTCTTTAATTGCTCCTTTTTTTTTTCTTTTTTCCTTTCTGTTGTTTGATGGTTCTTCTCTTCCCTTTTCTTTTCTTTTCAATTTTTTCTTCCACCAATTGAATGAAGGGGGGCTAGGTTTTTTTCCCATAGCGGCCGATACATGTATGTATCGGTGCATATTGGCCGCTACAGGTTTCTGGCCACTGATACGAGCCACAACAATTGCGAGCACCAATAACATGCGTTTAGGCCGCTACATTGTTTTTTTTTATCCATGCACCCTAACCATGTTAAGTTGATCCGTTGGATTTGTTTTATTTTTTTATTTTAATAGAATAAAAAAAAAAAGAGAAAAATAATCGAAAAATCTTGTTAGATGTCTCGTGCACGAAGAAGGCCCTCATAGTTTCTCTGTAGCAGTAAAGGCCCTCCCACTAATTTTTAGCACTTCTGTTGAGTGACGATATCATCTCTCTTATTACTTCATCTTCATCTTTCTTCCACTTCTCCCTCCTCTTTCTCCATCCCAACAACCCCCACCCCCCCGCTCTCCCGCCCTCCCTTTTTCTCCAACGGTCTTCCATCCTTTCATTAAAAAAACCCACACTAGGCCTCCACTTCCATCAAAATCAGCTCTCTTTTGACTCTAAAGACATCTTCTTTCTTCCATCATCAGAAAACTCACATCACATGCTTCCATTTCCATATAAAATCATTTCTCATTTACCCTCTAAAACTCTTTTTCTTCCCATCTCAAAAAGACATAATATCTTCATCCCCATAAAAAAGAGATCCATCTGAAAAATCTCGAGGCACCCATTGCAAGAAAATTAGTTTCATGAAATGGGTTTCTCTAAAAAAATTACAATGCTTCATTCTTCTTCATCTTCCTCCATTTGGGGTTTTTCGGATTTCACTACCTTCGTTGAGGAATTCATGTTTGTGGGGTTTTCCTAATGAACCCAAGGAAGCACAGAAATTCATAACATTGAATAGTAGAGCTTTTCGGTAGGTTGGGGGAGGAATGAAATAGGGGAGATGGAGAAAAAGGATGGAGAAGAGGAAGAAAGACACGAAACAAGAAATACGAGCGGCGATATTGTCACTCAACTGATAAGTGAAGATATCGCCGCTCAATAGAAATATAGAAAACTGGCAGGAGGGCCTTTACTGTTAAAGAGGAACTATGAGGGCCTTTTTGGTGCACTGGCCTCTAAAGTGATTTTTTCAGTAATTTCCTCTTATCTTGCCACACTTGTTTGTGTGTGTGAGGAAACTACGGAAAAAATCCCCTTAGGACCTCATAGGATCAACGAGGACCCAGTAGCATGTTGAAGACGGGAGGGGTCTTTTGACCTTTTTGTAGGTTGGTTGATATTAACCATTCTGTAGTGTTCATGACGATCTTTTTATTCTAGTTATTATCGGAGGCGAGTGAAGCAAGGGCGCTGCAAGGACACCACCGGTCTGGATAACAGTAATATAGCTCCGGGGTCATGCTGGTGATCCTAGAAAGCAACCCACCACCAAATCATGTAGTCCAACACCATCTCTCCAATAGCATCTCATCACTCTCACTAAAAGGGGAAGTGGTTATCTTTCCACATCTCCCTTGACTCTTGAAATCACCAGATTCATTCCCAAAACAGAGACCTCAATCTCAGTGAAGTGGGGTTTTGGGTTTTCCTACAATATCTATTTTCCTTTATTTGAGAGAGTAAGAAAACCCACTTCAGGTTGTGGAAGATTTTACAAAACCCACCCCAAAATCCTATGGATACCCTCATAAGAACCCACAACAGGCTTGAATTTCTGCACCCACTCTATGGGTTTGCAAAGAAAACCAACTTTATAAACTCCCCAAAGCTTCAAAGCCTTGATTTTAGGTGCGTGCCTAAGAAACCTTTGAAGAAGTGCAGTAGAAATGGCTATGTTAAAGCCAAGAGCAGTGCTCTTTTGGAGCTTGTTCCAGAGATGCAGAAGGAAAACCTTGAATTTGAGCTTCCCATGTATGATTCGTCAAAGCCCTAAGTCATGGACTTCGTTGGTGGAGGGCCTGCTAGCCTTGCCGTTGCGCGTCTCTACGGCAAGCCTTTCAGTCTGCTCCATTGATCCTTCTCCCAGATTGCTCTGGCCCAACAATTATGGAGTCTGGGTGGGTGAGTTTGAGGCCATGGATCTACTTGACTGCATTGACACCACATGGTCCAGTGCAGTCGTGTTCATCAATGATGGTAGTGAGAAGTACCTCGATAGGCCTTATGGTCGGGTGAACCACAAACAGCTCAAATCCAAGATGATGCAGAAGTGCATATCAAACGGCGTCCAGTTTCACCAAGCAAGCAACCCACCTCCAAATTCAATGTTGTAAAACGGATGATCGAGGTTCTCTTCACCCCCATCATCTCTCTCTCTCTCTCTCTCTCTCTCTCTCTCTCTCTCTCTCTCTCTCTCTCTCTCTCTCTCTCTCTCGTTTTGCCGAACATCTCATCTCCGTTCTTCTCGCTCTTTTGCGGAAAAGAGAGCGCTTTTTCTTCTTGGCTCTAATGGTCGATATCGACCATCACTACTTAGCTCTAATGGTCGATATCGACCAATCTGTCAATCAGATTTTTTCCAACCTATAATAGTCTTATTCGTTGAACATGACAGAATGGTCGATATCGACCATTACTACTTCTTCCTAATGGTTGATATCGACCAATCTGCTAGTCAGATTTTTTCCAACATGTAATTGTCTTATTTGCTAAACACTATAAAATGGTCGATATGAACTTGAGGACTCCTCCCGTCTTCAATGTGCTACTGGGTCCTCGTTGGTCCTATGGGGTGTTTTCCCCATAGTTTCCTCTTTATTGTATTTATGCTGTTATGGATGAAGATGTATGTGACATATTTGTGCACTGCAGCATCATTCCACGAAGATGGATGTTAAAGCAAGATAGAAAGTAATGACATAAGCATTTTTACTTATGTATTTATTTATTTTAGGTTGTAGCCGCAGAGAAGGCAAGCGAGGGTGGCCTCCAAGAGAAACTAACCATGACTGTGGCAGTGCCGCTGCTGTGGGGTGTTCCGCCGGCATCTGAGACTCTCCATTTAGCCGTCCAAACTGGTGGAGGCATTGTTGAGAAAGTGTACTGGCAGTGGGATTTCCTGTAAAGAAATGCCAGCTGCCAGTTGTGCATCCTGTATATAATTTGTTGTGATTTTTTCTCTCTTTTTACTGGCCTATTGTTCTCTACTCTCTATTGATGATATGATATGATGCCTTCCAGGCCTATTTATTTGTGTATTCATGTATACTGAACGGAACTCTAGGCTTGTTTTACAGTGTAGGTATTTGATATTTTGTAAATGAGTACTGAGTACTGACTGATGAAATTAACTTTGCAACACAAATCTGAATGCACAAAAGGTACTTGTTTCTGTAAGGCTATATAATAAACAAATACAATAAATAGTATTTATTTATGAATTATGTATGTCCGAAGTAGTCAGTCAGTTCAGCTGCAGCTGCAGCTGGTTTTACAAACTAAAAGAACTTGTTTCTGTCAAGGCTGACATAACATTAAACCAGCATATTACTAGTCTACAATCTACATGCAGGGGCCAAGCCATGTTCTCTTTACATAGGATCTGGTGCTGTGCTGGTTGGGGTGAACACGAGCCTGCCCTGGCGCCCACCTTATCCGAACTGTACCATTACCTGACCTGACCTGACCTGACCGGCAATGGGTTCGTGATTGTGATGCAAAGCCCTCCTCCCATGTGACATGTGGCTGTAACAACCAGGGGCGGATGAAGGGGGGGGGGCGCGGGGTGGCTGCAGCCCACCCAAGCTTTCAGCCCAAAAAAAAAAACTAAATTTTGAGTTTTGGGGCCCGGTAACTTACGACACACCTTTTGTTTGTCTTTTGTCATACTTGTTAAGATATATTGTGAAGACATTTTTTTGTTGATTATGAGTAGTATAATAAAAATGATCACTCTTTTGGTATGATGCTTGTCGAAAATGAATTATGAAGATAGTACATAGATAGTTTTTTGTGGGACATTGTTGCTATTTTTTATAGTTTTTGGTGAGACATTGTTGCTATTTTTTTAATGTAACTTCAGTACAGCCAGAGGCGGATGCAGTGTATTACCACTGCCCCCAGTGGATTTCTAAACTTTAGTTCTAATTTTGGTGGGGCCCACTAATTTTTTCCATAAGGCCCCCCCCAATGAATTTTTTGGGCCCCCAATGAATTTTTTGGGCCCCCAATGGATTTTTGTAGCCTAATATTAACTTTAAATATTTCATATTCTTGTCCTCTCCAATTTTGATTGTTTTAATCACTTTCTTGTAGTATCACCGCGTTCTCAGTCTCCTGCAAGGGCCAGAGGCGGATACAGTTTATAGTCACTGGGGGGCTGAGCCCCAAGTGACTTTTTGGGGAAAAAAAATATGTATACTAAGTTAGGCCCAAATCAATTAGGCCACCAGTGACATTGAACCAGGCTCTCCAATGAAAACTCGTAGAGAATAGTTGTGATAAATAAATATGTCTTGTTTTATTGCTTGAAATTATTATATTATATTTGTTCCAATTAAAAGGTTCGGGGTAAATCTGCACACTATTTGTCCTTGCTAGGTATGATTTGCAATGCAGTGGAAATCTACAAACTACCTGTCTCTGAATGCACCTTTCTGTGTATTAGTTACTGATAGTGTATGTAAAATGTCCACTACTTTTTTTGTGTATTGTTTTTTCTCATGCATGAAGAAAAAAAGAAGAAAAAATCATTTGCAATCATATAAATAACCCAAAAAAAATTTCCGGGGCCGTTGCCCCCGGACCCCCTACTACTTAATCGTGTCCCCAGTGATTTTGAATCTTGGATCCGCCACTGAGTACAGCCCCTCCAGATTAGAAGTCCTGGATCCGCCCCTGGTAACAACCAACATGACCCGATGCATGTTCCCGGCAAAACAAAGCCTTCCCGTAACAGGTATGAGTAATTAGGTTCTGAATTCGATGCAAGTTTGTGCTCTCTCTCTTTTCTTTTCTAAAACAAAATTATTATAGAAACATGATTATGTTTTAATGCATAAACTGAGTCTAGTTCAAATAAATAAATAAAAACACTAACATTGCTGTCATCAATCTAACTGTCCACGACCGTCTGCCCTAGATTGCTCGTGTATTTCATGCCATTAACAATATGTAAACTGGTTTATGAACTTCGCAGGTCGGGCTCAAGGCAGTTCAATTTGAACCCAACTCGTCACCAGTTTCGTAACCAAATTTTGGGATCCGAAAAACTACTATCGAACCCTTCTCTAATTGACAACTGATAGATGTTGGAATTTGTAAATCTATATTACATGTAGGCGCATTTGGGTATTTAGGGTTTAGGGTTATAATATGAGAAATAGGGGGAGTTCTCACATTTAAATTGTTGGCATTGGATATTGATGTGAGGACCCCCATCCTATCTCTCATAGTAAAGTGAGAGATGCTCTCACATTATTATTAGAGATAGGGTAGGGCTCTCACATTCATATCCAATGCCAACAACTTAAATGTGAGGGCCCCCACCTTATCTCTCATAGTAAGGTGAGAGCTCTCACTTCTCACCTTACTATGAGAAATAAGCTGTGAGTCCTCATATTTTTTGAAAAAGATGAAGGAAATTTTGAATTAAAGTGCTATTTATATTGACCCCCTTGTTTGAAAAATTGAGACTTTATTTAACTTTTATTAATTTAGTAAAGTGTCAAACAGGCCCCACCGGAGGAAGGGAAGCTGGTGCTGGCTGGCACCCTATTGAGTATCGGTGTCCTTGCCATTGTGCTTTTATTTGGTGGATGTTTGAAGGTTAAGTTCCGCGATTCATCAAAATATATATAATTAGAGCAACAAACCAACCGGTGGTAATCGAAATGATATTAATATAATCAACATCTCACCATTCTAAACTACTCGACTCTGAAAAGAGTAAGGGTTACATGATAAATAAAGTTAACGAGGGAGTGGATTAAAATAACAGCTGTGCTACGCACCCCGGAATCCATACCCCGGACGGATCCCAGGCACCCCGGGGTCCGTCCGGGGTATGGATCCCGGGGTGCATAGACTTTTTGTTAAAATAAATGCGTAGGTAAGTTACTTTGTATGCATTTATATGGTTGGTGTAAAGCGAAAATTAAAAAAAAAGGATTTTGACAAAATTACCCTCGTGACAATAGCATCGACTTATTAATAATATCTCCAAATTGCCCTAAAGAAAAAGCCCCAAATCAACAGCCCAACTCTTGTCTTCTCCAGGATCGGTGGCCTAAGCGAGGACGTGTCTGACTCTCTAAACAAAGAGGCTCATTTGACGATGAATGCCCATGTAATGTATTATAATTCCTTGGAAAAAGCAGGAGCTTTCTTGCTTGCACTATGTCTCACGCATTCTAATTCCATGCAAGCCCAAAAGCAAAAAAAAAAAAAAAGAATCAACTATTTTCTACATGTTTCAACTTCATGCAAACAAACATTTGAATTAATTACTTAATCTACATTCCAAACTTTCAGTCCTCAAGCTCTATTATTGCTATTGCATCTACTTAACAAATATTTTTCACCTTGGACGCGGACAGGCAGATCGACTAGAAAGACACAGATTTTAACTTCATATTGCTCATCGGATTGCTTTGCTGGTCCCCAAGCCCGAAAAAGGGAGATGAGTTAACAAAATTTCTGATACTCGATGCCTGATGATGGTGTAGGAGAAAAAAAAAAAAAACCCTTCCTCTTGGCTTTGGGCCAAACCCTGGTACACAAGCGTAAGGGCCTTGGTAGTGCAAACCCTCAGCTGGGTTTGGCCCACCACAAGCCCAGTCTGCATACATTGAGGGTAGGGTAAGATGCCCACCCCCCCACAACACAAAAGGCCAGGGCAGGCCCAGCCCTTGGACAAGAGGCAAGTATGCAATCAATAGTGGATTTAAAACAAGTAACTAATATTTCACGCCTCAATATAAAAAAAAATAAAAAATAAAAAAAACCAACCTGATCCACTACTTTGAGAAATAATTTCAGTAAAATATCGACGTAAAATTGCAAAAGTCTCCAGATCTTTGCAAGTGTTAAGCTTGCAATGGAGAAAAATGTATAGAGGAACCCAGCCCACTAATCTTTCAGAAGCGGAGATTTCACATCTTTGTGGGTCCCAGTGATCTCACCAGACACGAGGCCTGTTTATCATCCACTAGAGTTCAAGAAAATAAATACACATGCCACTGCTAATCATCCACTGAAACAGTAGAATAACAAAGTGAATTAATCAGCAAAGTTTATCAACACTACTGGTCAGATGTAGATCTGGTCTCAGGTGGATGGATGGTAGGTGAGGTCTTGCAACCCCCCACCCCAAAATACACATCCGCTTCTGAAGTCGTCCATGCACCTCACCACGCTTTCTCCATGATCTGGAGAATACAACGGTTTACAAATGTTAAAGAGAACATTAACTATATTCTACTTCTCAGATCCCATGTGCTTGGGCAACAGTAGATTCTGGATATTATATGTCCGAGGTGATGTGTTGCACAGTCAGCATCAAAAGCAGTAAAAATTCAGCGTGCACACCAAAAAAAAAAGTGATCTATAGTACGGCTAAGGTTTGTAATTATAGCCTTAGAGTCTGCCAAATGCATGCATAATAACGTCCAAGTCAAAGCAACTAAATTACCAAAAGGTCAGGTCAGCCTTTCACAACATCATTGAGAAGCAAATCAGAATTAATCCACCACGGCTAAGGTTTGTAATTATAGCCTTAGAGTCTGCCAAATGCAAGCATAATAACATCTAAGTCAAAGCAACTAAAATACCAAAAGGTAAGGTCAGCCTCTCAGGACGTCATTGAGAAGCAAATCAGAATTAATCCACCATTTGAATCTGGCTGCTGGTTTCACCTGATGGTGCATCCCATTTCACCAATTCGCAGTAGAAGTTGGCAGCCGGCCAAAGTGGGAGAAATTCCTGAATTATGTCAATGTTCAGTATGAGCATTTATGATAACAGTTACTAGAATTCAAAATAAAGGAAAGAAAAATCCATACTTAATTAGCTCTGCACGCCATTGGATAAGGTAAAGTATGTCATGATAAACAAGTGTACATGTTTTCCTTCCCATCTTTCATAGAAATATTGGATCCTAAGACATTAACGAATTTGGGACTTGGCTATCACATATGGACTCTGTAATATTCTTTTGTTCTTTTTTTTTTTTTTCTGAATCATATGGACTGTGTAATATTCACCATGGGATATTCACATCAGCATGTGCAAGTGACTTTTCCAGGGGAAATGAATCCTGCCCACAGGCACAATTCAATCCAATGGTGATATTAGGACCTCTCACCTGTCATCTAATTGTTTGCCTCTCTAACAGGTGGGCCTCATCGTCCAAAAATTCAAAAAACTTGGACGGATACACATACACAACTATATAGAGACACACACACACACACACACCAACTATTCAGGATTTTCTGTCAGCATCTTTAATATAGCGGGGTCCTGCTTTTTTGGACAGTTTGGATTGAATATCACCCACCGTCCTTGTGGACTAGCATAGTTGAAAACTTCATTGTGCGCACGAGAGGGAGTACACACACACATAAATACAAGTGGAGGGGGCAGTGGTTAACTCGATCATAGATGGGTAAGCACCTAGAAAATAGAGTGCTGTACATAAGTTTTCCATGGTCATTCTCAATTAAATACTCATATAGGACGATCTTCTCATGCCCATTGCATAGTGGGGGCGTTTTCACATGGGACCCAGTGAAATTTAGGGGGGCACGACTTTGGTCATGGTCCAGATGCGCACTCCCACAAAGAAAATATTCATAGATAAATATAGGGCCGCACTCTCCTACAGATGGTTCCCATGGACCTTCATGCAGTCGGCCTTTTAGGGCCCACCTAGGGCACCATCAATCATGGGGGCAATGGGGGATTGGAAGATCTAGATGAGACCTAGCCATGTGTAAAATTGTAAGTCCATCAGATCATACTAACCCCTTCATCCATGGCCCACAAGTTTAATGGCTTTAAATCAAAAAAAGAAATTTGAAACTCAAACCAACAGTCCAGCCCATTCGGATCAATGCAAATCCAACGGATCCAATGTAAATAGAGGGTGTGGGTTTTGATGGTCCATTTGGATCAGTGCCCAGGTGGGCCCCACATGGCTGTCTGCATGGATGTTCACATACATACATACTTGCGACTCATCCAACTGTAACCATTGGATTGAAATGTAAAAGAATAATACAAAGCTGGCAGCTAGTTAGAACTTAGAACAAATAACCAGTTTTTAATATGCCACTCTTTCTATTAAAAGACGTGTATGCATTAGGCGTGAGAGAGAGAGAGAGAGAACAAGTTAACAATTTTGAATTTTATTTAAAATACGTGCATGCATGTTAGTCTAAAAAGACGTGCATGCATGTTAGTCTATCAGTTCTTTATAATAATAAAAGGTAGTAACCATGGAGGAAAATGAGAAATAACAGGACTACTCACTGACCTTAATGCAGCCCTGTTTCTAGCCCGAAAAAAGCCACTCCATATCAGCAATCAATCCATATGATTGTTGTAAAAGAATGCAGACTCCAATGGCTCCTTAAACAGCTGAAACTCTTGGAACTGGCCGCTACTGTTATTGAAGGTGGATGGAGCTGGGGTTTCAGCTGATGGGCATTCAGCCTGCAAAAGTTCTGAGCTAGCATTCGGCAAGCCTTGATGCACCATGTGCATCATCGGTTGGACTGCACTTGTGTGGTTTGCATGCATGATATGGTTAAGAGCAGGTTCCTGATCAGGAGAACCCCAACTACTAGTTGACAGAAGAGAGAGAGCACGCCGAATGTCCGGTGTTGCATCCAGGTTAGAAGTGATCATGGATGCTTCTAGACCTGCAACCAGTAGGCAGGTTACAGTAACAGCAGAGCAGAGGGATTTTATATAGGAAAAATTGCTGAAAATTACTTAAATAGCAGTTGGCAACTTTAAACCAGTAAGATCATTCAAAAAAAAATTTAAAAAATAAACTAACTACAAAAACTAGCTTTTAGCTAAAAGTGGCAGTGCTTTTGAGTTCTGTTTAACAAAGAAGTTTCCTTTTTATTTTCGGAGAGGCATGCAATCCATCCCAAGCATAAACTTGGTGCTCTCAACCTCCCACTACAAGCTTAATGTTTAAAAGGAATGGAAATGAAAGAAATCCGCTCAATCTTGTGTTTACCCTGCTATAAAATCAAGAGGTTTTTGGTTCACAAACCGTTGAGTTCCTACATACCAAACAGGTCCACAGTGATCTTCAGACACATCCCATAATTGTGAACGAGATTCTATAATTCCTTGGAAGAGCAAAAGAGCCGTGGAGATTTTACTTGTTAAGGGAAAGATGGGGAAAGAGGCAGAAGGGAGAAACTCTTTATTTATCCTGTATTTGATGAATGTCTGTGTACAATTACATAAAAGGAGCCTCCCTTTTATAGGCAAGTAATCCAACTAGGATAAGAAATCTAAATCTCCTAAAAATCTCTAAAAGATAAGAAACCCTAAGCAAATTTAAACTTAGAAAGGAATATCCTAACCCACTTGGGTCCTACTTGGATAATCTTCACCAGGTTACCCCTCCGGTGATGTGCCCAATCAGCAATGACTCTTACCAGGTGCTAATGAAGCATCCTTGGCAGTGGAAACTGGCTCATCATATAATTTCATTCCTAAAGATGTGAACAAAGAAGTGGACTCCTTGGTTGATCCAGTGTCACCGATAGGGACACTTTTTTCCCTTTCTTCTGTGGGACGGGAAGTCCAAGGAGACTGTTTCCTATGCCACTTAGGCCAAGTCACCTCAGGAAAGAGTGATTGCACTGTCATTCAGATAAAAGAATGGGTGTATGTAAGGTCAGCTCAGCATGGATAGCCAAGTCAGACGGTCATGTTTTAGTATATTAATATCTTTCACTATTACAGTATTGTTCTACATATACTTACATATTTCTAAATACATCATTGATCATTGTAATTCTATCTTTATTAGCATGAGGGTATCGTTGAACCATTTTCAATGCAGATATTACACACATACCCCTCTCATGCCATATCTGAGAGATATTCCAAGTGAATTGAAGGATCCAGGTCTCATAGGTTGCACTACTCCCTCACACCTGATCCGGGGTATGAGCTCTGGGTGTGTAGTTTCTTTTCTTTAATTAGTATGAAAACTGACTTTCAGTTTCCTATGAAAAAATACAGATCATCATCGTCAAAGCCTTGTCCCAACTATGTTGGGGTTAGCTACATGAATTTTGTTTCTCCATTCCGTGCGAAAAGAATAAAAGTTGACAATAAAAATCTCCATTACCAACTTTTCTTTTGGAAAAGCATTATATTTATTTATCCAGTCCCCATTAAAAAGGCATGGAGTAAGATAATTTTTGTTGTCAATTAAAAAAAAAAGGCATAGAGTAAATGGGGATTGAAGAACAGGATCAGATATTCTGACTTCTTGGGTGTGTTTGTGCATACGCCGTGTCTTCTGCGGAGGTCGTGTTCCGACCTCTGAGATGAGATCATGTTTTTATCGCTCCAGCAGAAAATTGGCCTCAAAATTGCTCTCGTCACTGAAAGTAACTCACAACAAACAATGCGAGATACAACGGGCAGAAAATCTGTATGATTTTCTCTTCTGCTTCCGCGGCACATGTGTTGCACAAACGCATCAAGTAGAAATAGTACTAGAAGTAACATTCTCCATCTGACAGCTAAGGAGGTATAGGGCCCGTCAAAAGAGCGGAGCGGGAATCCTTGAAAGCTCAAAGCGCTGACCGTGACACCGTCACATGTCCATATGTGGGAAAGTCTGCAGGAGAACATTACCCGTAGAAGTAATGTTCTCACAGGAAACTGGTTTCTAGACAAATTGAGGAAAAAAGTCGAAAGCACTAAACAAAATATGTGATTCTTGACATTTTAAAAAAGAAGTTTCTCCAGCAAATAAGTAAACTGATGGCATTTTCCCAAGAATGCAACCCTTCAGCAAATCAAGGGGGTTTAGGTTGTAACTGTTCTTTTTATTTTTTATTTTGATTCAGGACAAATATCTTATTCCATTACTCTAGAATTAACAATTTACATATTTTGTAAGGAAGATAGGAAAAGTTCCATCTTTCAATTGGATGCACATAGGTTCAAACTGGTGATAGAGACAGGGTCTTAATACAAGAGAGCTCCGAGCTTTCCACTAATGGGGAGCCTGTAAACTTAAGTATGACCACTTTTTTTCCAGTAAAATCAATTAAGCAGGATCACAAATCTCAATTGAGCACCCACAAAATACTCATTGGGCCCCAAATGCAGAACTGGGCCCTACTTGATTCTGTTCTGCAGTTTGAGTTATCAAGTTGGTCAAAATGCCAACCAAAAAGCAGTTTCCTCAAACTTTACTAGATTCTTGCAGGTCAGGTCACCATGTAGATACCAAAAACATTTGTTTATCATTATAAATTTCTTTCTTGATCAACCCCTGAAACCAAGAAAGAAGAGAAGAGGGCAGCCCTTGATGGTCAAAATACAATTCCAATTACCATACCTTTTGATTATCATAGTAAGGAAAAATGCATTCAATCACAGGAATTTAAAAAAAAAAAAAAAGGATCCTAGCTACAATGTACTCCCAAGTGAGGCATCAAATCATACCTTGATTGAGGACCTCGGCAGTGGCGCCCTTGAATGACAAGAGCTTGTCAAAGTCATGACAACGAAGAGTAGAGATGGTGCTTGGAAGCTCTACACCAGGCAGATGCAGATGCCCATCAATGCCTTCTCCTATCGTAGACCTTAGACAAGACCCTTTTGCTTGAGCAAGCTTGAAATTGCATGAGTCTTCCCATGTAATATCCGCAGCAGGCCTCGTGTGAACAAGTGGAACCCTGTTCAACCCAAGGTTCATCTGTTGCCCACCATCTGCATAGTGAAACAATTCATAGCAAAACTAGGACATGAAAACCCTTTATCCCAGTAAACTTGATACAATACTATCCTTTCTACCCTCACCAACTGCCACCCAAAAAGGAAAAAGGGAAAGAAAGAGAGAACAAATACACCCAAAGAGAAATGGATATAAAAAGAGAGGAAATCATATCATGCACCAATAGTAAAGAAAGAATAACATTCAAGGCATAAATAGTAATCACTTGCACCCAAAATAAAAATGGATATAGAGAGACAAGAAATGGTCCATGCACCAATAGTAAAGAAAGAATACTATTCAAGGCATAAATAGTAATCACAGCAGTTGTGGTCCTATTAAGATCCCTGCAGATCACTATCTGATTAGATATTAAAAGTTTAAAACAACACAAAACACTACATCATTGATAATAATAAAAAAAAAAATTATAGGACCTAATTTCCTTTGCATGGTCAGGAGTCATATGCCACCCTTTACAACCACCAGGATTGTGCTAAAGATAACAACATGATAATACCTAAAAACAGTGAACAACGATGAGCCATTAGGTACGGCGTAGATGGAGGGAAATCAAGACTGACTATTTTCTGGAAGTGTACTCATATCCTTGAATTTCAGTTTTTGGGTATGTTTGACGTCCGTGGAAAACTAATTGCTTTTTATCATTTTTTCCTTGCAAAAATAGCGCCACAGCAAACCATGGAAAAGCATTGGCAGCTGGAAAGCAATTCCTTCTCCACAGCTTCTCCAAGGAAATGGTGTTACGAAATGTACCTTTAAATGTTTTGGAAAGGAAATGTGTTTACATGTATAGCTATTGCCTTTAGGTAAAACAGGATCCATAGAGGAAGGGGGGAATTATCAGGATAATTTCTTTTTTCTGGCCAACAAGCTTGAAATGGTCTTCTCCTTTATAGATATTTCATTTATTAGTCATTTGCATGGCCCAATGTCCAAATTTTAGAACAATCATCTCCAGCCCCCCCACACTCTTTATATATATAAACTTCTTCTAATAAGTAAACTTAAGAATGGCACCATAATTCAATTGGAAGATCAAAATTACCAAACTGGTTGCGACATGGCATGGAGGAGAAAGGCATGAGTCCAATACATCAATTGTCTACTTTGTGTCCCTGTATAAAATGATTATGGCTGAAAATGCCAGGAGCGGGCAATCTAGGTACTCTAGCAAGCTAGTGGGGTTCCCTCCTTACCCTCAACCACTTACCTCATAACAGTTTTATAATGGGCAGTTGAGGGAAGGGGATGTTAAGAATATTTAAAATCAACCCAATTATTCTTTTTGTTTGCTTTGGAAACTGCCCTAGGCTCTCCATTTTTTTTATTTTTTTGATGTTTTTTTGCTTACTATATATAAAAAAGGATTACCTAAAAAATGACACCATTAAGGGAATTTTGAGCTATCTCAACTCGAACAGCGGATCAAAGCAGGTTTAATGATAAAGGGTAAAAAACTAAGGAAAATAGTTAATACATGTGTGTTTTGTGCAGCAAACACCATAGTTTCTCCACCAATAATTCTAATCCATAGTCCGTAACTGATTATACTTGCTTAAGGCCAATAATTTTCACAGCTCCCTAAAGGTATCCATAATGGACACAAATTATTACAGGCTATATTGATGTATCTGTTAGAAAAGTAGAGCAGAACCACCCATTGTGTATGAATGATGCATTTTCTTTAATTCTTGCCACAATGGACTTGACCACTAAAATCATCCAAAATCAGAGCTTGTCAAGCCAGATGTTACAATAATCTGAAGTTGAGAGTTTCTGATCAATAGGCCCAGGACATGGATTGGAGCTTGCCTAGCATATGGGATTGAACTGCAAATCAAATAAGTTGGGTTTGCATGCTTAGCAAATTGCTGCCATGAACTGAAAAAGTTGGTGGCTGATGAAATTGTGCAAACTCAACTTACAAGCAATCTGTGAATTATGAGCTATTAAACGAAATGAACCAAATTAAATTACAAACTGGAAACCGTGAGCAGAACCATGCCCCATTTCACTACCATATTCCCTGCCAGCCAAATTTTGGTTCCCTTCTCTTTCATCTTGAAGACCTTCGATAAGAAAATATCCACTAATTGCCAATTTTTAAAAGAAAATAAAAGGAAGATAGTGAATGGAGTAAATGTGCAGTAGTCCATATATCCATGATAAATAATCTAAATTGTAGAAAAAGATACAATAAGAAGTAGAGAACAATACATCCCATGATGGACCACTGTAACTTACAGTAAATAAGACTAGGTCATGTAGTCTATATTACAGCCCATACACTTAGTAGTAATTATTTATAGACTACAGCACACATAGAGTAACAATTAATAGATTTTTCTTTGAAAAAAAATTAATGTCCACAATAATTTCCCATACACCAATATTTTGAGAAGTAACAAACATAAGCTACATGCATATAAACTAAAAATGCTGAATAGCATTAAATATTTAATGGTTGCATGGCAAGTTGGCAACGACCAGTGGAACTCATCATTCCAAGGAAAGAAAATCAACTTTGTTCCAGTCTCTAAAATGAATTTTTTTTATCGGTAACAAAGGATTAAATTGAAAGAAATATACCATAAAAAGACGAGGACAGTCTTGCAGAACTGAAGGAGATTGTGTCTGGCTGTGGCTTGCGACGACGTGCATTATGATCAGATAGACGCCTACGACAGCTTCTCTTTTTCTCATCAAACTCTGCCAGTTCATGGAACCTTCAACATGGTAAACAAAGACACCATTACATCATCAACCACATTAATTTAACTGATGAGTACATGCTTGTCACTAGTTGAAACTTGAAAGAAAGAAACATGTTTGATTGAGCTTTCCAAAACATGGATGGCATCACTCATACACGTCTGACCTAAAAAAGTTGATGCTTTATTAAAAAAGAAATCATGCAGCTGACGGAGAACAGAAGGGGTGGGGAAAAACCACTTTGTCTGCAGTAAAAGCAAACATTTACTCCACAAAGCAGGCCTGACTGCAAAACAAATCAGACAAATGATATGAAGCTCTCCAAAAGAATCAAGACAAAAGAAACTCGCCTGCTACACTGTTGGCAAAACCTGCGCTCCAGACCAGAGACAATGACTTTAGGACATTTGGAATGGCTTTCACAGACCCTGTGCCTGCGATGGTAATCCTTAGCCCCAGTTAGGTCTACATTACAACCTTCAACTTGGCAGCGCAGGTTCTGCATGTTCTGATATGTTGCTCTAGGCTTCTTAATTGAATTTGAGGATGATGTGGGAATCACATTAAAGGATGAAGACTTAGCAGTACTTCCAGCACACGTGTCCTCGAAGTAGGTCCGTTTACCAAGCCTTAATCCAATCAGAGGCTCCCCGTGACCAACCGATGCCACCAGCTCAGGAGAAGTGCCAGCATCTTCCACATGCACCAATTCTTCATTGTTACTGAGAATTTTTTGGACCGTCTTAAAATTGAACTCGGATACTCTTGTCCCTTCCTTCGATGAAGAATCAATAGAGGCTGAGATCGAGCTCTTAGATGAAGAGCCATTAGCCAAATCAGAGCTAGAACCGCCGCCTCCACCAGATGAATAAGCAGAACCATTGTCGATCCCTTTATCCCTGTCAACCCTGCAGTCTGCTGGCTGCAACTGCTTGGGTGTCTCGCTAACTTTCCCATTCGACACAACCAGATTATCCCAATCCCACAGCGAGGGAGTCTTTGGGTTCCAATCCATCCTGAGAGAACCAGAAAATGTCACAGAAAGGAACCCTCACTTTTCTTCTCCATAGAATGAGGATGATCAAGTCTCTGCCGGACACTAATAGATTGAGTCCACAAGCATAGAACTCAAGAAAGTGAGGGAGGATGGTATAGTAGTTGCAGCTTACCAGAGATCTATAAGGAAGAAGCTGAGCTACAGACAAATCAAGTACTTGAGAACAAAAGAGAGCTATAATTTGTGTAGAACCAACAGGATCTCATTCCACCCTCCCACTGAAACCAGCCAAACAGAAAGGGAGAACAAGATAGAATACAAACGAAGAAAAAAGGTCAGAAAGATTACAAAACCACCACCTTAAGGACAGGTTAGACCAACAAGTGGGAAAGTGCAGCTTATCTTCAAAATCATATCATGAAAATTCTCTGCTCATTTTGTCCACCGACAAGATATACCATGGGTAACAAATCCCTTCGGTCCTCCAGGACCCCCTGCAGAACAAGTTAGAACTCCGATTCACTTATACCACACGAGTGAAATCTACCATCCTAACCGTGCAAAAAGATTAATGGGAGTTGACAGAAAACAAAAGGGAGGCCCGACCAAAGCATCCTTCAACCCATCCTCCTTTCTTTGGACTTCCGACCTTCCTCTTCACTAGAGCAATATGGCATGCCCGATCCTGATAAAACACTATACCTAATGGGAAGCAACAGCATCAACCAATGAGCACCATCCCACGTTTTCTCCCTCAAAGTTTCCACAGACTGGAAAGATTTCCTCTATCCTCGAGCTTACACCTTCAACCCACAGAGCACTCCATTCGTGCACATGATACTGGCCAGAAAGCTCATCATCACCAGAAGGAAAAAAAAAGAAGAAGATAAATCCTCGTTGCGAAACTCTTTCACTAAATTCCACCTCTCCAGCTTTTATAGTAGTATTTCAAAGCTTCTTTAGAAGTAGTATCCCTATCCCCATCTTAATAAATATGCCTCTCAGCAAGCCCCTTTTCTCACCTTTTCAGCTTTAGACAATCTTTACCACTGACCAAATTCACCAACCAAAATATTTACCACCCCCCGAAGAAGGGAGTTTTGAGGTGTTTAGGGATTCTACGGCTTCCTCCCTCCAGCAAGACTCCTTCCACAGAGAGAGAGAGAGAGAGAGAGAGAGACCCAAAATTCTAACCTAGATGAGCAGCCAGAAACTCAGCCTTCACACCCTAAACAACCGAAATACTGGCGTCTTAGGTGTTTCATCCCCACCATTTGGTTTAGAATTTCTTCAAATCCAGCCCAACACTCAAGAGATCCTGAAGAAAGATGGCATCTTTCCTTAATCCATCAACAAGTCACCTGATCATCCCAAATCAGATGATTTCCGGTCCTCCATCAAGAACAGGATCAGGATGGGAAGTTGTCCTCGTGAGCCGATACACCTGATCAGTCAAATAGATATCATCATCATCATCATCAAGCTAAAGAATAAAAGCATTGCTTTCAAACAAACGATGGAAGATCATAACATCCTTTCTTCTTCTTCTTCTTCTTCTTCTTCTTTTAATCGTTTTTCGATTTGACTTTGAAATAAAAGCAAAAACACGCGATTCGTGCCTCAAGAAAAGCAGTAAACTACAAATCTTTGACCGCGAACTGGCAAAGGAGTAACACATTCGTTCTTACCGTATCCGGAAATGCCCAATGCTTTCCCTTTTAAAGGTTTCCAAAAAACTGGGAAAAGAGCAGACTGTGATTCCAACGGGATTTGGAGTGCTGGGGGCAATTTTCCTTATTAGGGTTCCCATCTCCAAATGAAAGCTTTTTACCGCCGCATTTGCAGCATTTCCAGGGCTTCCATTGGTAGAAATGACTAAGGAGGAGAAATGCCGCCCCCAAGTCTGGATTTTTTTCCAGCTCCAGAATTACCGGACCTGGGAAAAAGAAAAGGAGCTTTTTGCTCTCTCTCTCTCTCTCTCTCTCTCTCTCTCTCTCTCTCTCCTTTTGTTTTTCCAGAGTTTCAGACGCTATTTTCCTAATAAGATTCTCTCCGCTGGAAGAGAAAATAAATTTTAAAAAAAAGGACCGGATTTGAGATTTTCACAGCAGCTGAGGCCTTTTTTCTTCTTTTTTCTTAGGGCATTCAGCTGGAGAGAGGAGCAGATTCCATGGCATCTGAAGCGACCGGACGATTATAAACCAGGAGAGGAGAGGAGAGGAGAGGGGTTAGAAAAGAAAAAGGCAAAAGGGGGTACATTGGATTTTACCTTATTGGAGATTTGGAGAGGCCTTTTTCCAGGGTTCTTGGTTGGGAAAAATGCCCCAGATCTGATTAAAATGCTAACCAGAAATAGGAAAAAAAAATGGAAAATACCTATCCTCTATCGCATCGCCATCATGTGCTGCGTCTCCCATCAAACCATCCAGCTCTGCTCTGCCACCCCCCAACTGCAACTACAGCAGTAGAAAGGGTATATATATATATAGAGAGAGAGAGAGAGGAAAAAGAGGATGGTAGCGAGGGGACAGGCGAAAGAGGAGAGACTGGAAGTGGGAGGCTGTGAGCTGCTGAGCTGTGTGGTCACTTATAGCCTGGAGGATGGATTTTACCATTTGCACCCCTTCTTGGTTGTTGTGTGCAATAAATGGGCCAGGTGGAGTGGGGACTTTGTTCGTGGTTATCTATATCTATCTATATAAAAAAATTCTGGTCAAGTGTTCCCCGGTTGTGCTGTGTTGTGTGTGTTCGCCGTTGGTGCTGTGTTTCAAATCCAACTCCCAGTAAGGAGACACACATTATGCGTCTGCATTTATATGGACCCCATCCTGGGAATAGCCTGCTCGGTTACCGGACTTTCAATATGGCCTCTATCGAAGAGGAATAAAGCCACACCAACATAGAGAATAAGATGTCTTGGAGAATCAATCTAGATTTATGATATTCAAACAACTTATATATGAAAGTTTCAAAAGAGGAAACATGAGTGGAGTAGTAAAAATAAATCGGAGGTCAATTACCAATAGAGTGAAAATAACAGTAAAAAAAAAACATTTTATCACACTTGATTATAGTAGAAAAGGAGTAAAAAAGTCTTTTATCACACTTGATTATAGTAGGAAAAAAAAAAGAGGCCCAAAAGTAGGGTAAAAAGGCCAGTGGTATCATATCACCTTACTCACCTTACTTTTTCCATCTAAATATCAATATGAAGGCAAAAATGATGGTATATCATAGCCTTCTTTTATCCCTCACTTCGTGCTCCTTTTCCTAAACTAAAAAAGGTGGGTATTTAAGATTTAAGTTGGGAGAATGTTCTCCCACGAGTGGACTGCACTTGTAATCCAACTCTATGGGGCCCACTTTGGCCCACTGATATTTTCAACTCCTTAGATACTCTTCTAATTTGACTTTAGAATTAATTTTACATGTATTAAACCTTCAATTATCATTGGATTGAATTCCAAAATTTATGGTTAAGAAGTCATTAAACTTTAAAACTATCAATTCAACGGTTATGATAATTCAAGGAGACATTTCTATCTGCCCTCCTCCCATTGATAGACGTGTATCTAAGTAGTGGTGTTCATGGGCCAGATTGGGCCGGGCTGATGAATATCCTAAACTGACCCAACTAGTATACCATAGGTCCAAGCTTGACTCGGGTCATAAATGTCTGGCCTAAGCCTGGCCCACTAAGAATTTGTTAAGCTTGAGCCCAGCCCATCTACTTAATCCGAAAGAGGAGTGTTTTGTGAGTTTCAGATATGATTAAAATCACTTACATGATTTGAGGAGATTATCTCATTGACTTAGCTTACATATAGGGTTTAAAGCATATAGAAAGAGAAGTATTTTTTAGATAGGATTGAATGAAGGCGGGATTTAATTTACTCCTTGATTTCCTCTCTCGTCTCTGACCATGGATTTGCTCTATTAAAATCAGGAACTCAAAATGGGAAAAAGAGGGGAAACGACAGCAACTTGCCACTCTTGCAAGTTGCAAGTCGTCTTAGTTTTTTTTACAAAAAAAAAGAAAAAAAAAAAATTCTTCTTAGTTGTTACTGTCACTCTTATTTGGATCAAGCCGGGCTTTTGAGCTTTCCACCACTTAATCCAAAACATGGCCCATATAATAAGCGGGCCAAAAATCTTAATCCAAGCCCACCTATAGCGCTCAAGCATGAGGATAGGCCTGTCAATTGAACCCGTTAGAATGGGTACCCGTACCAATCCAGACGAAATCCGAAAATACAAGGCTTCTAACAAAAATTGAGCCCAGCCCGATTTCAAAGCCCGGCCAAAATGGGACTGGGAATAGACAAAATAAGCCCAGCCCACCGTCAAACAAATTTCACTCATTTTTAATAAATCTAGCAACAATTACATCTCTCAAACAAATTAATATATGGAATAATTGTAACTAAACTTAATGAAGTCCTTTGGCAGCCCAACCAGTTCAAACTCACTAAAGTAAAGAAGACTGTCATCCTCATTTAGATTTTGAATATATCGAATGCTAAGATCATCAATTTCAGTTCTTAAACGTTCAACTTCTTCCCTCTTGCTTTGGGAAATACTTATTCTGTTCCGTTCAAAATCTCTAACCTCTTATTTTGAACAAAAATAATTGTATAGCTCAAAGACAAAGAAGCATGGCATGGGTTCTCATTTTTTATATGAAACAAATAAATATGCATGCATTTGATTGGAAGAAAGAATTCAACGAACCTCAAAATATAAACAGACATGTGGTCGTGCTGTCGTCGGCACCCAAATATAATAAAACATTTACTCCTGAAAATATATATAGTAGTGCGAGTAAGGGTCGTTCCCACGGAGAGTGTTTAGTCAAATTTTATGCTATGTGATCAAAGATGGAGGTTTTGATTTATACAGTGGAGAGGTAGGGTTGGAATAGGATACGTGGATGAGAGGATGATACTGATAGAATTGCTTCTAAGATAGTGGAATTGAGAAAGATATTTTTATGGACATCTCAGCCGTGAGATGGGAGAGTTTGAATGGGAAAAGGTGAGGTCGAGAGAAAATAGTGGCTGGAACAATAGATATGCATGGGCAGTTGGTGTTGGATGAGGATTAGAAAGTAAAAAGAAACATTAGAAACTCTGAATCAGGGAAGGAGATTGACGTGAGGGAGAAATTGAAGTGGCTTGGGATTGGATATGGAATTTAATAAAATAATTAATTAAATTCTAATTTAGTCAAAATCTTCTTTTTGACCATATCTTCTCATTCGGGCTTCTGTAGGACTCGACCCAACAATTAAAGTTGCACTATTTTTCTTTCTGCACAATATGAGCCCAACATTGGATATGTTTCGACGACCTCTTGATTTCTTCAATTTTACCATAATGCAATTCTGCTTGATTTTTCATCCATTTAGCATCAAGTACGAGCACCTCTCTTGCAACTCAGATCTTGAGGCAGCCGATATCTCTCAAAACTCAAAACATGAAAGTTGTAGATCTTTTTATTGGCGTTCCATAGCATCTTGAATCATCTCAATTGGAGCTCAGATGAGAGAGTTATGCATAGATTACAAAGCAATATCCAAACTGTCCAGAGTCGCCTAATTAGCTTCGTTTTGCACTTAATGCCTCCTTTTGCACCTAAATAAAAATACAAGAATAATGAGTACATTTAGGCATCAAATAAGTATAAAGCACTAAACATTAAGGGAGAAAAATTTAACATTTTACATTCTCATCAAATTCCCTCACACTTAACTTTTTGCTCGTCCTCGGGCAATACTTAAATTCAAATTTTTTTTTTCAAGAATACCAAGGTTGCAACGCCATCAACAAAGAACAACCGAGCTCTTCAAAACTCATAACATATCATGAGCAAATATTCTTAGTAAGCATTTTCACTTGACGATGGAGTAAACTAAATACGTAGACCCTCACGGAAATAAACACTCAACTCTCATCTGTTTAAAGGTTAGGTGTTTCGCTCAAAGTCATTCCAATAGAAATGATCTACCATAGGCTTGCATATCTTCTCATTCTCCACCACTGGGATCACATGCATAACACGAATCATAAGGACTTTTCAAGGGTTGTAATGGGGTTTAGGATCAAGGTGGGAAATATTTGGGAGTGTAGCTCAAAAGCCATCAAAACTAGTGGAGCAAAAATGAACCAACTTCAAGCTTGAATATATAAGACATAAAACCAATCACTCCATTCAACAGCTTTTTCAATTTGGCTTCAACGCATTTAAACCATGTAAAACTCTTGTATTGAAAAAGAGATCGTTCAAAAGGAACACTTTTCATTTGCAGCAAGGAACGATTCTTCGCAACAACTTCCACCTTTGTATGTATCACATATGAACATACCCCTTCTTGGAACTTTAAGATGCATTATGAACATGGATAGTTTGTAGCAATTTCCTTCATCACTTCATAAACTTTTTTTTCCTTTTTTTTTATATTTTTTTATTTTTTTTATTTTTTTTTAATAAAGATAATGGAACTCATAAATTGAAAATAAACACATGTTCCATTACACCAGTCATAGTCATACCGCAAATTCCGACAGCCCCACACTTATTTCTTGCACACCTATCATAATGATGAACAATGCTCCACTGGCTCTACGGCTTAGGTAAAGGTTTTTTTTTTTTTTTTCAGGTTCAGAACTTGTAATGTGGGTTTACAATAAATGAAAGATATAAAGCTCAAAGGGGTTCAACAAAAGAAAAATTAATTGCAAGGTAGGCTATTTGGCTTATGTAGCTTATAACAACGATGGCCTCAATCATGTTCATGCTTGCTTGTGTCTATGTGACATCGAAGAGAATCAATGCAAGTTCTAGAGAAACAAATCTATGGAAGAATATCTCTCATGAAAGAAAATAGTGAGACTGATATGGATGTGTCAGTCGAAAGGCTCAAAATCTCACCGGCTTTTGTCTACCAAATTTAGTCACTAACATCCTCAAGGAACTGTACTAATTAATCACAAGTTGAAGGATTACTTATTCAATCATGTTATGAATTTCTCAAGCTCAATTGAATCTTGCTCATGACATATATAACCAAAAATAGTTGAAAACCACAAAAACAAAAAGCCAAAAAAATTTTTCATTTTTTTTCGATTTTTTTTTCAAAAGATCTAAAATTAAAACACAACCTAAATCCCTTCCCCCACACTTAAAACTTATATTGTCCCCAATGTAAGGTAAAATGTAAAGAAAAGGCAAAACAATAAACAAAATATAAATGCGAAAAGAAAAAGAAAAGGAACGAACTCCCCTTGGGTTGCCTCCCAAGCAGCGCTTTTGTTTACTGTCGTTGGCTCGACTCAATGCTTCCTTCTCAATCAGGATAGATCGGATCTGCAAGGTCTAATTTTTCCACCTTCTCTATTTGGAAACCTTCATAGAAAGGCTTAAGTCTATGGTCATTCACCTTGAACACTTTGGAAGTGGAAGAACTTTGAATTTCAACTGCACCATGTGGAAAAACATTAGTAACAACAAAATGCCCAATCCAACGAGAACGCAACTTACCTGGAAACAAACGAAGCCGTGACTGATATAGAAGGACCTGTTGACCAACTTTAAACTCTTTCCTATAGATCATCTTGTCATGAAAAGCCTTCGCCTTTTCCTTGTAAATCCGTGCACTCTCATATGCATCATCCGGAATTTCCTCCAACTCTTGTAGTTGCAACTTCCTGTGTTCTCCACTTTCATCCATCTTCATGTTGAAACTCTTGATAGCCCAGTAAGCCTTGTGTTCTAACTCAACTAGAAGATGACATGGTTTCCCAAACACCAACCGATAAGGTGACATCCCAATGGGCGTTTTATATGCAGTCCTATACGCCCATAATGCATCATCCAAGCGCAAACTCCAATCTTTTCTACTTGGATTGACCGTCTTTTCAAGTATGGACTTAATCTCTCGATTTGACACTTCCTCTTGTCCACTAGTTTGCGGATGATAAGCAGTGGATACCTTGTGGGTCACATGGTACTTTCTCAGCAATGTCTCCACCGTTCTATTGCAAAAGTGAGTGCCTCGATCACTTATTAGGGCTCTTGGAATTCCAAACCTGGAGAATATGTTAGATTTGATAAAATCTGCAACAACTTTAGAATCATCAGTCCTAGTGGCTTTAGCTTCCACCCATTTTGAGACATAATCAACAGCAAGCAAAATGTAAACATAACCAAAAGATACAGGGAATGGTCCCATGAAATCGATGCCCCAAGCATCAAAAATCTCACAGAATAGTATGGGGTTTTGTGGCATCTCATTCCTTTGGGAAATGTTACATGTCTTTTGACAATGAACACATGATTTACAGAAAAAGTGTGAATCTCTGAATAAAGATGGCCAATAGAAACCACATTCTAACACTTTTCTAGCCGTCCTCTTAGCTCCAAAGTGACCTCCACAAGCATAAGAATGACAAAAGGTGAGAATAGAAATAATTTCATTTTCAGGGATGCAACTTCTTATCACTTGATCTGCATAATGCTTCCATAAGTATGGGTCATCCCACACATAGTATTTGGCATCACTCTTGATCTTATCTCTTTGAGTCTTTGACGAACCAGGAGGTAACATGTTAGTAACCAAATAATTTACAATATTTGCATACCAAGGTAATGTCGCGCTCGCGGAGAACAACTGCTCATCAGGGAGAGTTTCCCGCAGATGAAGTTCATCCTTCACATGAACTAAACGACTCAAATGATCTGCGACACGATTTTCTGTCCCTCTTTTGTCTTTGATCTCCAAATCAAATTCACTCAAGAGGAGAATCCATCTTATTAATCTTGGTTTTGCCTCTTTCTTCGTCATCAAATAACGAAGAGCTGCATAATCAGAGTAAACAATGACTTTAGCACCAAGCAAATAAGATCGAAACTTTTCTAAAGCAAAAACAACAGCTAAAAGTTCTTTTTCAGTAGTAGAATAATTTCTCTGAGCATCATTCAAAGTCCTTGAAGCATAATAAATGGCATGAGGTGCTTTCCAATCCTTTGACCCAAAACAGCACCTACTGCATAGTCACTTGCATCGCACATTATCTCAAAAGGAAAGTTCCAGCCAGGAGGCTGGATAACTGGGGTAGAGGTCAACAATTCTGTCAGCTTATCAAACGCCTTTTTACATTCTCCACCGAACTCAAAAGCCGCATTGTAACGCCCCAATTCCGGATACCAATATAATCGTTCGGATACCCAAAGTTGGCGCGCTACTTCCCGAAAAATCCGAGAACTTCCAAGATCGTAGGCCGCAGTGAGGTCCAATTTAAAACTTTTGGACGCTATAATACTCAATGGTTAAATTTGCGGAAGCATAACAATTAAATAAAGCGGAAGCAATAGGTATCGATATGTATAAATGTGAGCAGAACAGTAGTCTAATTTAAAATGTATCAGTTGCAAATTAAAGTTAATACATATTTGATTCTACCCAACTCACTACAAAATTTGCCTCTCAAACCCAAATAAAGAGGACTCTCAAAACCCTGGTATGTAATCTTCGCCCTCCGGCTCGACATCAGTGTCGGCCGGGCCCCACGCGTACTCTCCAGCGATCGGCGCCTCAACTAGCGCTAGTGCGTCCTCTGGAATCTCTGGGTCAAGGCCTAAGCACCAATGAAGGGTCAGATCTAAAAGATCTGGCAAGTTACAGCATACTACTAACATAGAACATATATATCGAAAGAAATAGAGACAGGTAAATAGATTAAAGAATGACAAGGTAAAGTACTAGGCAGTTGTGCATGATAGTCATAGAGAATCAGAATAAATATAAACATCTAAACTACTACAACAAAATGGCACATTCACACGAGCTGGAATACCGCGGGATATTATGCCGCTGCCCTCCCATACTGAACACAGTTGCGGCGGGGAAATCTCACCAGTGCTGGGAATTACTAATCCCGCAAATCACTAATCATCTCATCATCTCATCACTCAAGACCGGACAGGGTATCACACCGTCCGTCTTAACCACACAGCTCATCATGATAGCTCCTCAACACTCAACTAGCTCCTACCGAGGATGATCAGTCCACAGGCTGAGCTTAAATCAACCGAGTGAATGTTCATGCCGACTCACGAATAACTCTAAGGGTCTGTGTCTGTCTAGGCTTTGCCTTGCGTGAACAAGGTCCTATCCACACCTCTATGAGGTCCATACATATCAACTTAGTCTATGGATTTCATTCAAGGTCCAAGCCCACTCGTGGGATCCATACCAAGGCCCAACAGCACATGGCCTGGTCTAAATCTGTCCAAACGAGGCAACCATCCATTTACTACTGATAAACAGTTCTTTTTAATCCATAGTGACCTAACAGTCCAATAAAAACTATCTCTTCCATCTAAAGGTACACATCCCACACTTAGGCCCAATAAGGGCCCGCCTAGACACAGACACGGGTCAGTGATCTCCAAATCAGTCTATCGGGTCACCTCTAAGATATCCTAGGTTTAGGTCCTCCAATTATGTAAATTAATAGTTAACAGCTACACTAAAGATCTAAGAATGACAGTAAATAATAAATGTGAAGTATGAATTTCAACAAGAGAATCAACAGGGAAAAGCAACGGTCGAATCCTAAGTAATGGGCCATATTAGGTTCGGTCCATCTCCGGTGATTTGATCTCTAAATGAAGCCATTAATGCCAAAAATACTGTGTTTGGTGCTTAGGTGGTTACGGGCATCTTTGACAACTCTTAGAGGTCGAATCATCTTAGATTAACAACCAAAACACTAAACAGTGGTCCTCGCGAGTCAAGGTTGAGCCACACCGTTGACTCGGGCTTTGAACATCGATAAACGTTCATTTGGATGGTCAATGGGCCCCACATCTGATCACAACTCCTAAATGTTGAAAACTGGAAAATCAGAGTTTCCCAGGTGGACCTGATGTGTAGTGAGCTCGGTTGACCTCCTGGCCTGGTGGATCAACCGAGTTCACTGACTAATCTGAATCAGGCTTCCTGGAAAACTTAATTCGTTTCTAAAGGTTTCCAGCGTGTCCGGTCAAACTCCTGGCCTGGATGATTGACCGCACACTCCAAAAACCTTAGAAAGAGTGATTGTCCCAGTTTTAAACACTATCTAAAGTAAATCCTAAGTATCAGGTTGATTTGGGTGTAAAGAGTCTGAGTTTCAGGTGAAAAACCAACTTTCAGTCAATTCTTGCAAAAACAATGTATTCCAGGTCAACCTGGACAAGGCCGGGTCATCCTGGCTAACTGAAATAAATTTTATGCAAGAGAATGGCTGAGGGCCAGTTTTTCCCAAAAATACAGTGTTCTTGGTCGACCTAAGGGTCGACCGGGAACACTAGAGATCTCAGACCTGCAGAAAAAAGAAAAAAAAATAACTGGGAGCTGTCATTTTGCAGCTGCAGTGTTGCCGGTCGACCGGGAACACTGCGGGTCGAGTCTGCCGGTCGACTGGGAACACGAAAACAGTTTCTGCAGATTTTCCGTTTTGGCTCTTTTTCCATCCAAATCACTTCCAATCAGTCCCAAACTTCACCAAATCATCTCCAAACATCAAACCACTCAAATGCCCACTAATTGGCAACCTTGTGGCCCATTGATCTTCCAAATGGGGGGTGAAACCCCCATCCATCAATGTCATTTCATCCAAAACAACAAAACAGAGCTCCAGGTGATAACTAAGACTCAATTAATCACATTTATGAATTGAAGCTACTAAAATCACGAAATAAAATACATGTTCTAAGCTAGGAGTATGAGCACTTGCCTTTTTTAGTAAATGAGAAGGTTTATAGAGAGAGAGAGCAATAGAAAATCCCAGAATCCCAGCTGAACAGAGAAAGTGAAGAAGAAGAGGATACAGCAGCAGCTCCTAAGGATTCTTCCAGCACAGTGACAGCAGCTCCCAGGTGAAGGAATGAGAGAAAAGAAGGTGAAGTAGCAGCTGCTGCTATGAAGGAAAAATCCCAGCAGTAACAGTCCGGTAACAGTGGCTCGGAGGAAAGGAAAATGAGAGGAAAGAAGAGAGGAAATGAAGAGTAATGGCTGCAGCAGTAGCAGTAGTGATTCTCCCAGCACAACCAGTTAGCTCAGGTGAAGAAATGAGAGGGGAAGAAGATGATGTAGCAACTGCTGTAGCTCCAAGGGTTCTCCAGCACAATCACAGCAACAACAGCAGTTACAGAGAAGGAGTCTCAGCACTACAGTCCCGTCCCAGCACAACAGTAACTTAGAGGGAGGGGAGATGAGAGAGGAAGAAGAGAGGAAATGGGAAGTGGCTGCTGCAGCTCCAAGAGGGAAGTCCCAGCACAGTGACAGTCGTTTGGGAAGAGAGAAATGAGGGAGAGGAAGAAGAGAGGCAATTGCAATGAACAATGGTTTTAGGGTTCTAGGGATAAGAGCCTTTTTATAGCTTTGGGGAAGGGATTATTGACTGGAATGCCCTTTGGGTTTCATGGGATTAGGGTTAGGGTTAGGGTTAATTTGGTCTTAGGCTGGAATCTTCTAGAGGATGCACAATTAACACTAAACCCTCCTCTAATTAATTAAAATCTATACTAAGGCCTATCTACACTAATTAGCCTAAAATTAACACAAGCACCCAACTAACCCACAAAGCTAACTCAACTAGGCTAGTCTAACTAATCGCCCTGATTAACCCCTAATTAGCCCAATTAAATAGTAATTAGCAATAATTAGCAACAATTAGCATAAATTAGCATTGATTAACATAAATTAGTATTAATTAGCCTATAAAATAGCAATTAGAGGGCCCACAAAGGGTGGGGCCTCACACGCATCCTTTTGTAGCAACTTGCATAGGGGTAACGTTATTTTGGAAAAGTCCTTGATGAATCTTCTGTAAAAACCTGCATGTCCAAGAAAAGAACGAACTTCCCGCACACTAGAGGAATAAGGTAAAGATTGAATAATATCAATTTTAGCTTTATCTACTTCAATTCCTCTAGATGAAACAACATGACCCAAAACTATACCTTGGTCAACCATAAAATGACATTTTTCAGAATTTAACACAAGGTTAGTTTCCATGCATCTTTGAAGAACGAGTGTAAGGTGATGCAAACAATTTTCAAAGGAGTCTCCATAAACTGTGAAATCATCCATAAAAACTTCTATGATATGCTCAATATAATCTGAAAATATGCTAACCATACACCTTTGGAAAGTGGCCAGGGCATTGCAAAGGCCAAAGGGCATGCGACGATATGCAAAAGTCCCGAATGGGCATGTAAAAGTTGTCTTTTCTTGATCCTTTGGAGCAATCGCAATTTGAAAATAACCTGAATAACCATCAAGAAAACAATAGTAAGAATGACCAGCTAACATTTCAAGCATTTGATCAATAAAAGGTAAAGGGAAGTGGTCCTTGCGGGTTACATCATTTAATTTTCTATAATCTATACAAACCCGCCACCCATTTTGAACACGGGTAGGAATTAACTCATCATTTTGATTTTTCACAACAGTTATTCCAGTCTTTTTAGAAACCACTTGAACCGGGCTAATCCAATTGCTATCCGAAATAGGATAAATCACTCCAACTGCAAGAAGTTTGAGGATCTCCTTTTTCACAACTTCCATCATGGGCGGGTTCAATCTTCTTTGCGGTTGACGAGAAGGTTTTGCTCCCTCTTCAAGTAAGATACGATGCATGCATGTAGACGGGCTAATTCCTTTAATATCTGCAATTGTCCACCCAATAGCCGTCTTATGCTCCTTAAGGACCCGCACAAGCTTTTCCTCTTGCGATGTACTGAGTTTACTGGATACGATCACTGGTAACTTTTCCTCGTCTCCTAGGAATACATATTTGAGATGATTAGGGAGAGGCTTCAAATCTGGAATGGGGGCCTGCAAAACAGATGGTAAAAGTTTCTCATTAGAAACCGGTAATGCAACAAAAGGGAAATTACTTGAATGCTGTAATTTAGGCGAATCATCCAATGCTGCAACAGTCTCCTGCAATTCAGTACTCCAAGCTAAT
>CP142458.1:71477500-71832500 GCA_038049695.1 Cinnamomum chago | reverse complement strand
GCATGTGTTAGAAGCCATTTGTAGAGGCCACCAAGGTTAAATATTTTGTTTCTCTATATCCTACCATTGCTTTACACATGTTTTCTACTTTGGGAGTTGCATGAACGTTTCTTTGTCTGATATTAGAGAATAGAGAACCACATCCTAATGTTGAAAGCAGAGCTAAGTGAAATCAAATGAACAAATAAATAAAATAAAAATTAAATAAAAATTACGGGGTTAGGTGAAATGAAAAGTACATACAACAAAATAGATAATAATAACCGGAAGAGGAAAAATGAAAAGAAATGATACAAAGGGTTGGTGAAATAAATCATTTTTTGCATTTCAATTTATAATGAAACAACCTTTTAGATCTAGTTTGAGGATAATCATATATATATATTTTTTACCATTTTGAAGAAAATACTGAAATCTTAATGCTATTACTAACCGATCATCTCGTAGTAACATTCATAAACCAATGGCTTTTACTTTAAAAAGCACCGATCGTGATTTTAGATCATGTCAACAAAATTAGACCCATTATCCTGACATTGCACAACATCACAGTTCAGTGCGGCATTTTCTCAAACATTTTTCTATTAGCATATCCAACGCAAAGTACATATAACAAAAAAAAAATCAAAAGAGGATGAATGTAAAGAAATGTGAAAAACATGGGAAGGATGCATACCTCTTTCATCGTACTCTTTAGCCTTGGTCATTAAGGATGTGGTTGTGTAAAGCCACCAAGCTCTTAAATCTTCAATATGTTAATTCAACTCTATATTTGATTGAAAATATAGAGCCTAAACCTAGAAATCCACGTAACTGAGAAGGAAAACAAAAAACGATTTAGGAGAACATGAATTAAAAAAAAAAAAAAAAAAAACAAATACCTGATATCCGGCCAAAAGTATGAGAAAATCCCAAAAATATGTGTGACTGTTGTGGGGAGGGTTTAAAATGGAAGGACAGTGACTTTTGGAGATATCGATGGAGAGAGCTGTTGAGAGTTTTCCGTATTATCTTTGATGCAAGGAATGAATGAGATGTATGATGAGAAGAGAAACGCTCATTGGCTGCTTTCTATTGTTGGGTAAGAGAAGAGGAAGAGGAAATTAGGAATAGAAACGTTCTGTTTTGCATTCAGAATTAAATAGGCAATTACTTGGTATGATTAATCGGCTAACATTCTAGCTGCATTTGGATATTAAATGGGTCATTAAGGATTAATGACTCATTAGTTGGTAGGGCCTGGTATTAGAAGGAAGTCAAAAATTATAAGACGGTCAAAATAAATTTGAAATTGACAATTGGAAACCACTTCGCTTCATATTATATTATACTATATACTTTCTCAAGTGTGGTGAAGCATTGTAATATAACATTCAAAATCAGTCTAAACACTGATGAGAAGGTGTTATGTCATATCCCGGTCCTGAATCACCCCGGCTTAGGGTAATCCCCGAAGTGTGTCACACGTACTCCCGCGTGCTGTACCTATCTCGAGCCAGAAACAACACACGAATGAGAGGAAACAACCTTTCATACATGTGAGTGAGAACTCACTAGGACCCTCAATTGGCAATTATTCATAACGGCATCCATATTTCATTCCTGTGAGAGTATTATTTCCCATTCAGTCCATTTAACAATCAAGTGTAAGACATAAATGGAGTATACAGTTATGAGCAGTGTTCTACAAAAGAGGGTATGAATAGGGTTTTACACAAAATTACCAAAAGTATAAACGAAAAGGAAAACTAAAACTAAGTGTAGCCCACACAAAAAGGGGTTAGCCACACTAACTAATAAACTTCCAAAATATTCATCAGTGCGCTCCGAGGAAAGAAAATTCTATGCTGACCCTAGCTCGGGTCATTCTTCTAATCCTGAAGGTACCTCGTTGGTAACCTTCTCTCATTGACCTCCTCAGAACCGGAGGCTGAATCTGTGACTGTGACACCAAGAGTAGTACCATTAATATGACAATTAAGCAAGTACAGGCATTAATAAGAAATTACATAATGTATCAATTGAATTTTTGAGATGAATCAATTACTAGATGCCAATAGTAAGTATTAACTAGGCAAGTTGTGCAAAATGAGTACTTTATGAAATTTGAATCAATTAAAATGAAAACATACTAATTGGCTACTACTTTAAGCTCATCCTCTCAATCAGAGAGCAAATCTAGTTGGGATGTCATCAGCGCCCCGGCCAAAGGCTCACTGGCTACCTGAGTTTGGAGTTCCGGTGCTCCAGATGACTTACTGCAGTAGTCTCACAAACTAAACCAAGTGTAACCCCGTCGAGTATCATGAGGTCGAAGCTAAGTAGTACCGACTCGATCAAATCAAATATAAATCGAATTAAGATCGGATTTGAGTAGGCTTCTATTCTCTTATTCATAATCGAACAGACTCTCATTCACGTATTATTCTACTCACTCAATCCGTCTCTTTTGCAACGAATACTGAATTGATGTACATATTGAAATCACGAATTTAATATAACAATTGAACTTCAAAGAGTATTATAACGCCCCAAATTTAATAAATTAGATTTGGTTCTTAGTGAAGAATTATACTCCATTATGAAATACAACAACTTTAGAAAAACCAAGGCAATTTACTAACCAATACAATATTATATGATTGACTTATGTCCTTCACCGTCCAATACAAGGTAAGTTTGGGAGGTCAACGTATTACTACTTCATTCGGTGTCACTAATTAAGAGAATTACGTTAAATTTCCAAACAACCTTCATGGCATAATGTTGGACCGATACCTATTCACTGGCCCAATTATTGAGGTTAATGATTCCCTTTTATGATCCTAGGAATCACAAGAGTTTCTAATTCCTATGGGATAGGGTGAGCACCTTAATTATCAATTTGGAACATTTAAGGTGGGTTAAGATAGGTTAAGGGTGATAATTCACCCTAAAAGTTGGGTAAAAAAAAGAGCCCAGTTACAGCAGTTAGGTTCGCTCGAGCGGACCCCTCCCAGAGAGGTGAAGGTTCGAGCGACCTTATTAGTTCGCTTGAACGGTGTGTTCGCTCGAGCAAACTGTCCAGAATTCCTGACTTCGGAATTCCCCTCTATTCCATTCCTCATTCCTTTACATTACTCCTTCCACTACTAAACCTGTAAAAGAGAATTGAGCCTTCATGCTCCCATTCACTACATAATCCATTCACCACTCCATTATCATTCAATTTAAACAAAAGACTCAAATCCATTTGAAATAAGAATAAAATCATGAAAGAAGGATTTCTTTGAATCAATGAGCATAACAATATGAAATTCCAAAATAGTACTTGTACTTGCCTCAAATAGAGCTTTACTAACTCTTCCACACACTCTTGGTTCAAAAGGGACCAAAACCCCAAATTACTAAACCCTAATCACAAAAATACAAGGAAAAAAGAATGAATATGCATGCTTGATCCAAATATGAACCTTTTGACTCTTTTCCAACTCAAAAACCTAAATAAAAGAGCTTAATGCCTACCTCTTATCAAGGACTCCGAATTTGGCAAGGAATGGAAAAATGGTGGAGAGAACTTCTAGCTCTAGCTCACAAGGAAGAAGGAAGTTGAAGGAGATTAAGATGAAGATGAAGTGCTCTTTAGTTCTCAAGGCACATTCATTTCCTCTTGATGATTGGTAAAGAGAGAAGAAGGAATAGAGGAAAAGAGTAGAGATGAGGAAGAGTAGAGAGAGAGGTAATGAAGGAAAAGAAAATGTTAAGGCTTATAAGATGTTCATCTTGCAGGAAAGCCCACAATTATTGTTTATTCTCATTTTGAGTCAAATGAGGGTCCAATCACCTAATAGTTGATCAAAAGAGGTAAAGGCAATTATTAAACTTGACGTACTCGCCGGAACACACGCAATGGTGCTACTTTGGTGTACAAACCATGAAAAATGCGAAAACTCATATTTACGAAAAAGTCCCTGACTCAACTCAATTGAGTCAACTCGATTTCAATTCACTTATTCAAGGTTCAAGACTCGACTAACTCAGTCTATAGAGGTTAATTCGACATTAAGTACCATAATTAATAACTAAACACAATTTATTTAACTAAAATACACTTAATTAGTATTAATCAAAGTTAAATCGAGTCGGGGTGTAACATGTTATATCTAAAGGACTAGAGGATATTTACTCCAAATTACCGACCACTATAATTTTCTTTTAAGATCAATAGAATGTAAAAGGCGATCTTCCTCTTCTTCCCCTCCTTGGAGGAAGATGATTGTTCAATAACACTCTCATTAGAGGATATTTACTAAAAACCACCTTACTCCTCTCATTTTCTGTTGTTTTGTATGTTTGTGAATTGTAATATATAACTTTATTGATCATCAGTTCCATGGCTTTCTTGGCCCAATATTTAGACCAGATCACCAGATCTTAATAATGGACCTGCTTGGGTCCATGGATTTCAGACCTAAGGACTTGAGCATCGACCAAATAAAATCTGGGTCGAAGTTCAGGTGATGGTTTTCATATGTAAGGATCCAAATATACGATGCCACTGAGTTTTTTTTTTTTAAACCCTCCTATACCACCACATCTAACATATCCTTATACCTTAACATCGGGTGGTAGTTAACCCCAAGGGGTAGCTCAGTTGGCCTAGGACTACGGTTTGCACCCGGAGGTTGTGGGTTCGAAACTGCTCTACCACACTGGGGCCACAGGGGAATTTTACCCGGCTTTCTCTCCTGGGCCCGTATGGATTATTCTGGCCCAAAGGGCTAGGAACCCTACGTTATCAAAAAAAAAAAAAAAACATCGGGTGGTAGTTAGGAAAAAAAAAAAAACAAAGGACACAAAATAGGTTCTCCTTAAAAGCGACATCAGACAGTAGGAATATTTTCAAAAGACACAATCGTTTCACTAATAACTTCAAAGAGCAACGGTACATCGGTACATTTTAAAGTCATAGACTCATAGCTAGGGTTGTCAAAAATACCACGTGGCCCGTTAATACGATACGAACCCATACAATATTATTATTAATTGGTTTGGGTGGCCTCTTAACAGGTTCTTGTCGTTAATGGGCCGGACCCGTTAATCCGTTAAACTAGCGGATCGTTAATGAATAAAATCGATAACCCATTAACAACCCAATACAACCCACTAAATGATAAATGACATAGATTATAAAATGCATGATCGGTATTTTGGTAAGTTTGAAAATGTTGAAGTGAAACCCTAAAACCCATATATAAAAGATCATTTTCTAACTCCTTAACTCTCATTTCATTAGCAAAAAAGTGTATGTTAATTGACATTGTCCAAAATGGACAAAATTATTTAATAAGTTAACGGGTCGTGTCATGTAACCTGTTAAATAAATCGGTCATGTTCGTGTTTGATTTTAAGACCCGTTTATTTAAAGGGTCGTGCACGGGTTGAGGTGATTATAACCCGAATTCGTTAACCCCATCATGCCGCCAGGGAGATAGGAGACGCAAGCCCCTCCAAATTATGTATTTCTTCTTTTGTCATTCAGTCACTTCATCTCACTTCTTCTAAATATCTTGGATATTGATTTTCATGTGGTTGCAAACATTAGGGTTTGCGAGGATGTAGTTGTCCAATCTTGGGAAAAATGGAGATGATAAGGCTAAGATTACCAAATGCTGCCCTATCCCTACATTGATTGAGGCAAATCTCCAACTCAGGCTTGCTGAAAGCCCGATGACTCCAATTCTAGATCCATGGAATCTTCAAGGACAATCACCAATATTTCGCAGTCTCAAACTACTCTAAGGCAAGCTCATCTACTCTTGATTTCATTTATAGATCCTTTATTTATCAACACCATCATGATGAGAAAGGATCAGATGTGAGCATGGGAGTTTCCCTTATAGATGACTTGCTATGACTGTGTGGGGTAGCCTTTAGCTGATCATTTCTAAGGTTCGGATTCAAAGTGATGTGAAACATTTGATTGCTCAAGATTTGTGAACGAAGAGATTGCATATTTAATGGAACAAAGAGTTTTAAAAATTGATCAATCCAACAGTCTATGCTAAATTTTTGGTATACAACAATTATATTTCACAAGCAATCTTGACCATCCAATTAAGAGTGACAATAATCCAATGGTTAATGTTGTTTCATTTTGGCTCTCCTACAATCAACATAATATTGTTAATTTAATATGATTGCCTAATCCAATGGTTAATGTTGTTTCATTTTGGTTCTCTTACAATCAACATAATATTGTTAATTTAATATGATTGCCTGCTAAAGTCACTACTTGGCATGAACATTTTTTTTTCAAAAGATCTGATTAAATCACAAAAATATATTTTCAAAATCAAACCTATATACAGAGGGACCGCATAACATGTTGTCATGCCATCAATTCAAGTCTCCCTCCATCCAACTTATTTGTCCAACTAATTAATTTAGTTTGTCATGGGTCCGTGGTGATTAATTTGATTTAATAATCAACTTGCGTGAGATTAATCTGTGCATCGCATTGGGCTTTCTACTAGTTTTTCTTATGGCTACTGGGTGAAAACTAATCACTCGATGTGGGATATATTAAACTGACTACAGAGAAGATTTCAGAAAACACTCTTGCTAACCTTCTCTGAGGAAAGCTTATTAGTGTATGAACCTTACATGGCCCCCCATTGCGACCAATCTAAGCCCTTCACTCATACTATTTGACATGGTGCTTGCACCCAAACATTGTACGGTTATCCATAGAAGTGAAACTCATTGCATTAAAGACACCTACTAAAATTTTTGCATTCAGTCATACAAGACCCTCTAGGAAAAATTCTCCCCTCTGTCAATTAACCATTAAAGTAAAAGTAATATAAAGCCTCAACTTTTCAAACAAGAAAAGACTAATGGAAATATAAAAAAAGTACATAAATTCAAAACTCTCTATTTTCTTTTTAAATGGAAAAGAGTAAAAAACAACCTCCTTTTCATACTAAAAGACAAAAAAACACTCACTTTTAAAAAAAAATGTAAAAAAATTTCCATATCAAACAACTAAATACAAAATACCATAATAATTCACTTATATTTTACAGTGTTGCTTCGCATACACTGAAAATCACTTTGCACACATGCACTCTTTTTTTTTTTCTAATTCCTAAACTACCTCTCCCTCTCCTTTCCTCTCCCCGCTGGCTGGCCGCCCCCTCCGCCTCTCTTCCTCTCCTTCTCCCTCTCTATTTTCCTTTCCCTGCTTGTCGTCGGCCGCCCACCACCCCACACTCTCCTCTCCCTCTCTTTCCCTTTCCCTGTTAAACCCTAAACCCTGCTCATCCATGGCAATCGCCCGAGCCACCATCTCCCTCTCTTTCCCTCTCCTTGTTAAACCCTAAACCCTGCTCGTCCCCGGCCGCTGCCCGATCCACCATCCCAAGTAGTGAGACAGGGAGAGGGAGAGGGAAAGAGGGAGAGAGAGATGGTGGCGCCGGGGCCGAGCAGGGAGAGGGAAATAGAGACGGAGAAGGAGATGAATAAGAAGAGGAGAGAGAAAGAGAAGGAGAGGAAAGGGAGAGGATGGGCGGGCGACGACGAGTAGGGAGAAGGGTTGGTCGCAGGCGGCGGATGGTGAGGTTGTGAAAGAGGGGGCGGGCGGCCGATAGGGAGTGGGATGAATAGTTTAGGAAGTTAAAAAAATAGAAAAAAAAGTGACTGTGTGTGCAAAGGGATTTTGTGTGTGTAGGTGCAGCACGCTATATTTTATTCTTTATTGATTTTAGGTTTTACTTTACCTTTATTTTATGGAAAAATTACCAAACGAGCCTTTTTTTTATGCGTGCACATCCCAAAAGATCTGAGACGGAATAGAGAGCCCCACACATGGGAAAAACCCGCTCGCATAAATCCCACACAATTTCGAACCCTGGGACGCAAGACCCCGCTGTCGATGCAGCGATGTTGTAGGGCCTATTTCTTTCAAAGAATTTCTGACAAGAATTCAGGCTGTCTGTCAGAAATTCAATTTTCTCTTGGTGGAATTCCCGGTATCCAAGGCGGTTAGAATTCTCAAATGTCAAAAAAGTGGAATTACAAAATGCTAGCTACTCCTAGAGCATTTTAAAATTCCGGAACTCCGGGAGGCTTGGTTGGAATTCCGGGGACCAAACGGTTGAGGCCTGTCTCAACATGGTGAGGAATTTTGAGGTTCAAATCTCTGTTCTCCATCATCATCTTCGCGTTTTTTCTTCTTTTTTTTTTACTTTCTATATACCATCGAAGAAAAACGAATCCATTGTAATCGCCATTGTTTGTGCTCCAATCATCACTGCAATTGAGAATCATTCAAAACCAATGTTGGATTTGAAAATGTGTGGGGTCGTTTTGTAATCACGGATTTAGGTGGGGCCATTCCCCGGTTTCTGTTTACCCTTGATCTCGGTACCACCTAAGGTCGTCTGCAGCGCCATCTCGGGAAAATCATGGAACGAGTCTCGGTGGCTACGTCACGAGTCTCAACCTCGGTCTTAGCCTCTAGCCCGATCTCAGCCCCTGTCACTCAGCTATAAATGCAGCCATAAATGCACTGCCGTGACGGGAACGGCGAGCTGACAAACAGAGTGGGCGCCGGACCTAGATAAGGGGCACGCCTTATCTAGGGGTCGTGTCCGTAGGTATGGGATAATGGTCCGATGGGACATTTCCTTTTCACCTACCCCCACTTAGGAGATACGAGTACACACTGATAGGACCTGCGTCCCTTCATGGGGACAGTCCCATGATGACTCTCACGTCTATATATTGCATGGAGGAAAGCCATATGAGGTACGCAACTCCTTTCCCTCCCAGACTTCTTCCTCTCCATTCTCTTTCAGTTCCCATACTGACTTGAGCATCGGAGCGCCTTCGGCTGCCTACAGTCAGGGGCTCTGACTTCTGTTTCCTCTTTTCAGGTCCTCGGAGGCTCGATCTTTTCCCTCATCTTCCCCAAATCATCATATCAAGAGCTTAACTCTCCCCTAACTAAGTCCGTAATTTTTAGTCACTTATAGTTGGCGCCGTCTGTGGGAATTGATCTTCGAACCAGTGATAGCCATGCCTCCAAAGACCAGATACGGTGGCGGAGGGTCGTCGAAGCCCCGAAGGGCATCGTCCTTTCCACCTCCAGAGCAACTCCTGTTTCCACCATTTTTACAACCTCAACCGCTCCAGTCGGCACCTCCGGAGCAGCCCGTTGGAGTTCGCTCCGCTCTCCTTCCACCTCCAGGACCAGCAGGGGCTCCCCTCGTCAGGCAGGAGCAGCCGGGGGTCCGCCGCCAGAGAAGGTCTAGGGGAAAGTCTGGTCCCGCGTACGTAGAGGGCGTTGTCCAATCAGCCTCCTCGTCTCAGCCTGCAACGACACACCTCTGTCATAACGACCGTCGTGACGCTCCTCGCTCCCGCGATGATCAGCCACCCAGGGGTCTACAGCAGAACGTCTCCCCGTCGGGCCTTCGACAACGAGGCAAAACCCCTGTAAGAACGAGATCTCATCCATCTCATCATCGCACTTACGATGACGATCAATCCTATCGTCGAGCCCGCGAACAAGGAGACGACCCCATGTTCGAAGAGCTCGAGGCCCAGAACAGGGTCCTCCAAGAAAAGGAGGAGATGATTCGTCATCTCCAGGAACGACTCAAGGCAAACGAGAGGAAGCCTCCCAGACGGCAGCCGAGACGTCCAGAAAACCAAGATCTGAGGCAGGTCCTCAATGATAGAAGGAGAGACCGCTTCGAAGAAGAAGGCTCGAGCAGCAGCCACTTGCATCACAGCTTCGGGAGGACGCATCGCGAGCCAGAGTCCCCGAGGCCAGAGAACACGACAGGTCTGAGGGAGCTGCTCGACCACTGCGTCAAAAAGGAGGTCCAGGCTCGGATGGCCGAGATCGGTTTCGACCGAGACCAAGAAGAGGCCTGCGAAGAAGACGATCAGGGCATGTCCCCCTTCTCCCTGGAAATAAGAGACTTCACTCTCCCCGAGAGGTTCAGCGTCCCAAGATTCGTCCTCTACGATGGGACCTCGGACCCAGAAGAACACCTACGGCATTTCACTCAGTGGATGTCGTTCTGGGGGGATGTCGGCCACCTGAACTGCAGAGTCTTTTCCTCAAGCCTAGGCGACCTCCCACTCCGGTGGTTCTGCGCAATCCCTTCCGGATCGGTCACGAACTGGCGACAGCTCCGGGGCTCTTTTATCGAGAAGTTTCAGGCACACCGTGTCATCCCGAAGACGGGCGGCAACCTCATGGCTGTCCGAATGAAGGACGGTGAGAGTATCACTGCATTCGCCAGGAGATTCTGGACGATATACAGCCAGATCACCGACGCCAACAATGACATTGCCATCATGTGCTTCCGGCAGGGCTAGCTCCCAGGAAACGAGCTCCGAAAGGACCTGGTCCGGTCCCCTGTGACCACGATGAAAGCGCTGATGGCAAGGGTGAACCAATACATCGAGGAGGAAGAAGATGAAGCTCATGGCAAAGAGCGATTCGGACTCCCGCAGAAGAGCCAAGTTTCCAAAGGAGAGGGAGTGTTCCCCAGGCAAAGGACAGATAAGAGGAAGGGGGACAGCTCGGCATCCTTCTCAACCTCCGTCTCGGGTGGCAACAAGAAGCCGAAGTTCCAGCCCCCCAGGCCTACAGGCGATCCTTATAGGGCCGCCAATGTCATCTTCAAGGAGCCTATTTACAGACTCATGAACAAAATCAAGGCAGAGCCCTACTTCCAGTGGCCACAGCCAATGAAGGGTGATCCGTCCACCCGGAACTGAAGTAAGAACTGTTCCTACCACAGGCAGCACGGGCACATGACCGAAGACTGCATGGCTCTGAAGTCCCACCTTGAAAGGCTCGTCAAGGACAGGCACCTCCGGGAATACATCAAGGAGGAAGAGAGAGTCAACCAAGCTCAGCAGCGCGCCCCTCCCAGTGACGATCAATGTAGCGACGAGCCAGCAGGTATCATCAATGTCATTCACCTGGCTCCCCCTCCAAGTGAGGGAAGTGTCCAATCTTGGTCAGAGGCGAAGAGAGCTGCCCATGGTAAGTAGGTGATGTCGGCCGAGCTGGAGAGCGCACCAAAGAGGGCTAGGAAGGAAAAACCCAGGATCTGGTTCTCAGACGACGACCTAAGAGGGGTCCAGCTCCCCCACAACGACGCCCTCATCCTCACCCTGCGGCTCAACAACTATACTACGAAGCGCGTCCTAGTAGATCCATGGAGCTCATCTGAGATCATCTACTTTAGCTGTTTCAAGCAGCTCGGCTTGACCGAGTCCAATCTACAGGAAGCCCGCGTCCCTTTGATAGGGTTCAGCGCCAAACCGGTATATCCCAAAGGGAAGATTTCGCTTGAAGTCCGGTTAGGGGGCGCCACGAAGATGGCAGACTTTATGGTGGTAGACGCACCGTCTCCATACAATGTAATACTGGGGCGAAGTTGGCTGCACGCCATGAAGGCAGTACCCTCCACCCTTCACCAAAAACTCAAGTTCCCATTAGAGAAGGCTGGAGGAGCGGTCGAGATAGTGACCGTGTGGGGAAATCAGCAAATGGCCAGGGGTGCCTCATGGCTGTGGCACCTGGAGAGACGGAGCCAAAGCAGGTGCATATGGCCGAGCTCGAGGCCGAGATCGAAGATGTCGGGCAGACAGCGGGGCAGAAGAGCGTAGAAGAGCTCACCGAGATCAGAATAAATCCCGAAGACCCCGAGCGCTACTTCCTACTGGGTAGCCAGCTCCCCGACAATGAGAAGGCCGAGCTGCTAGACTTCCTACTGCAAAATAAGGATGTCTTCGCTTGGACTCCGTATGAAATGCCTGGAATCGACCCCGAGGTCATGTGCCACGAGCTGAATGTTGATCCCGGACACAAACCCGTGGTACAAAAGGCCCGCAGGACAGGAGTCCCACAAACAGAGGCAGTGCTAGAAGAAGTCGACAAGCTCCTCGAAGCTGGGGCAATCCGCGAAGTGCACTACCCAAGGTGGTTGGCCAACACAGTGGTGGTGAATAAGAAGAATGACAAATGGAAGGTCTGCGTGGACTTCACCGACCTCAACAAAGCCTGTCCCAAGGACAGCTTCCCCCTCCCAAAGATCGAACAGACGATCGATGCCACCTAGGGATACGACAGGATGAGCTTCCTCGATGTCTACCGAGGCTACCACCAAATCCCATTACACTGGCCTGATGAGGAGAAAACCTCGTTCATAACCCCTCGAGGCATCTACTGTTATAAAGTGATGCCCTTTGGGTTAAAAAATGCCGGGGCAACATATCAGAGGCTGGTCACGAAGATGTTTCAGGGCCAGCTCGGGAGGAAGATGGAAGTCTACATTGATGACATGGTGGTCAAATCTAAGGAGTCATAGGACCATCTAGGGGACCTGCGCCAAACATTCGCCGTCCTCAGAAAATTCTAGCTCAAACTAAATGCTTCCAAATGTGCATTCGGCGTCCGTTCTGGGAAATTCCTGGGAAGCCTGGTAACCCGAAGAGGAATTGAAGCTAATCCATAGTAGATTGAGACTATTTGGGCAATCCAGAGTCCGAGCTCGGCCAAATAAGTCCAGAGGCTCACAGGAATGGCTGCCGCCCTCAATCGCTTCATCAGTCGGGCCTCGGATAAGTGTCGCCCTTTCTTTCAGCTCCTGAAGAAGAGTTCCAAATTTCAATGGACTCCCGAGTGTGATCTAGCACTGGACGAACTGAAAGAATACCTCTCTTCGCCGTCGCTATTATCCACTCCATCACCAGGTGATCATCTCTATCTTTACCTAGCAGTCTCGGACCATGCAGTAAGCTCGGTGTTAGTTCGAGAAAATAACAAGCAGCAGCAGCCCATCTATTACACAAGCAAAATCCTGCTGGACGCCAAGACCAGGTACCTTCCACTAGAGAAACTTGCGTTGGCACTCGTCAGTGCCTCCCGCAAACTCTCCCACTACTTCCAGACACATACAGTGGTGGTCATTACAGAGTACTCGCTCAAGTCCCTTTTTCGAAAGGCCGATTTCTCCGGGAGAGTCTCCAAGTGGGCCGTCGAACTGGGGCAATTCGATATCCAATATCAACCCAGAACGGCAATCAAAGGGCAAATTCTGGCAGACTTCATCGTTGAGTTCACCTCTCCAAGTTCGGCACCGATCTCGCTCGACACCGAACTAAGGGGCAATAAGGGTAATAAGGCAGCAGAAACCGAGACAGAAGAAGACCGATCTCGGGAGCAGTTCCTGAAGTCGGCCTGGAAGGTCTTCGTGGACGGATCATCTACGTCCAGAAGGGCTGGCGCCGGCATAGTTCTTCAATCACCTGAGGGCCTAGTCATTGAGCAAGCCCTGACCCTTGACTTCAAAGCCTCCAACAATGAAGCAGAGTACGAAGCGCTGATTGCAGGTCTCGGTAGCGCAAGGATACTGGGGGCACGTCAGCTAGTTGTCTTCAGCGACTCCCAGTTGGTGACGAACCAACTGAGCGGGGAATACCAAGCCCGAGATGAGAGGATGGCAGCCTATTTAGCCCAATCAAAGCGGCTCCTCTCCCAGTTCGAAAAAGCAGAAGTAAAGCAAATCGGCAGGGAGTCTAACTGCCATGTAGACGCCCTGGCCAACTTGGCCTCGGCCGTAGAAGCAGGAAAGAGAAGGACAGTTGACGTGGAGGCATTGAGAAAGCCAAGCAGAGACCTTTCCCCACCTCGGCAGGTCTTATGCGTCAGCCTCGGTCCGAGCTGGATGGACCCGATCACGGCATTCCTGAAAGAAGATAAACTCCCTGAAGACAGGAACGAAGCCCACAAGGTCAGAATGAAAGCAGCCCATTTCTGGCTATCCCCAGATGAGAAACTTTACAAAAAATCCTTCACGGGACCGTATCTTCAACGCATTCACCCAAGCAAAGTAGAGGACTTCCTTTTTGAGATACATGAAAGGAATCTGCGGAAGCCACATTGGAGGAAGATCACTAGCATACAGAGCTATCAGCCAGGGCTATTGGTGGCCCTATATGCAGAAAGATGCCCAGCTCTACGCCAGGAAGTGTGAAAAATGTCAGAAGTTCTCTCACTCCTTGCACCAACCGGCACAGGACCTCAGTCCTCTTTCCAGCCCATGGCCTTTCACTCAATGGGGGCTAGACATCGTGGGACCTCTTCACCGATCTCCAGGGAACAAAAGATGGTTGATAGTGGGTACCGACTACTGCACCAAGTGGATAGAGGCAGAGGCCTTGTCATCCATCATCGAGCAGGAAACAAAGAGTTTTGTATGGAAAAATATCGTTCCGAGGTTCGGGATCCCCAGGCTCTGGTCTCGGACAACGGGACCCAATTCGACTCAAACTTCTTCAAAAGCTCCTGCTAGGAGCTCGGTATTAGGAACCTTTATGCGACCCCGGCCTACCCATAGTGTAATGGGCAAGCAGAGATCTCGAATAAAGTGGTATTGGATGGACTCAAGAAGAGGCTTGACAGGGCTAAAGGCAGATGGGTGGAAGAATTGCCAAGTGTCCTTTGGGCATACATGACCACTCCGAGACGCTCCACTTCGGCAACTCCTTTCTCTTTAGCCTACGGAATGGAAGCTGTAATCCCTCTTGAAGTCGGACTCCCGACCCTGAGGACGGATCTCTTCGATCAGGGGCAGAACGAAGTAAATCTCGCCAAAGAGCTCGACCTGGCCGAGGAGCGAAGAGAAGCCGCATCTGTGCGTCTGGCCTCCTACCAGCAACAGCTATCCAGAGGGTACAATCAAAAGGTCAGAGAATGGAAGTTCTCCATCGGGGAACTGGTCTTGAAGAAAGCACTTCCAGCAGACAAAAATCCCAATGAAGGCAAGCTCGCACCGAACTAGATCGGGCCTTTTAAAGTAGTCTCGGTTTCCGGAAGGTCGGCTTACAAGCTCGAGAGCATGGATGGCAGAGAGTTGCCGCGGCCGTGGAGTGCCACTCACCTAAAAAAATACTACTTTTAGTTGTATTCAAAATGATGAAATCAATAAAAGAGGAAGCTTGTGAAAGATGAATGTTTTGTCCCTCTCAAGTTGCGAATCAAGGTTCCGGTCTTCCCAAGGTTCGGCCCTCGCGCCAGGCTCCTTGAGTTCGGTCTGAGGACCAGCTCCCAAGGTTCGGCCCTCGCGCCAGGCTCCTTGAGTTCGGTCTGAGGACCAGCTCCCAAGGTTCGACCCTCGCGCCAGCCTCCTTGAGTTCGGTCTGAGGACCAGCTCCCAAGGCTCGGCCCTCACGCCAGCCTCCTTGAGTTCGGTCTGAGGACCAGCTCCCAAGGATCGGCCCTCGCGCCAGCCTCCTTGAGTTCGGTCTGAGGACCAGCCCCCCACGGCTCTGCTCCTTGGACCAACCTCCTTGAGCGTGGTCACAGGACCATCCCCCTTGGACAAGAGCGATCAACTATCTAGGAATCCACTCTGAAGTTTCTGAGCTCGGCCTGCTTCTGGGTCCGAACTAACTACAAGTTCTTTTAAGGCATTTCCCTTAAATTGCGCGTCGTTAAAAGCCCAGGGCAAGACGTCTGCCGACCTCAGCCACTTGCAAGATTTGGTCATGTTTAGAATATCAGAGCATCCACACACCATTGTAAGAAGAAAGAAATAAGCAGACAACTGGAGGTTGAAAAAGAAATTTGTTTTTCATTGATTGGAAGAATGGTTACAAGGCTTTGTACGTCTCAGAAAAAGAAAAAGATACATCAAGAAAAGAAAAAAGAGGGGCAATTTCCTATCCGCTCTGCTTCTCAGGCGCCGCGCCTTTATCCTTCGGCTCTGGAGGAACGGGCGGGGCAGGAGCCTCGGATCTCGAAATGATTGAAAGAATCCGGTAGTGATTGAAGGATCATGTCGATCTGTGATTCTTTATCAATCGTAACACCCAGTACATCTAACTCATTTATTGCGAGACTCATTTTCAACAAATGTTTTTGTACTGGGGTTCCCTCAGCCATCTTAGTGTTTATCAGCACCTCCATAGCAGCTTGCCTAGCAGGTCTAACCTGGTCCGCAAACATCTCCTTTAAGTTCGATATAATATCGTATGCTGACTTATAGGATTGATGTTGGTGTTGTAAAACACTAGACATGGATGCCTGTATAAAACATCTGGCTACCTTATTGTCTTTTGTCCATTCGGTGTAAAGGTCCTTTTTATACTGAGGTGCATGAAGCTCAGGCTCAAGAAGGGGGGTATGGTAAGGACATATCTGCATCCTGAAGCTGTCAGGATAATATCCAGGGTCCTTTTCCAGTCTATAAAGTTGGATTCCATCAACTTATTCTGGTTGAGGATAGTCGCAAGTGGATTGAAAGTATTTGAATTCATGCTTGAAATACTGTAGCACATAACCATACATTCAATTAATGAATTTAAATGACATTAGGGTTTAGTATTCTACCAAATTTATATGGAATCCTCATAACCATTAAATTCAGAATACATCGGAATCCCAATCCCCGGAGTATGCCTCCTTGGGGAGTGCAAATACCTCCTAGATTGGTGCGGATCAAAGTTGGTCATAATTAAGATTAAGACTAACTTTCCATGATCCCCTTCATTCATTATTATCTAGGTATCTCATACCAAATAATGAATGACTCCTGATTTGCTTCAATTTCTAAAATATATGAGGCAAATCCTTGGGGATACTACATCATTATTTTAGTTAAGTGTGACCCACCAACTATCATTGCATGACAACCGTTGCGAGTAGCTCCTCCTTGGGGAGTGGGCCCCCGCCCCGTCTCACCAACACTATCCATAGGAGATCCATATCTAGTAACCAGACAAGTAAAAGCCCTCCGTGGGGAACGGCCATACTCGAGATGGCGCGAGGCTAATACTTTCCTTACAATGGACCTATGGTGGAAAACCATGGGGATTTCTAAATATAAATGCCCTGCTCCCACTTAATATTTTAGAATTGATGATTTCTTTGTAAGGTATTAGGGCCCACATGTATACATATGAACATCAAATCATCTTATGATATGATCTAAGATTGGTTCCAAGTCAAGTTATTTTAAGGAAAGTTCAGTTTCTAAATTAGTGTTACCAATGTGTCCATCTCATGGGTCATCAACACTAATTAGAACTCTTTCCAAAAATTAATTTGATTTGACCAATTTTAGTAACTTGCTATGTTTGGATCAAATCTGGATTTTTTTTTAATTTAAGCATGCATCCATAAATAGAAATTGCAAAAATAGAAACTAGTCATCTCCTCCACATGGCCCAAGCGGAATAGACTTCTTGGACTTCTAGACTTTCCAAAAATTTGGAATTCCTCAAACTCTTTGGGAAACTCCAGAACTCTTTTGGTAATCTTCAAACTCTTTGATTAGGAGTCCAACATCGCTTTCCTTCTTCGTCTCGGACATCGCCAAAATTTACAAATTTAGGAAAAATCACATAAATTCCTATGCCTCAATTATGAGACTTACATGGTAATCTGAACATGGAAATAAAGGGGCTATAGGGAAATTCATCATGCCTTGCCCTTTCACGGGAAACCAAGGAATCCATGATGCCCTTTACATTTAACTTTAAATAAACCAATCACCAAAAAAGAAAGCAAAAGACTTGTGGGCCATATGGAGAGGAAATTATCATCTGCAAGTTAGTATCTCATACAACCATACAAATCACAGAAATAGGCTGCCAAATAATGCTGGAAAAACAGGAAGTAAAAGAAGACCCGAAACTGAAAAAACAGTTTGTGCAGTATTCTGCACAGTTGGCTCGGTCGACCGGCCAGGGGGGCTCACTTCCATTAATAATTAAAATAGAAGTCCTACTTCCATTAATAATTAGTAGATTACTATTACCACTATTAGAAGTCTCACTTCAAATAGAAATAGTAACCTTCCTTTTAGAGTTCAAATAGAATTAGTATCTTTCTAATATATTGGGCTAGCGTGGGGACCACTAGGGATTCCTTAGAAAGCTGGCTCCAACTGGGACACGCGACCCCACATCTCATGTGCAACCCGGGCCCACAGTTAATTGCAAATAACTCCACTATATAAATGCAATTGCACTCCAGTCTTAGGAATATATTTCATTGAAAACCCTAAACTTCCCAATTACCACAAGTAGGCCCCTCCATCATTATCCATGGATCAATTGGAATAAATCTGTCTCATCCAATATTAGATCCACATCTTATTATCCTTGAGCCCCAATTAATTTTAGTAATCATTTGATACCGATTCAATTAACTCTTAATCGGAATGGGTGCGCACTTACCAATGATAAATCCATTAATTGGCACAAGGGGATAATGTAGATAGATCCCATCTTGATCATTGCATGTTCCCACAGTCCTACTACCATGTACCCAAGACACCGAGGTGTTGACCTACAGTTGGCCTCACTCATTGGTGATTGAAAGCAAATGAATAGATAGAAACTTGAGTTCATCACTGTCTCAGGATTGAGAGCCTATTGCTAGGGAATTATGAGAGCAATCCTTAAATCGAGACAGTATTTGATAAGGTGCTTCTCATGGTCCTTCAATACATCTAATGTACTAGCACCGTGATCCAGAATCTTACATTCTGATGATCAAGACAAATCACACTATCTCATAGTGATCAAAGTGCTCCAACCTTGTCAGATGAGATGCCCAATCTCATCACTGGTTGTGAAGATATTTTAAGTATAAGATTTGTGACACATATCTCCCGTATGTGGATCTCATCCATATACATATATCACATCTAATATACTAATGGGACCCGGTTCATCTCATGAACCATTATGTCATATATATTGGTCATGTGCATTAAGTAATAAATCACCATTCATCTCATGAAAAAGGAAAGCATGATTATATTGATAAATAAATAAATTAATCAATCTATTCATCATATACTGGTATTGAGACCATAAAACTAACAATCTCCCACTTAGGCTCAATGGCAGTCAGGGTTGCATCTCATGCCCATCCCATCTACATGTTGCTCAAAAACTTTGGTAGTCAAAGGCTTAGTAAAGGGATCTCCCAGATTGTCTGCAGAGTTTATCTAGGTGATAGCAGTATCACCTCTCTGCACAATCATTCCGACTATGTGTAACTACCTCTGTACATGTTTTTGGCTCCTTGGTTCCTTGGACTTATTGACTGCCCTGCTGTTATCACAGTAAACTGTGAGCGGTTGTCTTGCCAAAAATATCACTCCAAGTTCCTTAAGGAATCTTTTGAGCCAATCTGCTTCTTTAGTTGCTTCTCAAGCAGCTATAGCATAAACACATACCCAGAAGTTGATATCTTGGAATCCTTATCTGACATGAGGTCAGAATATGCGTAACCGACTGGAATTAACTCATTATTGCCATAAATCAACATGTAATCTCTAGTCCTTCTCAACGATTTGAGAACACATCTTACAGCAGTCCAATGGTTAGGACCTGGGTTAGACTGATATCTGCTGACTAAGCCCAATGCATGACAGATATCCAGTATAGTATATAGCATAGCATACATGAGGCTACCAACACCCGAAGCGTATGGTATCGACCTCATCTGCTCCTTTTCCTCCGGTGTCTTAGGACACTGATTCTTGGAAAGGTGCACTCCATGCCTGAAAGGTGTAATACCCTTCTTGGAGTCTTGCATAACAAACTATACTAGTACCTTATCTATGTACGCATATTGGGATAAGCCTATCATCCTATTTATCCGGTCTCGATGGAGTTTGATCCCTAGGATGTGTCTGGCTTCCCCAAGTCCTTCATATCAAAAGTCTTAGCCAACTAAACCTTTTACTGTTGACAACATCCATATACCACTCTCTAGGAGAAGGATGTCATCGACTAGAAAAATTACCCTGCCTCCTTCACTTTTCATGTACACCCATGACTTATCCGGATTTTGACAAAAATCAACTGACTTGACTTCTTAGTCAAAACGAATGTTCTAGGTTCGGGATGCCTGCTTCAGTCCATAAATGGACATCTGCATGTTGCAAACTCTTTGCTTTGGTTACTGGCTATAAAATCGTCTGGCTGCATCATATAGATGTCTTCCTCAAGATGGCCATTGAGAAACGCCGTCTTGACATCCATTTGCCAAATCTAGTAATCGAGATGAGCCGATATGGATAAGAGTATCCGGATGGACTTGAGCATGGCTACCGACGAGAAAGTTTCCTCATAATCGATATCTTCTTTCTGAGTATATCCTTTCGCAACAAGCCTGACCTTTAAAGGTCTCAACTCTTCCATCTGGTTCTCTGTTTCTCTTGTAGACTCACTTGCACCCAATAAGTTAGATATTGGCAGGCAAGTCCACAAGTGTCCAGACCTGATTAGAGTACATAGACTCCATATCAGCTTTCATAGTATCTTACCAACGTCCCGAATTAATGTCATTAATTGCTTCATCATAGTTACAGGGATCTTGTTCCGGTTCTTCCGGGACTGCCTCGTAAGACTCTCCCAAGAACGAGAACCTGTCAGGGGGCCTGACTATGCTCCCATTTTCTTCTTCTCCTTCTCCAGCTCGATGACCTGAGCAGCTGTTTCCGCCCACCTCGCCATTATTATTTGGAGCCTTTGAACGTTCTGCAAAAAGATAAAAAGAGCAGGGGAGTGAAATCAGACAACCAAGGAGCAGAAATTCAAAGACAGGTGTAGGGAAATCACCTCGAGAGACGCCCTCATCGTCGCATGGAGCAGGCCCATCGTCCCGGACTTTTTATGCCTCTCCATGTCCGCGGGGAGGGCACATCCCCGGGCGAGGGCCACGACCGACTCCCAGCTGGACCCCAGCCGATCCTCTATGGTCATGGGCTCGTTGGGGTTGAGGTCGAAGTTGGGCCTCCAGGGCGTCGGCTTGTGAGGCCGGGCCTGCAGGTCCGTTTCTTGGAGCCTCTCGTCCTCGCCCCCCACGAGAGGCCTCTTCTTGGGAGGGGGCCCCTCTCCCTCCTTTCCGGCCTCCGCGGTCCGAGGCCGGGTCTCCTTTGGCACCACAGGTGGCAAAGCCTCCTTCTCGGCCTCCACCACCCGCGACATGCTATCGTTGAGCGGACGAGGCTCCTTGGGCAACCGGATGTCCCTAGAGGCCTCCTCCGACCTACCCCTCTTGGCTTTGGCGGAAGAGGCCCCTGCTGCTCCCGACGAACCGGAGGAAGCACTAGCTGCGGAGCCCGGGGCAGCGCCTGGCTCGCTGGGGGCACGCTTGGAGGCAAGGGGAGCTCGGCCCCCGAGGATCATAGCCCCCAGGTTCTTCAAGGGAGGGCGTTTTCCGTCCATCTCCTCCTCTTGATCTCAGGTGGGGGGGCTGTCGGCGATGATGATCGGGTCTTGGGACTTCATAGCTTGGCTGCTGATCTCGGCAAGCGCAAGTACGATCTCCCCTATCGGTTGGAGGGGGATCTCGGCAGTCTTCTTGGCGTAAGACTGGTACCGCGGCTTGTACCCAAGCAGAGAAAAAGCAACCCGATCGTGGTGACCGTGGTAGCTGTAGACTTTCTCTAGCCACGCGTCGTTCCTCTTCCACTTATCGAAGTTGGCCTCTCTCCTCCTTCGCTGAATACCTGCGCAAAGAACAACAGCGGACATCAACTGGGCATAACGACAAATAAAGACGAACACGAATGAGCCCAGAAGGACAGGTATTTACTGGGAGGGGTCCCAAGTTTCCGTGGGACCTGGATTATTCGCTCCACTTCGGTCTCGGTACCCTTGAACTCCCAGTTCCCCGAGACCACGATCCGTTCATCCCCGGCATATTTACTCGAATCTTCTAGGGCGTTCACCAAGGCCGACGTCTGGCCTTCACCCGGAGGTAGTAAGAATCCTCACCCCCTGCAGCTTTACAGATGTCATAGACATCTTCTATGTCATGTACCTTGAGATCGATGTCGAGGATCCAATTTAACTCCGCCATGCCCATTACAATCTTAAAACCATTTGGCATCAACTGGAAGGGGCAGATGTGCCACGCATTGAGGCAAGACCGGATGAGCGGATGGATGGGGAACCTGACCCCGCCTTCGCACACCGACAGCAGGGGGAAAGGCATCCAGTTCTTGTACCGGGAAAGGCCATCGGGAAGGCCCCCGAGGTCGTCGGGTTTCACCAGGACGTCAGCCGGGATCCTAAACGACGCCATAAAAGCCTCTAGGACTGCAGGACCCTCTAACCAGTGGCTATAAATCCCCATTTTTTAGATGGCTAAGGAGCAAGTGAAAAGAAGCGAAAAATGGAAAAACTCTAAGGGCCTGTTTGTGCGGGAGTTTTCCGTTGAAAACCAGAGCTCCTTCCTCGACGAAACAGGGCAGCACTGTTCGGTGCGGGATTTTCGCCAGAAAATCGTCCCTGAATCCCGATTTCTTTTTCGTGACAGAGGGGATTCGGAAATCTCATCTATCTCCATCAGAAAGGTTTTTCCGTGCAAGATGAGGCGCTTGTATAAGAGGTCATTTCTTCGAATGGAAAACGCAAGCTTTCTTCGATCAACTGGTTCTGCACTCCTCTCCATCGATCTCGTTCTGAAGCTTCCTCCTTTGATCTTATCTTCAAGTTAGGTATGGTTCTTCCCCTTTGTTTCTTCTTCATCGTCTATGTCCTGGTAGGCTCTCTCCATCAAACTGAATTCTTCATCATCTCTGACTGAATGAAACTCAGATTTGTGATATTTTTTAGAACCATATGAGATTTCTATTTTCAGAACCATGAGATGGGAGGGATTTTCATCCAACACCTCTTCCCTCTTGTCTCTGATTCAATGAGACCCAATAGTTTCAATCTTTCAAGAACCCTAGATTGGTGAGGTTTTTCAGAAAATTTTGTGGGAGTTCTAGTACAAAGGAGATTTTCCAGAACTGATTTTTTAGATTTCTGGAAACCATGAGATTTGTAAGACCTGGTTCATAAGGTTATCTTTAGATTTCCCAGAACACTATGAAATTTGGGTCTCATTTTTCAGATTTCCCACTACCCTATGAAATCTGGTTCTCTCTGTTTTTTTTTTTTTTTGGTAAGGGAATTTTATTAAAACTGAAACAAAGTGTTATGCAACACCATCGTGTTGTTAGTACAGGTGTTTTGGCCAAGATGGCCTACCAAAATATATTCCCTAAATAGAGTAGTAGAACTGAAATGAAAAAAAAAAAAAAAACAAAGAAAGAAAAAGAGACACCCAGCAGGGCATAGCATGAGCCAAAAGAAGATTTGCAGAGCATATGAGATGAACCAGATACCAGTTGAAGAATCTGAAAATATTATCAGACCCAGGTTTTCAGAGCAATGGCTCAATGAGACCTGGTTCATCTTTTTCAGAGCAATGGCTCAATGAGACCAGTTGAAGAACCTGAAAATATGTGGAATGACATAGTTTCCTCTTCATCCTTTTCTTTTATTTTTTATTTTTTTACTTTAGGATGGCCTCATTAGATAGAGTCATGTTTATGACTGACCTAGAGGTTGGGGATAACATCATATTTTGGCATCCTTTTTTGTGTTAAGGTTTGGGAAGTGTTTGTGTTAATATTCATTTTATAATCTATTAATTGTATAAGACTATCAGCATTTTATAAGCCATAATGTGTTCTTAATAGTGCTTCTGGAACCCTTTTTTCTTTCAAATTATTTGTTGTCCTTCCTTCCTTTATATGCCTTTTTAGACCAACAAAGATCGATGCCTCTTGACTGGGACTATTGCTCACATGGAAAGCATACTGATATAGGTAAACATCTCCATGAGCTCAAAGTTCTGGGATGTCCTTTGGGGGTTTGCTTTTCACTGTTACTTTGTGTTGGGTTAAAGAAGACATATTGCTGTGTGCTCCAAGGGAATTGTTAATGGATATGGTTAGTAATCTGTATCTAAATTGTTTGCTAGTAAAGAAAATCCAGCAACAAAGCAGGAAACTGAATGTGCCTTATCCATTATCTTTTTGATGGAGCTCATATTTAAGCAAATTCATGGGAAGGAAAATATGGGAGCAGACTCCTTGGCCAAAATTAGAGTATGATGGGAGTGCCTCTTTGTTGGAAATGCTCTGACAGCAGTGTGGATGTAATCTTAAACGGTCTCTTTTCAGTACCACCATCTTGGCTGGCCATTATATATGATTTATAGGTTTAATAAAGTTCCATTCTCAAAAGAAATTATTGAGATACCCATGGTAAGAAATTTTAGAGCAAAATCAAAGCTCATCACAGGAGATAGCATGAATAAACCAAGGACCTTATAAAGCAAGGGCAGCAGCCATTAATCCTGCTTCTCTAAAGACAGTGGGAAAAGAAAAGTTACTTCAAAATGCAAAAGACTTTACAACTCCATTTAGTTTGTCTATCCAAAATATTTGTGTTGGAACTTTTAACAGAAATCATTAAATTAACTTCTATAATTTCTTAGACCTGACTCTATGCAGAATCCCTGAAAAATATCGATAGAGAGAAACATGGCCAGCAATCAAGATACCATCTGTAAACATGTTATGGAGGAACTAGAGCCATCTACCTGACAAGCTCTACATAACCAGTACTTTTGTGTTTAGGACTTGGACCAACTTTTAGTGCCACTTGTTATAAAAGCCAATATTATATGTTAAAACTATGTACTGAGAGGAGTTATATTAGTAATACCATCTAGTGTTGGTCTTTTGATATGGTTGGACAAAAAATTTTGTAGGATCAATCATTGAGTAGTCAGAGAGGAGACTTTCTTGTTTAGTGTTTTAGAACTTGGCCAAGTCAGGTCATAAGGGACTTGGCCAAGTCCTCCAGCTCCATTTAACAGAGGACCCCACCGAAAAATCACTTCTTCCATGATTCCATCTTCTTCTTCTTCTTCTTCCAATAAGAGACCTTCTCCAATTCACATACCAACTAGACCTGACTCTTCAATTCCATCTCCTTCAACATGCTTTGTTGCCAATAATTCTAACACTTGGGAGTTTAATGACATTGGGAGTTAGAATCCTCTCTTTTTTGGAATTTAGATAACCTTCTCATTACACTCAACTAACTTGATGAGAGAGCCTCCCCTTTAATCCAAACTATATATAATACTACTTTGATCATAGCTAAGCAAATCATATTATAGGCAAATGAACTATGATTTCCTATAGGTAAACATGAAATAATTTGTTTGGTTGTTGCAGCCTTATATCTTCATTAGTTTAAGATAATAATTCAACAACATCCTACATATACATGGTTATCATTTTCTTCACATAAATCGTATTATTCTTTGATACGAAATTGTCATTTGAGTTACGCTTTTGAATGGAATGACGAGAAACAATAATGAGAATGGTTTCTGTAGGGATGGATGGTCAAAATGGAAATGAATGTAATAGATCGGTGCCACAAGGTGGAGACAAAGAGAAACGGAATATGAAGTGGACATTTGTCCATGATGAAATCCTCTTACAAATAATGGTAGAACAATCAAAGGCAGGTCGATCCATAAAAGGTGGCTACACTACAGAAGGTTGGAATGAAATCACGAAGGAAATGATGAAGATTTATGGTGCAAGTTTTAGTAAAGATAAATTTAAAAATCGTTTCAAGACATTGAAAAAAACGTATGCTGTGATGAAGACCTTATTAAATTTAAGTGGGTTTGGGTGGTGCGAGACTCGAAAAATGGTGACAGCGGAGGGTCCTGTGTGGGACGATTATCTAGCGGTAAGCTCAAATTTAATTGCATTAGTTTATATATTATATTACATAATCTTATATAAATGAGATTTAAAACTAATATTGTTGCAGGCACATCCAGATGTTGCATCTTATCGGACTAGAATATTACCAGATTACTATATGTTGGCTGAGATTTTTGGAGACAGCGTCGCTGATGGGAGGGAAAGTTTTGCGGCTAATGACCCTAATCTCGTGACTGATAGTGAGGATGTAAGGGATCACGAGGAACCCATGATTGAAGGAGACACGGAACTTCTTGATGATGATTTCTCTATGGGTAACAAGCGAACTCGAACTAATACCGTCACCCCCTCAAGCTCTCGTCACTTGGCAAAGAATCGTTCAAACATAGGACTAGGATTAGTAGGTGCCGTTGAAACCATTGCATGTGCAATTACTGAATATGCCAACAAACGCTCAAGCGAGCATCAGCCTATGTTGAAGTGTGTTGAGGCACTGGATGAGCTTGAATTGGATGATTCTATTTATTACAAGGTGTTGCGAATCCTTGAGATTGGGGCTAAGCGGGAGACATTCATGGCATTGGGTCCCTTGTCTCGTAAGGGATGGTTGCTGGCGGAGCTCGGACAAGAATGATGATGATCACATTATATTGTGACTAACATTTTGTTGAAACTGTGATGATGATATCTAAGACTCACTTATATTTTGAACTGATTTTGGGTTGTAATACCTTTATGAAGACTTTATAACTAATCATATGTTATCTATGTTTCTTAGGATAACTCTAGTTATGCACCATGCTTTTTTTTTATTGTTGATGATGGATAATAGTTTATTTTTGCAGAGTTGCTTCATTTTGTTGCTATGGATAATGCTTTAACTGATGAAGATGACATGGAGTTCTTTATCTTTTGTGCACAATCTGTGGCCTTGATATGTGTCATTGGATATTATTATTCTTATGGCATTAGAAACAGGGTACATGAATCTAGTCTGTCAGGTAATGGTTTTGTGAATGAAATGATAATTGGGCATGAACGAGTATCATTTGATCTATTGAGAATGAATACTAGTTGTTGGTTACGACTTTGTGATGAATTGAGGGGTCGACATCTGTTATGTGATTCACGAAATGTCAGCGTTGAGGAGCAAGTAGCAATTTTTCTATATACCGTAGGTCACAATGTGCGCAATCGTGTGATGCAAAATCGTTTCCAACATTCTGGGGAAACCATAAGCAGATACTTCAATAAGGTACTCAATGCGGTTGTCATGCTTAGTAAACATTATATTACCCCACCAACTCAAGATACTCCACTCGAAATCAGTTCGAAGTCCATATACTATCCTTACTTCAAGGTACTTTGTGGTGAATTTGTTTTAACTATTTTGTTATGTACTTCAGTAAAATTTATTTTAACTAACTTGTTTAATGCTAGGATTGTGTTGGAGCGATAGATGGGACACATGTTCCTGCTATTGTACGCATGGACGATCAGGTTCGTTATCGCAACAGGAAAAGGGTGGATTTCACAAAATGTAATGTGTGTTGTATCATTCGACATACGGTTTACTTATGTATTGGCTGGTTGAGAAGGTTCTGCTTCTGATTCGAGAATTTTACAAGATGCAATTTATAAAAGGCCACACAATAGATTGAAAGTTCCAGTAGGTAATGCATTGTTCAATTATAATCATTTGTTTCGTATTTACACACTTTTCTATATCTTCAAGTCCATTATGAGTTTGATCATTTATAAATTTATTTTGTAGGAAAGTACTATCTCGTTGACGCTGGTTATGCAAATGCACGTGGTTTCCTTGCACCCTATCGTGGCGTACGATATCATCTGAAAGAGTACTCTACAAATGCACCTAGAACACCAAAAGAAATTTATAATTTGCGACATTCAAAATTACGTAATGTGGTCGAGCGGACCTTCGCAGTGTTGAAGTCACGGTTTCCCATCCTTAAAGTTGGTTCACATTATCCATTGAAGACACAAGCAAAGATAGTGGTTGCAACATGTGTACTTCACAATTTTATACGTAAGTGGGATGGCGTGGATGAGTTGTTCGGGGAGAATATGGACGAGAATTTAGACTATGATGATGGAGAATTGCATGGAATAGATGAGGAAACGCTTCCTACACCATATGCAAGTAATTTGGATAAGGAGTTTGCAGCCAACTTGCGTGATAATATTGCACAACAAATGTGGGATGAAAGATAACTGGTTAGCAATTGTTTTGAGGTTTGCTTCTATCCTTGGATTTTCTGTGTTATGCTTTACTCATTTATTTATTATTATTATACATTATAAGTATTATTATTCTTGGTCTTCGACTAATTTTGGTATTTGTGGTTGTAGTGCCTCTTTGTTATGTATTGAAATTTTGGATTGAAAGGAGAGGCTATAATGGTATTATCATGTTTTGAAAGTATATAGGTTAAGAAAAGCAGAATTTTACAGTTGGAAGTTACATTGGTATTGCCTCTATCCTTGTGATTTCAAGTTCTCTTGAGGAATGTTTATATTAATACTTTTGCTCAGCTATATGTATTAACAATTGTCTAGAATCATTTAAACCCATGAAAATGTGATGATCATACAATTCCTTGACAGGTTCAATGCAGTAGTTCCTAGAACAACTTTCAAGAGACACAACTACTCATTTCTCCATCTTCTACTTTTTTGGCAACTATAGGGACATTGAAAGTATACTTCAATCGTTGTGTTTCGGTTTTGCCCAGATTAATTTTTTTTATCTCCATTTATCTTACTTCGTTTCATTTATTTATAAAATCTGTGCTTCATTTCATTTATAACTCAAAGTGTGCATGAACTGATTCTACAGGAGAAATGTCTTTTGAAGATATGTGTGAAGGAGCTGAAGTTCCTGATTTGAACCATAGCAATGTTGTTCTACTTGTTATTCTGAGAAGGTTGGCCATTATTTTAAAAACACGAAATTAAATTTATTTATAAATCCCTTTGTTGTATACAAAATCTGAATTTTGAATTTCTTTGTTGTGACAGATTCTGAATGCATCAAATCCAGATTGAAATTTGGCATTTAGGAAGAAATGAAGTGTTTCAAGTTTATCTTATATACAGGTCATGCACATTTTGAATGTAATAGTTTTATGGGAAATGTTGTTTGTATTGTGGAATGGAATGGAATATATAGTACTTACTATAGTTATGTAACACCTGTAAGACTTATGTAATGGAACGATTGTTACATTTTCATAATGTCCAAATTTTGGCTTTCTCTGTTTTTGGTTGGCTACTGTTTTGGCTTTCTCTGTTTTTGGTTGGCTACTGTTTTGGCTTTCTCTCTTGGGATGTGCTCTACTTTTTTTAGTTTATTTTGGTGGTGTTGTAGTGGTGTGTTGGGCCATGCAGCCAATACAGTTGCCCTATTGCAGAGCCCATTGTTTAAAAGAGGTATGTTGTGTCTTACTTTGCATGGGATGGTTCTTTTCTCCTTGCTGTGAATTGCTTATTTGTGGGTGTGATGGGCTGTCCAGTGCAGTGCTTTGGAGTGTTTGGTGACAGTGCGGCCCCTGTAGTGGGGCTTTTTTTTTTTTTTTTTTTGTGACAGTGCGGCCCCTGTAGTGGGGCACTGTCGGTGTCTCACAGAGGAGATGATGGGCATCTGGCCTCAGTCTGCCCATGCTTCCTTTGTGCATGTGCCATGTCAGCAAATGTGAAAGTGGATATCTTGGTTAAGCAGGGAGATAGGAAGTTGAAATGGCTTTGGCAATGTAGTCCCTCTCTTGGTTTTAATTTATTTACTTCTTTCCATCTTTTGCAAGCAGTTTTGTATATTTTATACAGGATGCTTGAGTGAGGCTTGTATGATCTCTTGATATGTGCTCATTAGTTTTATATCATAAATTGTCATTGCATATCTACTGGAAGAGAGTACTCAAAAGCAGCTTCTTCTGTTTTGTGGATGGTGCAATGCATTTCATTTGATGTCGGTTGCTTGCATGTTGGGAAGCATTCATGGTCTTAATAAACTTGGTTTAGGAGTTACTTTCTCTCAACTCTTGGTGGGCATGTGTTCAGAATCAATTGGTGGCTAACAATATTGAGCTTTGAGCTGAATATTTTAATATTGCAATACAGGAGGGGCGACCAATGTAAGTTAGCTTTAGCTTTATTTCTTCCTTCATGGTTAGATGGCCACCAATATGATGTTATTTAAATGTTTTGTTTTTCAATATATGAAAAGACAGTATGATGGTGGCTTGCAAATGGAAAATTGCAGCAATTGGTTGAGATTTAATGAAAGGAAATTAAAACCATCCAACAACACATTCTATGAACTCTTTTTATCACCAAGGGACCCACATGCATCTCAGAAAGCTTAGTTTATGTGCATCTTTGATTTCATTGATGTTGCTCTCCACAAATAGAACTATCAAAGTTTCTCTGATTACATTTTGTTGTTCAGTCTTTTTAATGCTTTGTCAGTTATTGTTGTTTCTCTCTGTAAATTATGTTTAACATTTTCAATTCTATTATTTCTCTGCATTGCTTCCTTTATTTCTTCAATTGTCCTGTCTGCAGTTATCAGTCCATCCATCACCTTCTCTGCTCTAGCTGTTGAGTAAACAATTAGAATCTGTTTTCCACTTCTTCTGTCAAGATTCTAAAAATTGATTTCTTTTGATGATGTGTGTTAGGATGTACCCAAAATCACAATTAAGGACAAAGATAATTAGAAACCATATCTGGCCCTCTGCCATTTTCTACCAGCCTATTGCCATCTGGGGTGGAGATATAAGATAAAATAGAAGCCTACCTTCCATGATTTCCAATTATTGCTGTCCTTTAGACAGCAGAGTCCATAACTCATTTTGGAAAAATATTCAGAATTGCTGGCATTTGGGATGCATCATTCAAATTCCACACATGTTACTTCTCATATTTTTTTTAGTGTTTAACCTTCCCTCCTTAAACATTCTCACTGATGCTACTTACCAAATACAAAGTTCTATTTTCACCATCCATTAGCTTGTCATTAACTTTGGGATTACTTGGCGTAACCTCAATTATAATTCAATCATTCATCCACAGTCAGTCTTAAAATTTTCAATTTTCTTGGTTCTGAAACATGCTTGTCCGTGTTTTGATTCTGACTTGTTACTCTGTTGCTGAAGGTGGCCTCCCATCAGAAAGATCCAGAAGTCACAAAGTGGCCCTTGCTCTTGGTACAAGCCTCAGTTGCATCTGTCTACTCATTCTTGGATTTGGGTTTCTTCTCTGGTGGAGATACAAACACAACCAAGACTTCTTGGACCCCAATGGTTAGTAGAAGAAAAAAGAAAGAAACAGAAATGAAAGCATCCATGGCTGGGATAAAAATTAATCCATCATCAACTGATCTAATGTCAGCGATGTTCTTCAAATTGCAATCCATTTGAATCTTTTGGTTGACCATGTCTTACCTTTTCCGCCATTCTTTTGGGGTTAAATGGGAACTTAAACCACAGTTTAATACCTTCCTTTCTGCACCCAAAAAGAAAATCAATGTAAATAATTGTTTATAATAATTTTTTGGGTGGATGACCTTGGAAAGTCTAAAAAAAAAAAAGTGTTGTGTTGATTGTAGTCTCAATCCAAATTCAAACAATGTGATAAATTCCACTAGAAAATTCAAACAGAGGGCGATCAAAAGGACACTGACACAGAAAAAATAATAATTCAACCCAACTCTCATATACCCACAGAAGAATTTGTTTTGTCAACTTTTTTTTTTTTTGTTGACTTAATTGACTTAATTGTCCCTTCATTTTCAGACAAAGATCATGAAGAGGTTTGCCTTGGGAACTTGAGGAGGTTCCATTTCAGGGAGCTTCAGATTGCAATAGAGAATTTCAGCAGCAAGAACTTACTTGGTAAAGGTGGTTTTGGAAATGTATATAAAGGTCATCTCCAAGATGGAAACGTCGTCGCCGTAAAAAGGCTAAAGGATGGAAATGCTGCTGGTGGTGATATCCAGTTTCAGACTGAAGTTGAGATGATTAGCTTAGCAGTGCATAGGAACCTTCTCAAGCTTTGTGGGTTTTGTATGACAGCCACAGAAAGGCTTCTTGTCTACCCATACATGTCCAATGGGAGTGTTGCATCTCGACTCAAAGGTAACAAAAGATGTCAAATTTCCAACTCCTAGAGCTAGAAGAAATGGTTCGTGTGGCTCTCTTATGTACCCAATACCTTCCAAGCCACAGGCCCAAAATGTCTGAAGTAGTGCGAATGCTCCAAGGTGATGGTCTCGCAGAGAGATGGGAAGCTTCTCAGAGAACTGAATCACACAGGTGTAGAGCTCATGAGTTCTCGTCATCTGAGAGATATTCTGATCTCACAGACGACTCTTCGTTAATCGCTGAAGCAATGGAGCTCTCTGGCCCAAGATGAATTACAACTACGACATATTAATATGAAAGAAGAAGAAGAAGAAGAAAAGCAAAGAATGTGATTGTAGCATAATTAAACCTATGGCAAGAGTAGTGTATAGTATATCAATCAGAAGGGTTGTATAGAAACTGATTGAGGAACAGACACTAGATTTGACTGTTTCATGCTATGTGTTTTTAAGGGAGTGAAGAAGCTTTGAATAGGACTAAAGAGTCATAGGCTTGTATGAGTAATATGATTGACACGAATCTTTATTAGTTAATTTTTTTATGAAGACAAGAAAAATGTGACTAAGAGATTGTCTGATTAATCTTCATTTATGCTGCTTCTCTTCTTAACGTTTGGAATTGGCTGTCAAATTAAACCAAGAATAGCCCAAATTCTCCATGTGCTGTTGTCCATAGAAAGTTTAGCTTGATTGCTATTTAGGCCACTTGCATTCCAATCTAGGCCATGCAAACGTGGGCCCCATTGTGTATTCTGCTGCCTGATGGGACATATTGATTGCCGGCGCAACATTTTCGCCGGCAAAACACCTTCAAAATAATTACTTAAAAAAATAAATGTTTTCCCGGTGACAAAATGCGGCAGCAAAAAATTTTGGAAAATTAATTTTCATAAAATATAAATGTTTTGCCGGCGCAAAAAAACGCCGGCAATAAATTTTGAAAAAAAATTCCATAAAATATAAATGTTTTGCCGGCGCAAAAAAAACACCGGCAATAAATTTTGAAAATTTAGTTGGAGATTTGGGAGTGAGAGTAATATAACAAATTGAAACGAAAAGGTGAGAAAATTGTTGAGAAGGAACTGAAGTAAATTGAAGTTATTGATGTGCATTACGGTTGGGTCAACTGCAAAGGTGGGTTTGTGGACTGGGTCAATTGCTTAATAGCGTGGGGTTGCTTCATGGAATGGGTTCGCTGGATCAGCATAACTTTATAGGGAGAAAATTAAACACGAATAATTTTTAAGCTATTCTTTATGGTCCCATAGAATTTGATTAATCTAGCTCAGTTTGTCATGTGTGGAGATAACAAAATCTTTTATATAAAATTTAAATCATTTTTGTAAGCATGAAGTTATTTTCCGACCCAGCAAAATGTTGCACCAAACACCAATATATAGGAATCATCGAGGAATTTGTTGTTGCACCAAACAACACATATGCGGAAATCGGGCCTGTTTTCTTTGCTGCACCAAACGCTTAGAAAATGATACCATGGATTAGTATTGCCATGGCTTTCTGACACCAAGGAAAATGGGGCACCAAGGATTCCATTGAGGCCAAATTCCTCACTCCGCACAAACGCACCCTAAGGGGCCAAAACCCTCTGAAAGCGAAGAGAAAAAGAGGCACAAAGAAGTAGCAGAGGAAGGAAATGGAACTCACAGAAAGAACGCCGGGGATTACTGAGGACGAAGAAGCAAAAAGCTAGGAAGAAAAGTTCCCGAAATCAGTTGATTTGTTTTTCAGCAAGTCTGTGGCAGGACTTTGTCTTCAGCAAAGCTCTCTTTCTCTGACAACAGCTAGGGTAAGAGAGAAAGGGAAAGGGGCATTTCCATTTTTTAGAGGGACGCCCCTCTTGATTACCTCGCCACGCATCGCTTCGATCCCGATAAACAGCCAGACGAAGGGGTCCACGTGGCAGCGACAGTCCATCTCTCACCACGCCTTTGGTACAACATTTATCACCTTCAGGCATACGGTCCGATGCCCACGTGCCTATCTTCACAAAACAATCATGACGCCCTATTTATTGCCTAGGGCAAACGAAGGGGCACCATAATGAGGATCGCACGCCCACAGGATACGATGGGACAGGGCCAAACCTTCCGATTAGAACTTAGCTCCCAACCTCAGGAAAAGCCTAAGAGGTCGAGAGCTAGGGGCAATTGTGTGGGGTCGTTTTGTAATCACGAATTTAGGTGAGGCCATTCCCTAGTTTCAGTTTACCCTTGGTCTCGGTACCACCCAAGGTCGGCTGCAGCGCCATCTCGGGAAAATCATGGAACGAGTCTCGGTGGCTACGTCACGAGTCTCAACCTCGGTCTCAGCCTCTAGCTCGATCTCGGCCCCTGTCACTCAGCCATAAATGCACTGCCGTGACGGGAACGACGAGCTGACAAATAGAGTGGGCGCCGGGCCTAGATAAGGGGCACGCCTTATCTAGGGGTCGTGTCCGTAGGTATGAGATGATTGTCCGATGAGACATTTCCTTTTCATCTACCCCCACTCAGGAGATACGAGTACACACCGATAGGACCTGCGTCCCTTCATGGGGACAGTCCCATGATGACTCTCACGTCTATATATTGTATGAAGGAAAGCCATATGAGGTACGTAACTCCTTTCCCTCCCAGACTTCTTCCTCTCCATTCTCTTTCAATTCCCATACTGACTTGAGCATCGGAGCGCCTTCGGCTGCCTATAGCCAGGGGCTCTGACTTCTGTTTTCCTCTTTTCAGGTCCTCGGAGGCTCGATCTTTTCCCTCATCTTCCCCAAATCATCATATCAAGGGCTTAACTCTCCCCTAACCAAGTCCGTAATTTTTAGGCACTTATAGAAAATATCTTCAAAATGCATCTTTCAAAACCAATACTGGGGATTCTTGATATGGGCTTCTAATATTCTTTCAAGCACAAATGGGTTCCTTTGACTTCCTCAAGGTCGCAGGACGCCAATCAGATGCTCTTTTATTCTCTTTTCATCTTTGCCTTCTTCTATTCATCCCGTCGTCATGCCAGAAGTCGTCCACAAGTGCTCCTCCTTAAAAATAAGGGGAAGTTATGATATCAATGCAATTTAATTTCTTTTCTTTCTTTTGTATTTGCTTTCCATGTTGATTTAATTCTGCTGGTATTATTAAACTGTTGTGTATTTGTGACAATTTGGACAACTTTGTAGTTCAGTTTTCCTTCACTTGGGCTTTTCCCACTCTTGTTTCTATTATTTTGATTGGTTTTTAATGGAATTCTACTCAAGAATTTGAGTAGCTATGAAATATGGAATTTAGGAATTTGAATTAGATGAATTTTTTAGATAGGAATTTCAGTAAGTAAGAAATAGAGAATTCACAAATGATAGAATTCCGCATCATTTCAAAATTTCAGTATTTTGATTTCTGTAAATTTGGGCGGAAATGAATTCTAGAAATTCTTCCAAACAAACACGCCCGTTGACTGCTGAGCTCACCATTATATTATATAATATAATCCACTGCTTAGATTGGACTGGAGTAATCTCTGACCGTTATCCACTCCCACTTTTGTTCTTTCGTTTCTCTTTTCTTGGACTTGAAAGCAATTGGTGGAAATTCTGGACGAATGCCGCCGTTCTCTCCTCTTCCTTCTCCTACTTGCCATTTCTAGGGCTTATATATATATATATATTTTTTTTCCACCCTCTCTCCCTCTCAGATACCTGGAGAAGAGAAGATATCATTTTCTGACCCTTGCTGCCGATTGTTCAGAAAGGGAGGGTGAGAGCGAGATTTTGAGGCTGTTTATATTATTCCAATCTCGATAATCTCCGATTGATAGAGGAGGTGGTTTCAATCAGTGCGGTGGTGAAGAATACTTGTAGCCCGTAGGGTTTCAATAGCTCTAGGGTTTTTAATCTTGGTTGACTATTTATTTGTAAGATATTGGGCCAATTGAAGTCCTGCGGCGCTGCTGTTGCTGTTGAGTTCTAATGATTTTAGCCTGTGCAAAAGAGTCCGAGTCCGAGTAATGTGATTCTATGGTTTAGTTGTTTATTTCATGTGTTGTTTGGAAATCAGTGCAAGGAACGAGGTGTTGAAAAATGCTGCTTCATGTTCATGTTGTTCTTGATGAGCACTTGTGCGGTTTTATGTGAAAATGTTATCATCCCGAACCACCGCCGCGGCCAGCAGCTGTTTCGGAGGGCATTCCCTTCTCACCATGCACCACCCAATTCCAATTCGTTAGTCTCGGTGTTCCCTGGTGGTAGTGGTGGGAAAAAGAGGCTTTCTGGGCTGATTCCAAATGCAAAGAGTGGCAGCAGCAGCTCCGGAAGGAGAACTTGGTGGCAGAAATTCTTTTTGGACGAGGACTGGGATTGGTTTGGTTTGAAGGAAGATGATATGTTGGAAGAGCCGCAAGTCTCAACCACCACCGGACAGGTGCCCGCGGAGGGTGAGCAGCAACTTTCAGAGGAGGAAATCTTTGAGGCTTGGAAGAGGCGGGCAGAGGCGATATCAGAACTACGGGAAGCCCAGGAAGATGCGAGAAATATGGAGAGCCGAGAGTGGGAGGATTGGCTTATGGAGGGAACACCTGGAGCAGCAGCAGCAGCAGATGATTCTTCTCGGGGTCAAGATTGGGACGAGGGAACAGGATTAGGGGATAGAGCAGGGGATATCCCAATGGATCCAAGTGAGATAATGCCCGGGAGAGGCATGGCAGGAGCTATGAGGGATTTGGTCTTTAGAAATGATGAGGATGAATTGCTATATGAAGACAGGGTTTTCCGTTTTGCTTCAATAAATTCGGTAAGTATATCAGGAGCTCTACTCCCTAACGCTAACACCCTGTCCATGAAATATTTGGGGCCTATTATTTGTTATTCATCTCTTGCTTGCTGTCCTTTTTAGATCAAATCAATGATACCCAAGATAAGGTTAACATCCATGAAATATTTGGGGCCTATTATTTGTTATTCATCTCTTCCTTGCTGTCCTTTTTAGTTCAAATCAATGATACCCAAGACAAGGCTAACATCCAGCATAGATACTGAGCGAGCATAGCATCTATACTTAAATTGGAGTCTCAAAATCATATGCTATAAATAGATTGCCTACTTTAAAGTATCTGGGTATTGCAGATTCAACTTAGTTAGAATAGAAGAAATGCTAAATTAACATGCAAAACGAAGGCCGAGTAGAAGATTTTAGTTGGCCACACAGAAGGATAGAGATAAAATCAAGTGATTATAGCCCCCCAACAAAAAAGAAAAGAAAAGAATTGCATGTTTGAAGTGCCACTGGAAATGTTAGTTTGAAGTTTTATTCTCATACATAGGTTTTGCTACAGTACCATTGTTTTGTAATGTGTACAAGTTTTTTGTAGTATACTAATCATTGCCGAAACATATCCATAGTTTTCAAGATCTTTTCCATTACTGCATTGGGTTGATGGAAATGATGTTACATAGAAAGGATGGAAACCGTAGGAAAGAGCCAAATCATAAAATAAACTGATAGTTATCCATCAGTTTTCAGACTTCCATCTTCAAATTAATATAGATATCAATTCATATATTTGACCTGTAGCGATAATGCCAGATGAGGGTGAAAGGTATGGTACTAAAGCCCTTTCATAGGACAGCACTCTTATAGAAATCTCGCTATGTCAATTCCAGTTCTGTTAGTTGCTATGCCACATTCGTTAATTTTGTATCTGCAAGTTAGAATGTATGTGCTGGTAAGCCTTATTTACTGTTTGTGCCACTTTCAGGGCAAATTTTTGGCTTTGTTGGTCATTATACCATGGACTCTAGATTTTGTGGTTCATGACTATGTTCTCATGCCATTTTTAGACAGGTACGTGCTGTCTGTAACTCAATTTTTTCCTTATGTTTTGTTCAATTGTTAGTGCTCAGAAGTATGGAAATGTTATTTTTTCAAACCTCTATGCTCCCATATATAATTTACACAAGAGTGGGTCTGTGTTGTTTCTTTTTGAATCTGGATGTTAAAATATTGCAATAATTTATAAATCATTCTCTATTATAAGTGATGTTCAAGAATCCCTGCATCATAGTTGTTTTGCCTATATCATCCAGTTTTCCACTTGGGCGATTTATTCAATGTATGCAGCTCATGACAAAGAAACAAATGCGCACTATCTTGGGCCTCCTCATAGTCTCATGCCCTGTTCTTAAGTTTGTAGAATCGTGGTCAAATTGCTTGTCTATGGTCATGGAAACCCACATTCTTACATACGCAGATTCTCATTCTTTCTTGCCGGTGGTTCATGAAACTATGCTTTCCCTTTATTCTATTATATGTGGCAATCTTGAAAGGAACAAACAGTTTTATTCATCAGTAATCCACTATTCAAAAATAAATAAACTTTTGAGTGTCATTGTCCACGATGTTTATGCCATGATAGACATTCATTCATCATCATCATCATCATCATCATCAAAGCCTTGTCCCGACTATGTTGGGATCGGTTGCACGAATTCTGGTTCTCCATTCCGATTTCTCTTGAGCCAAATATTCAGATAAGTTGTACCTTTTCAAATCTATTTTTACTACCTCCATCCATATCCTCTTTGGCCTACCCCTTCCCTTTGTTGGGCCATCAACCTTCATAGCCAAACCTTTCCTTACTGGCGCCGTTGCTAGCTTACGTTGGACATGCCCAAACCATCTTAAACGAGTTTATCTAATTTTATCCCCTATTGATGTTACCCTTAAATGCTCTCGAAAGTACTCATTTCTAATTTTATCCTTCCTAGTTTGACCACATATTCACCTCAACATTCTCATCTTTGCTACATCCATTTTGTGCATATGTTACTTTTTGATTGGCCAACATTCTGCTCTATAGAGTTGGTCTAATTGCTGTCTTGTGAAAATTTTCCTTCAATCTTGTTGACATCCATCAGCCACAAAGCACTGCTGAAGCAAGTCTCCACTTCAACCATCCCGCTCTTATCTTATTTTTGACATCTTCATCAATCTCCCCATCTTTACTAATTATCGAGCCAAGGTAAGTGAAATAATCTCTTTGTGGTATCTAATTGTCTTCAATTCTCTAAGTAGTTCCTGATCTTTTTTTTATGCCCACTGAAGTTGCAATCCATATTTCTATCTTTGAAAGGCTTGTTTTAAAGTCTTTGGATTCTAAAGTCTCTTGTCATCTCTCGAATTTTGTATTCACACCATCTCTTGATTCATCTACCAACACTATATCGTCTGCAAATAACATACACCAGGTACGTCTTCTTAAATATGAGCACTTAATTCATCCATAATCAGTGCAAAGAGATAAGGGCTTATGGCTGACCCTTGATGCAAACTTATGGTCACTGGGAACTCACCCATCTTTACACAAGTAGTTCTCACACTCGTTACTGCTCCTTTATACATGTCTTTAATAATTTCAGTATAATTTCTTGAAACATTCATTTTTTTAAAACCCATCAAATTAAATCTCTAGACACCCTGTCATAGGATTTTTCTAGATCGATGAAGATCATATGCAAATTATTCCTCTTTGTTTGATATTTTCTTATTAATTAACTAAGTGAGAAGATAACTTTCATAGTTGACATCCCTTACATAAAACTAAATTGATTTTCAAATATCTTGGTCTTCTATCTATGTCTTTGCTCCATTACTCTCTCCCATATCTTCATAGTATGACTCATAAGTTTAATCCCATGATAGTGTAGAAGATAACTCATGAACTAAATAGGCCCATGTACACTAATCTTGGCCCACCTAGGCCCATGTAGAATATCCCACGTATGGGACTGGGATAAACCTCATACAGCTTGTAATATAGATATTCTACCATGTATAGAGAACTTCTATGTATAGAGAGATTAGGATTCTTTTCCTTAATTTCTGATTGTGATTAGATTGTAATTGCTGCTGATTAGTAGCTTGTAATTGAGGTAAATACAATTATAAAATGGTTGGTCGATCCTCTGTTGAGGATCAACTTTTCCTCCAAGCTCCTCTTCTATCTCTCTGCATGAGGTATCAGAGATAAGGTTATGAGGAGATTTTCCTTCATTCAATCTGAGAGATTATCCAAAAACATCATCGAGTGCTTCTCCTGGTGAATCGTCTCTTTCTTCTCTCTGCTGACTCTGCCTGGAGTTCTCTAATCAAGGTGGCCCACCTTTGATCAATCACTGATCACCAGCAACACCCATTATTCTGATCGACTAGTCTTCAGGGATTTTTGAAGATTTTTCTGGATTTTTTACTCATCGATTAAGGTATTTTTCAACCCATTCTTCATCTAACGGTTTTGGGTACTTTTTCTCAAAAGGATTTCATCACCACCGTCCAGATTTGTGGATCTTCATCCAAATCTGCTCAAACTTGGACTGGAGAACATACTTTTGATCCTTTCTAGGATTAAATACTCTGATCTGAGATTGGACACCATTGTGGGCCCCACGCACCACTTCTGCCTTGAAAATCCAGTTCGTCTGGCTCCTGATTTGGGTGTTCTCTGTGGTGTTTTCTCCTGCTATCACATCTGATCACAGATCATCAAATCTGGTTGCATCTTTTATGCTCGGTTAGTAAAAATCATAGCATATCACTTCTTTACATTGTGCTTTGCTGTGATCTGCTCCTATACTGCTGTTGGTTTTCTCTGCTACTGTTCACTGCTACTTTCTGTGTGTGCTCTGCTGCATTCAATAACAATGGACAAATATGATGTTATTCCAATTAAATTTAATGGGAATAATTATATGGCCTGGTCTTTTCATCTTAAGAATTTTGTGGAAGGCCAAGGACTGTTTGGTTATCTTGATGGATCGATAACTAAACCTACTACTGACACAAAAGCATTAGCAACCTGGTCCAAAGAAAATGCTAAGGTGATCACATGGATTCTTAACTCCATTGATCCTCCTCTTGCCATTGCTTTTCAAGCATATACTGCTGCCGCTGATATGTGGGCACATCTCAAGAAAATTTATCATCAAACGAATAAAGCAAGAAAATTTCACTTGGATAGTGAAATTGCTAAATTCAATCAAGGAGATAAATCTGTTCAAGAGTACTTTAATGGGTTTCTCACCTTATGGACTGAGCGGGATGCCATGATCATTCAATCTGTTTCTTCTGGATTTCTGTCTGAGGCTCTTAAATTACAAGAGGAAACTCACATCAGTCAGTTCCTTATGAACCTCAGACCCGAATTCGAATCGGTTCGGTTTGCTCTCATGAATAGAGAAGTATCTGCGAACCTGGATACCTGCTTCCAAGAGGTCCTTCGAGAAGAACTTCGCCTGAACTCACAGCGTGCCATTGTTGAAGACCCAAAGGCTTTTCTAGCTCCTCTTCCGACTGATTCTGCTCTCTTGGCAGCCTCCAATCAGAAGCCTACTCAATGCTATGAATGCAAAGGCTTCGGTCATATTGCCAAGAACTGTCGAAAGAAACTGGTATGCAGGTATTGCAAACGCTCTGGTCATCTTATTGATGACTGTCGGAGCTTACAGCGAAAGAATGGACCCCAGCAGAAGCAGAATCCTTCCAACATGCCCAGACAAAATACTCCAGCTGCATTCCAAGTTCAAGCATCTTCTCCTGATATAGGCAGCACCTCTTCTGGGTCCGTCTCCATGACTCCTGCCCAGATTCAAGATTTGATTCAGAATACGGTTACTTCGGCATATGCATCTATGGGCTTTACTGGTGGTCGGTATCACCCTCATTCTCCTCTAGCATTTCCTGCATTTCATTCTTCACTCTCTGAGTCTTCATCTATCACCACATCCACATGGTTTCTAGATTCAGGAGCATCAAACCACATGACTTCTGTCACCAGTAGCTTTACAAACTCTCAACCATACCTTGGAAAAGACAAAATCACCACTGCTAATGGCGACCAATTACCCATTTCTGGTATTTGTACCATTACTTTATCCAGTATTTCTGGCCAATCTATCAGCCTTCCCAATGTCTACTTTGTTCCCAAATTGTCAGCCAATTTACTTTCTGTAGGACAACTTATTGATGATGGGTATAGTGTTAACTTTTCTTCCACTGGTTGTGTCATACAGGAGTGGCAAACTGGGAAGGTGATCGCGACGGGGAGTAAACATGGTCGACTGTTTCTGCTGGATATTGGACTTCATTCTCTATTTTCTTCTTCTTCTCCTAATTTCAATAAAATGTGGCATGTGTGGCATAGTCGTCTGGGTCATGTGAACAATGCTTCTTTACTTTCCTTATTTAAAATTGGTTGTTTAGAACCTACTATTGATAATAAAATGGTTACCTCTTTCCTTCAATCAAAGTGTGAAACGTGTTGCTTGAGTAAGAGTCATATTTTGCCTTTTCCTATTCATCATTCTCGTGCATTATCATCTTTTGACATTATTCACACAGATGTTTGGGGAATTGCACCCACATTGAGTAGGACTGGGTTTAAGTATTATGTGACATTCATTGATGATCATTCTCGTTTCACTTGGATTTATTTCATGCGCTTCAAATCTGAAGTTTTTTCTCTTTTCCAAAAGTTTTACAAAATGGTTCAAACACAATTTCAGAAAGAAATAAAAATCCTTAGGTCTGACTCTGGTGGAGAATACATGTCCCATGAATTTTCTACCTTCCTTTCTGATAAAGGAATTCTTCATCAAAAATCCTGCCCGTATACTCCACAGCAAAATGGTGTTGCGGAGAGGAAGAACAGACATATTCTTGAAACTGTTCGTTCTCTCCTTCTTGCATCCTTAGTTCCTCCCACTTTTTGGTGTGATGCTGCACAGACTGCTGTTTATCTCCTCAATCGTCATCCTAGCTCAGTTCTAGGAAAGACTACTCCTTATGAAATTCTCTTTGGTCATGCCCCTTCATATTCTCACTTACGAGTTTTTGGCTGCCTATGCTTTGTTCATCTTCCACCTACAGAGCGCACTAAGTTGTCACCTCAGGCTGCCAAATGTCTCTTTCTAGGTTACAGCACTGAACACAAGGGCTTTGTGTGTTATGATCAATCCGAAAAACGCATGCGCATATCTCGTAATGTGATCTTCTTGGAACACATTCCTTTCTTTTCTTTGCGTTTGGATACTCACCCTGTTGCTGTGTCTTATATGCCGCACTTCCCTGCAACTTCTCCACCTCCTATCACCAAGGTCTATGTCCGGCGTAACATGGTTGCTCCTGTGGGGACTCCTTCTCCCGATCCTCTTCCCGTGCCACCTACTGCACCCTCATGTATTAATGCTTCTTCTAATAGTATCATACCCCTGCGACGCTCTAGTCGTCCTTTAGTTACCCCTGACCGCTATGGCTTTCCTGCTCTTTTCACTTCTTTGGATAGTGCCCCTATACCCACCTCATATTCACAGGCCTCGAAGATTGCTTACTGGCAGGATGCTATGACAGAGGAGTTGCTTGCTCTAGAAGCAAACAACACATGGGAGTTGGTACCGGCCCCTGAAGGTGCATCTGTAATCGGCAGTAAATGGATCTATTCCATCAAAGTTCACTCTGATGGGAGTCTTGACCGCTACAAAGCCAGATTAGTTGCCCAGGGTTATAAGCAGGAATATGGGATTGACTATGAGGAAACCTTTGCACCAGTGGCTAAAATGACCACTGTTCGCACTCTCCTTTGTGTAGCTGCAGCCCGCAACTGGCCCCTCTGGCAAATGGATGTCAAAAATGCCTTTCTTCATGGCGACTTGCGTGAGACTGTGTATTTAAAACCACCTCCAGGTTATGCTTGTCCTCCACAACATGTTTGTAAATTGAAGAAAGCTCTTTATGGGCTTAATCACGCTCCCAGGGCGTGGTTTGATAAATTTCGGACAGCAATCCTTCAAGCTGACTTTCGCCAGAGTCACTCTGATAGTTCCCTCTTCATCAGATGGACTTCGAAAGGCTACACATTTCTCTTAGTCTATGTTGATTGTTGATGATATGATTCTTAGTGGCAATGATGTTGCTGGCATTATGGATCTCAAACTTCATCTTACTCGCCACTTCAGAATGAAGGATCTTGGTCCTCTCACTTACTTTTGGGGCTTGAGTTTGTGCGTAACAAATCTGGCATTCGGGTCCATCAGCGCAAATATGCTACAGATTTGATTAACTCGGTAAGGCTTGATGATGCTCACACTGTGGATACGCCTATGGAATTGAACAGCAAACTCAGTTCGACTGATGGCCCTCCCCTAGATGATCCCTCTATTTTCCGGCGGATAGTTGGTAGTTTGCTATACTTAACTATGACTCGGCCGGATATTTCTCATGCTGTTCATACGGTTAGCCAGTTTGTTAGCAATCCTCACAAACCTCATCTTGCAGCGGCTTTACGCATACTCCGCTATGTTAAAGCCACTCTTCACCATGGTCTATTCTACTCTTCGGGTACTTCTTTGTGCTTATCTGCTTATGCTGATGCTGACTGGGTTGGTTGTCCCGATTCTCGGCGCTCTACTACTGGCTGGTGTATGTTTCTTGGGGATTCTCTCATTTCGTGGAAGTGCAAGAAGCAAACCACCGTTTCGAAGTCTTCTGCTGAGGCAGAATATCGGGCAATGTCCTCTGCTAGTGCCGAAATCATCTGGCTACGCCTTCTTTTGTGTGAATTCGGTGTTCTCCTTGGTCGTTCTACACCTCTTCATGGTGACAACACTAGTGCTACCAGAATTGCTAACAATCCAGTCATTCATGAAAGGACGAAACACATTGAGATTGATTGTCACTTCATCTGTCAGCATGTTGTCACTGAGAAGATATCCCTTCCTCATGTCTCTACTCTTAACCAGTTGGCAGATATATTCACCAAAGCTCTTCCCAAAACGCGTCATCATGATCTTACTTCCAAATTGATGTTTGCTGCCTTACCACATCAATTTGAGGGGGAGTGTAGAAGATAACTCATGAACTAAATAGGCCCATGTACACTAATCTTGGCCCACCTAGGCCCATGTAGAATATCCCACGTATGGGACTGGGATAAACCTCATACAGCTTGTAATATAGATATTCTACCATGTATAGAGAACTTCTATGTATAGAGAGATTATGATTCTTTTCCTTAATTTTTGATTGTGATTAGATTGTAATTGCTGCTGATTAGTAGCTTGTAATTGAGGTAAATACAATTATAAAATGGTTGGTCGATCCTCTGTTGAGGATCAACTTTTCCTCCAAGCTCCTCTTCTATCTCTCTGCATGATTATTCATAATCTATCAGATAGTTGGTATAGTTTTGTATCTCCCTTGTTCTTATATATAGGTAGTACAACACTTTTTCTCTATTCATCCGACATTTTCTTTGTCATTAATATCTTATTGAAGAATCTAGTTAACCAAATCCCCCAACTTCTCCTAAGCATTTCCAAGCCTCAATCGGAATATCATGTAGACCCATAGCTTTTCTTGTCTTCATTTGTTTCAATGCCTTCCTAACTTCCATGACCCTAATTCTATGAAAAAAAGTATGCTCTGCCAATGAAGTATCATTTTTTGTTCTTATGTCTCTTATATAGTCATCATTTAAAAGTTTGCTAAAATATTCCTTTCACCTTTCTTTGATATCGTTGTCCTTCACTAGAACCTTTTGGTCATTGTTCTTAATACATTTGACATGATCTAAGTCTCTACTTTTCTTTTTATCTTATTTTTGCAAGCTTAAAAATATCAATCTCCTTCTCTTGTTCCCAACCTATTATACAAGTCATCATATGCTTTGAACTTTGCATCACATACTACTTTCTTAGCTTTTTCCTTTGTCTTCTTGTAGATCTCATAGTTTTTGTAACACCCCGAATCCCGGAGCTCATTAGGATCCAGGGCCTTACTATAAGGAATCCATGTTAACTCATAAATCAAATTAAGACAAGGAGCTGAGCAAGAAATTATTTATTTGAGGAATCAAATTAATTAGAAAAGAAACATCAATAAGTCTGCCAGTCAATTCTTAAATCAACATTTATTTAAAGAAGTAATGCTAGTATCTATTTCAGTTCCATTGTGACGCTCTCTTATCAGCCACGCATATTGAAGTCCAATGGCTGATTTTCCCCGTTGCCAAGCTCCCCCAAACGATGCATACCTGAAGTGGGGCAAACCACTTATCAGAAGTCTGGTGAGTAATATTACCTCATACACAGTTCATTTATAAAATAATGAATTGACAAAAGTGCGGAAGCATTCACAATATAATAATGGATTTCATAAATGGTCCTTTTTGGTTAATTAATGAGGGTATATAATCAGTCAGTAACTTTGATAGGTTCTGTGATTCCCAAATTTTGGGTTCTTATAATCGAACTCTAACCACAGAGTTTCAGTACTTCAGTCCCTTCCGGGGAGGAAGTTCTTATATAATACATTCAAAAACTCCCAGTAATGGAGTCCATTGCACAAATGGTATTTCAATCCCAGTCCAACCTTATTCCTCCTAACCCGCCAGGGTTTAGTGTTCAATTCAATAAAACTCAGGAGTAAGGTTCCTTTCTGTTATTTCAATAAGGTGTCACTGTTTCATATAAATCCATAACTAACATTCTCAGATGCAAGATTCATTAATTAGTGTATATTTATTATGCACTCAGTAACATCATCAAGGAATTACACACCAATTATATTAATATAAGACTAGTTCCACATGATTGGGTTTATACATATACATGCCCCACTTAGATTCAACATCTGGTACCCATTGTTGTAGTACTATTCTTATATCATGAATTCTGTGTTCTAGTACCTGTCTCCTCATACATGTGAATCATTATTTATTTTAAGGTTTTCCCAATGGCTTGGAGACTCAATCTAAGATCAACCATATGATTTTGAATTACCAACATCATGTCAATAGTATCAAATATTTATGTGGATATAAATCTTAAAATATATAGTTATTCAAGCCACTCTAAAATACACCACTGCTATGAACAGTTTGTTTACCACTTCTAGTGTAATCTATGGCTGAGAAGGACTTGATATATATATATATATATAATCAATAATAACAGTACCTACTCCCAGTGACTGCCACCAGGTTACTGTTGTTACTTGACTATAATGGATCTCACGCCCAAGGCTTAGGGAAACATTGACCAGTGGGCCCCTAGTGATCCACTCATCAAGGGTACAGGACCATCCTGATCATCCACTAAGGATCAACAAATTGACTGGTCCTGATCTTCCATCCAATCCACTGGTGGGTCTGGTATCTCCTAATCATTCTTAATTAGAATCTTGTTTGGCTTGGCACTGTTTCCCTTATTTCCTATGAATTCTATGCTTCATACATTGTTTCCCAAAGCTGGGCTCCACCCAGGATAAGTTCCTCCTCTCTACATATCACCCTACAATTGTTCCAAGACTCTCAGAACTTGTTACAGTAATTTAACAGTCATATATAGTTCATATAACAGGGAAAAAGGGCTGATCAGATGGTGGGCCCTTGAATGGTTCAACTCCCCTAGGACCTGGCCCACCTTGGTCGCCCAAGTGAGACCTTCAATTTGGTCAGTCCTGATCCTTGATCAGGTGGGCCAGTGGGCCCCACAATCCAATCATGGAAAAACCCAGAAATTTCCCAACAGTGACGCTGCAGAGACTTTGGGAAGAAGATGTGTGGTCAGATGGGACCCATCCTGGATGGGTCCATCTAGGCAATGGTCGCCCAGGGGTCCCCTACCAGATCCCTGGGTCAGATGGATGATATAGTGGGCCCCATGGTCCCACTACCAGTCCTGCCTACAGACGTCCAACGCCCAGACTGGACGTTATGCCATTCTTTGGAAACAATTGTGGCCCAGGTGGGACCCATCTCCACAAGGGTCCATCTAGGCAATGGTCGCCCAGGGGTCCCCTACCAGATCCCTGGGTGTGATGCTTGAATGGGTGGCCCCCCGATCACAGTACCCACATCGACAGATCTTGTATCTGTCGATGGGGCTGGAAACCAAGCCTCTGGCTTGCGTTTCTCATCCATTCTCTTCTTCCTGATCAAATCAATACCTGTATACCCTTACACCTCACATCCAGCATTAAACAGACATCCATAATCTATTACTGATTAAATTGGGGGATTACAGACCTTGGGCTAACCCCAAAGGAATTTCCAAGATATGTCAGTAATCAAGTTTTGATCCTGGTTTCCCCCTGTTGGGTTATATTCAGGAATCATATAAACACAGTATACCCAAGAATCTACAGATCTATGTACTTGGAAAGATCACTCACCTCCTAGTGTAGCAGATCGTGGCACGGTTGATGTGGGATCTCGAGTGCTGCATCCACTAGGCCTTCCGGCTTCTTCCTCCTTCCCACAAGTCTGGTTGATCTTTGTTGATCTTCAGAGGAGATCTCTCTTTCTCCACCCTGCTACCTTCTTCTTTGGAAACCAGATACAAACCATGGAGATCAATATGGGAACTAATAAGAGAGAAGAAGAGGCCATCTGGGGATAACCCCAAATTTGATTCGTTGGAACCACCCCCCCAAGTTCAGAGATAGCTATTCCTCTCCTTCAGGAATACCGTTCTAACAATTAACAACACCTATGGGCCAACATGGTTTAGGAACAGGTTAAGACAACCCAACCCAACCCAGTAACTTATGGGTCAGACAAATCTGGGCCTAATCTGGTCCAGGTATTACAGTTTTCCATATTCCTAGTCCCCTGCCAAACTTTGTAACGTCTCTTCTCTCGAAAAGCTTCCTAAACCTCTACCACCAGGTTTCTTTATGATAGTGTCTTTTCCCTTTTGACTCTTCAAGCACCTCTTTTGCAACCTAACTAATACAGTTAGCCATTTGTTTCCCAATCGCTGGTGTTTCTCTCTCAAAATCGTAATCTCCCCTCCACAATCACTTTACCCTTAAATATTGTTGGTCTTTCTCATTCTAAATTCCTCCACTTTGTTTTAGGGCACATTTTATTTACTACTCTTTTTCTACTTCTAATGCAAATATCCAAAACTACTAACCTATGTTGTGTGCTCAAACTCTCTCGTGGAATAACCTTACAGTCTTTATAAGCTAATCTATCATATTTTCTAACCAGAAAAAAAGTCTATCTGGCTTCTGTTAGTTCTACTTTTATAAGCAATTAAATGCTCCTCTCTTTTTAAAGCTGGCGTTTGATATTATAAGGTCAAATGCTAATGCAAAATCTAAGATAGTGTCTCCTAACTTATTCTTTTCCTCCATACGCTCTCTCATATCCTCTATTATCCTTTACTACATGCCCATTTAAGTCCCCTCCTTGGAAAATATTTTCACTAGTTGGAATTTCTCGTAGTAAACCATCTATCTCTTCCCAAAATTGGCCCTTTACGCTTTCATTAATTCCTGCTCGGGGAGCATATGCACTAATGATATGAATTATGTCTTCTCTAACACTAGTTTAATTGCTATAATTCCATCACCCTAGCTCTTTACCCCCACAAATTTCTCTTTCGTATCAAATTCCTTATGCAGTTTCATCAGATTATGAGATTTTGATTATATTGACTAACCTTGTGGAACTTCTATAAGGCAGTATACCTTTCTTAGGTATAGTGGTATATACTAATGGGATTTTTACCATATGTTTGCCTTTAGAATTAGTTATGCCCTCTAGGTTGTCAAGTTTTAAAAAATTTCCTAGAGGTGTGCTGTAATTGTTGTATGCAGAAAAAATGGCTGAAATGTCCCTCTTTGTGGGATATTGCAATATGGATCGCCCTTTTTATCTTCCCCTTCTTTGTAGTAACTTTTAACGTTTCTTTTCACCTCCTCGCAGTCGTCTCTATCACCACTGTTCCTGGTAAGTTTTTTAGTCTTCCAACTCCTTATTTGATAATCTTGTAAGATGGTGAATCTTCTAAGATGGTTTGGGCTTGGGTGTGATTTGTGTGCTAGTTGAGAAGTTAGACAAACGGTAGAGAGGAATATCTGATGAGATGGCCGATGAAGAGATGAGTTTTGCTTCGGTGGGTAGTGCGAGCTTAGAGTTTCGAATGTGATGGTGGATGTGGGTTCGGATGGTGATTTTTCTTAACGTATGCCCTGACTAAAACAAGGGGAAAAATTTAAGAATTCTATATGAAAGACCCCTTTTAGCATCGCTTATTGCACTAGCAATCATCATGCATTTGCAATATATCCCTCTTGCAGACGAATAATACAGTCAATAGACATCACTAAAATGATGGTTGTTGTCTACATTTTATTTAAGATATACTAAAAGAACTCTTACTCTGATCACTAGCTGATTTACAATTTAAAACATATTTCAGCTTGTTATTCCATCGTGTTGCACCCTTACCATAACATGCTATTTTAATTTTAGCCATTCAACGCCAAAATGACAATGGAGACCTCTTAGTTGTCACAATCACAATAATCCCCATCAAATGATGGAGATTATGTGGACCTAATGACGTAAAATGCAGTAACACTCACATAAATTTTGGAATTCATGATGGGGCCCGAACAATTGCTCAATCAAATAATAGGAATTCACAAGGGGCCCACCCAAATGACAGGTTCCAAGATAGGGCCTGCTATTAGAAGGAAACCATAGTGGGGCCCACCCACTAACGAAATCCCAGTGGGCCTGCGAAAACAATATAAAATAGTTCATCATTGGATGGGCCTCGTTATCATTGCATGAGTGTAGCTTCCATCATTGGGTGTTGAGGAGAAAATAAGCTACAAATGTTAAGAGTAACTAAACCTCCCTCATGAGTGGACTGCCTTTCTTCTCAAATGGTAATGTGAAGGTCCCCATTTGGTGTGTGGATTGCATTTCATGGACGTCGAATACATGTATTGTCCAAGCTCTTCTAAATGAGTACACCTAGTTTCAAGAAATTTGATTTCTTATAGTTTGTAGGTGCTATTGAAAGGCGTTTATACAATGTTAATGAATGCCATTTGACTGTAGAGTTAGAATTTATTTGGAGTGAAATTTTTCCTAATACCTTGTAGAGAGATTTTCTTTAAAGAGAGAAAATTAAGGACCCAACTGATAAATACACATTAGACATCCAAAGTAGTTTGACCATGGCTCTTGAGTGATAGTGTCTCACAAACAACAATAAAGTAGAGATGAAGAGTGCAAGTACTAATTCTAAAGTCTGATCCATAATGAAACATCCCACACGTAGGGGCATTTAAGTCATTTTTCAGCATAAAGAAAGCAGAACACATCTCTAGGGAACTTTTTAAAACTTGACAAGTTGGAGGGCATATCTAATTCTAAATGCAAGTGTATGGTCAAAATCCCTATACTAATTCCATGAATTTATTCCAAAGATTGTTGAAGCTAACATAATATTCTTAAATCGACTTGTTCCGCTGACAGTATTCTGATATGTCAAGTTCCAATTGGAATCATCGTGCCATGCTATCTTGAATTCTTGATTATAAACCTTTTTAAGATGTTCCACTTCCACATCTCTTTAATAGTTTTATAAGCTCGTAGAGGGAGCAAAACTGCGGATCCATAGAGCTCGAGATCCAAGTTATGATTTTGTCATCATTTGATGCCCATTGTGCTGACTTAGTTGGAACTGTGGATTTGTTGGTAGTGGATTTAGGTGTGGTCCCATCAATATGACCCCAAAGATCTTTTCCTGTTAAAACATTCTAATTTGGAATTCCCAAGAGAAATAAATTTTTCCACTAAATTTCATAGACAAAATGTGAGATTTATCGGCCATAGTCAAATCCACAATAGTTTAGGTATTAAATTCCCACAAAGGGAACAGTCAGCTACTCTTGTTTTTAACAAAACCACAACAATTGCAGAAGAAAAGGGTTTTGGACAACCCAAAACTTTGGGGAAAAATTCAGATCTGATGCCCTAAATCGAATCGGATATCTGATCAGGCTTCACAGATCCTAAGTCATCTTTTTTATCCTCTTAAATGATGTGGAAACTTGATAACTAGATTGCAACTTTCACAGGACAAGATAAAATCCTTGAAACTGCCAAAATTGATAAGTATGCAAAATACATACCTCCAGAGCTCCAAAAAATCTATAAAAATACAGAAATATTCACCCAAGGCTGGCACCTTGTGCTGCAATTTTCCTTTTTTTTTGAATGGCTACTTTTATTAAAAAACACACAATCAGTACAGGAGAAATATACTGACAAGCAAAAGCATGAAAACAAGGAAACCAAAAAAGCTAGAACATTCCACTAAACTAGACTAATTTTGCCCTGACAGGGGGAGAGCGAACTCCTTCCAATGCATCACAATTTGCTCGGAAGAATAGCTCTTGAAAGACGGATTGATAGACACCCACTGCGCTACCAAAAACTTTGTTGTATCCACCAACGAGCTATCACTATTACCAACACCCTCAAAGCATCTTAAGTTCCTCTCCTTCCATATTGTCCAAATAACAAGAAGGAAAGTCAGCCTCCATAATTCCTTGCCCCTGGGAACCCTAGTTGGTGTTCTCCATGATTGAAAGAGCTCTGGAAGGGTCCTCGGGAACACCCATCAACAATCAAATAACTCCACCATCGATCGCCAAATGAATTGGGCGGATTTTCAATTCACCATGAGATGGTCCACCGACGACTCCTCGCTTAGGCACATTGGACAACGATTAACCACAATCCTCCCCCTCCTTCTTAAGTTATCCAAAGTAAGAATTCTTTTCCGGATAGCCAACCAACCAAAGATAACTACCCTTGGCGGGGCCTTGATCTTCCAAAGGTTGTTGATCGCAAACCTATCCACCGAACTAGTGTGGATGGTAGAAGAAAAGGAGGAAACTGAGAACATCCCATCCTTTGAAGCCCTCCACACCCTTGTATCCTCCCTCCCCTCCTGGATGTGCACATCTTCCAAAGTGTTAAGCAACACAATGAATTGTAGTTCCTCATAATCCTTTAAATTCCTCCTTAAAATAGGGCTCCAAACCATCTTATCCCCTGTCCTTGATACATATGTCACAACTTTAGATTCCTTATCCACAACACATCTAAAAAAGTCAGGGAACTGATCGGCCAAAGACCTATTACCCACCCACTGGTCTTTCCAAAAGAGAGTTCTCTCCCCCGACCTGATATGATAGCTAATGTTCTTCATAAATTGATCTTTAACTGATAGGATTCCTTTCCAAAGAGCTGACGATCTAGTCGATGCGTCCTTTACTTCCCATCCATCTCTTGGGAGGCCATACTTACTCTCCGGAACCTTTCTCCAAAGCCCATTTGACCCTTCTCCAACCCTCCACGGCCACTTGTCTAGGAGAACATGGTTCATCTGTTTGAGGGGTCTGATTCCCAGGCCTCCCTCTTCCTTAGGTCTGCAGATAGTGTCCCACCCCACCAGATGATACTTTTTCTACGTACCATTACCGTGCCATAAGAAGTCTTTTTGCCTCCTCTCTAGTCTTTTAATCAGGGAATCAGGGCATTTGAAGAGAGAGAAATAATAAATTGACATGTTAGAGAGGACAGATTTGATGAGAGTCTTCCTCCGATGTACAGATAGTTTGCCTTCCACAAAGACAGTTTTCTCTCCACCCTTTCCACCACCGGGTTCCACAGCAACTTGGTCACCTGTCCCACACACAAAGGCAGCCCCAAATAAGTAGATGGCAGATCCCCCACCTTGCACCCCAGGATACCTGCACGGTAATGGAGCACAGACCTCTCCACTCTTATCCCAAGTAGCTCACTTTTGGAGAAGTTGAATCTAAGGCCTGACACAACTTCATAACAAAGGAGGAGAGCTTTAATTAGTGCTGCAATTTTCCTTCTGATCCGACAAATCCAGTGGGCCCCACAGAAAATAAATGGAAATTTCATCTGGGTATAGCAGACAGCTATATTTTTCATAGAGACCTAGATGCAAAATGCATCTTGATTTATCCTATTAATGGATAGATTTGTGTCCAGAGTTCCTGCATTGAATCAATCAGAGGCCATGGATTGATCTTACAAGATGATTTGCATGAGACCTCTACAGGCTTCCGACATCTGTTTCATCGAAACAAGCAAGATGACTCACATTCTTCTTTGAATTGTGACAAAAGGAAGAAAGGCCAAGAGATTCTCTAGCTCTAGTACCATATGAATAGAAGAGAAAAGCAAGAGAATAAGTTTGCTAGAAATTTTAGTGTGTTTCCTTTGGATTGGTCCTCTGTTTATATTGTATTTTTTAATCTAAATACAGCAAGGTAATCCCTTTAATTGGGGTGATTACATGTCAATCACATCCCCTTAATTGGGTATTATCAATGCAAATATTTATCATAATTGACGCTATCAATACAAGTCAACTCCTCTTGATTTGGTGGACCTTAGAGCCACATTCTACACTGTACGTGCCACTCTAACAATCACTGTTATCCAGAATTTCTTCATTTGTCAAGAAAAGGAGACAAGACAATTCTTTGTGTAGCTTCTCACTCAGTCATCGATGATTTTTGACATTAGAGTTGTCAACACTACTGAAATGAAAATGAATCTGTATAATCTGATTTGAAATGAATCATATCAATAGGTGCCTTGACTCGTGACCATAAAGGATTCATTTAATACAAAGTTGGCTTCTTTTACAAGGAATGGACTTAATTAAACTGACAAGTGAAATAAATAAATAAATATATAAAGCAAAGACTAAATGCCCTATAAAGAGAGCTGACCTTGACATGCCCTCTTTCCTATTGCATAGGTAACTTCATTTTCATTGGTTAAAGAAACATGCTAAAAGCTTCAATATTCTGATTTGGCGTAAGGTCACTTCTTGTTACATGAACAGGTATGTGAAGACCGTACCGCTTGCAGCTGAGATCCTTGATGTACGAAGGCATCAAAAGCTTGAGATGATAAAGACCTTAGAAGTCGAGAAAGCAAGATTCCGGTTTGAAGTGGAGATTGGTAAATCTCCTCCTCTTTCTGATGAGGAGGTTTGGTGGGCATTGCGGCATAAAGCGTAAGCTAAAGAACACAGTGATGTTCATTAAATGTTCCAGGAAGTTTTTTTTGGTGATTATGATATTATTTTACCACTTCCCTGCTGATGATGGCTGTACTATTATATTTAATTAGAGCCAGATGTCTTCATCAGTGGGCTGGAATTATAAACAAGATTTGAGATTACTGTATACTGTTGAGTTTATAGGTGCATGAATATGGATTTCAATATTTTATTTTTTAGAGAGAGAGAGAGAGAGAGAGAGAGAGAGAGAGAGAGAGAGAGAGAGAGAGAGAGAGAGAGAGAGAGAGAGAGAGAGAGAGAGAGAGAGAGAGAGAGAAATTCACATAATAGTTTTTGCATAAGATAATTAAATTCTGATTGAGACTTTTGTAATGAAAAAAATAATTAAAGAGAGCTCAGACCCTAGAAGATGTGGGCTTTGAGATGGCTAGCAGACATTGACAGGAACAATTTTTTGAAGCTTTCCTGTTGTATTCTGAGGGAAATCTTGATGGACAAACACCTTTATGACTGAATGTACTGTAAGAGTGATCATACGATATTTTCCCTTTTTAAAGCTTATCTGTGTGACACCATCATTGATTGTGTATACTATTGATGTCCAACCAATTAGTGCTGTAGTAGGATAGATAGGCCTCTGAATTCCACAACTTGAATATACTAGTATTCAATTAAGATTGATATTTTAACTGATGTATAAGCTGTGGTTGTAATTGTATCCTTTTATTGTTGTATTACTCACTTCATTATTTGAACCTGTTGCTTCAAAATGTATATGTAGGATTCACATGGTCATATTTTAGCATTTTTCTCATCCTGTCCTTGTCTCTTCGAAACTCCTTTTTATTAATTTTCCATCTCAAGCCTTTTCTCCCCTTTCTATTTTCTCATGCACCTACATATTTGCAATTTTAGTTCTCTTTGACAATCTTGGCATGCTAAAATAGATCGCCTATGCTTTATATTAGTTTTTATGGAATACATGCTTACATCTTTAAAAACTGAATGTGTTGTTCATTGAGATTGGCCTATGGCTATTTATCGAGTACAATCAATATAGTAACTTATGACAAACTCACGACAGAACTTGACAGAATATCAACTGAGATTGTATTAATTTGAGTGTCTTTCCCTTTGGAGATCCCTCCTCAATATATAACCATTACATGCCTTAATCAAGGCTCTAATCTAGGTAGGAGTATCAATTGCAATTCTAAGTTATAGAAACAATGGCTAAAATAGAATATACACGACTATGTACACTGTGTCATTGACCCAAGCAATCCACGTGATATATAAAGAACTGGGTTGGATCCCTTCATGGGTCGTGGGCTTGATTCACCCACCGACCCGACCCCCCCCACCCCAATAAAATTGATGTGGGAGAATTATTGAGCATCAATTTACCAACCAAGAATTGATGGCGTGGTCGTGGAAAACCTTTAGTAAGAATATCAGCAATTTGAAGTTCAGTGGAGACATGCAGAAGGCTAATGACATCGCGCTTAAACTCATCATGGATGAAGTGACAATCAACCTCGATGTTTTTAGTGCGTTCATGAAAAATCGGATTTTCAGTAATCCGAATTGGACCTCTATTATCTACATAGAGGGGGGCAGCACCTTCTGCTGGAAACCCAATGTCAGATAGCAGACCTCGGAGCCAAAGAATTTTGGAGCATGTAGCAGACATGGCTCAGTACTTAGCCTCGGTAGATGATTTTGAAACTTTTTCATGTTTCTTGCATTTCTAGGAAATCAGACTATCACAAAAAAACATGCACCATCCTGTGGTCGATCTGCGAGTATCCGGACAACCAGCCTAATCAGCATCTGAGTAAGCTATGAGAGATAGAGGACTGTCTGATGGAAAAAACAACCTGCGAGTCGGTGTGCGAATAAGGAACCGAATGATGCGGCGAACAGTAGCCATATGAAGGTGATGAGTAGTCATGAACTGACTCATTAGGTTGATCACATAGGAGATATTAGGATGAGTGATCGTGAGTTAGATCAAGCTACCAACTAACTGGCGATATGCGGTAGGATCTGGAAGAAGGTCACCATCCTCTTGACCAGGGCCGGTCCTGAATTTTTCAGGGCCCAGGGCAAGAGTAAAAGTTAGGCATCTTCAACCATCATATATGATAATATCATTGGTGGGTCCCACTGATGTGAAAAATTGGCAATGGGTTGATGATGCCCAAGTATAACTATTTGAAAAAAAAGAGAATAAAGAAAACTTAGGCCAGAATTTAAGTATCATATATGGGGAATTAAAAATCATTGGTGGGCCCCACTAACAAATGAGAAGAACGAGTGTAGGGCTGGCTTGATGATCTATTTGTAAAAAAAAAAAAAGCCCTAAATCATCCCAACACTAGACCAGATTCTCCCAGAATTTCAGCCATCAAATATAAAATATCATTGGTGGGCCCCTCTGATGGATGCTCAAATAAGTGATGCAATAAGCACTCTCAGATGATTTGATGATGGGTCTATTGATGCCCAGGACGATGGAATCCATTGGATGAGCCATGCCCTCACCAAATGATTGAAAAAAAAAAAAAAAGTAGAAGGGATTTTGGGGATTTTGGCCCCCTCAAAAAATGGGCCCGGGGCAAGGGCACTTACAGCCCTTGCCTAGGGCCGGCCCTGCTCTTGACTGAGTTTGACATTCAGTTCGACCGGTGTATCGACTGGAGTTGAAGCAGTAAGGCTAGCCAAGTCAATGAGATCAACAATGTATTTGTGCTGATTGAGAACTATATCTTTAGTCGATTGTTGAACTTCAAGACCGAGCAAATAGCTTGAAGGGCCGAATCCTTCATGTGAAATGTCTCATTAAGAGAATCTTGGATTTCTTGAATCATTTTTGCATTTGGACTCATCAACATAGACAAGTAACACAGTAATCCCAGACGGAGCATGATGTAAAAACATGGATCATACTGGCTCGGATGAAAATCCAAGCGGAGAAGAGCATCTTGAAAAGAACCCAAAAGCCTGCCTCCTACAAGAAGTCAGGACCATCACATTCCCTTAAAATCAGGTGCAGAACCTCCAAACATACGACCTTACAGGTACCCTTATTTCCAAAAGACTGAGATAGAAAAACAAGTTACAAAGATGCTTCAATCAGGGGTCATTCAACCAAGTGTCAGTCCTTATTCAACACCTGTTTTGCTAGTTAAAAAGAAAGAAGGAACTTGGCGTATGTTTGTTGATTACAGAGCTTTAAACAACATCACTGTCAAGGATAAATTTCCAATACCTACAATTGATGAGTTACTAGATGAGCTCTGTGGTGCTTCTTTCTTTTCTAAGCTTGATTTGAGAGCTGGATATCATCAGATTAGGGTGCATGCCTCTGATGTACCAAAAACAGCTTTTAGGACTCATGAAGGACACTATGAGTTCCTAGTCATGCCCTTTGGGCTGACAAATGCACCTTCTACTTTTCAAAGTCTCATGAATGAGGTCTTTAAAGAATATTTGAGGAAATTTATCTTAGTTTTCTTTGATGATATATTGATTTTTAGTAAATCATGGAATGAGCACTTGTACCATTTGGAGTTGACCTTGCAACTTTTACATAAGCGCAGCCTGTTTGCTAAAAGGTCTAAGTGTGTCTTTGCCAAACAAGAGGTTGATTACAGAAGGTTTGTAAGGAATTATGGACAGATCTCAGCTCCATTAAACCAACTGTTGAAGAAGGAGTCTTTTAACTGGACTGATGAAGCAACAATAGCTTTTCATGCTCTAAGGGAAGCTATGGTGACCTTACCAGTCCCGGCTCTTCCTAATTACAACAAGGTTTTCATAGTAGAAACAGATGCTTCAGATAAAGGAATAGGTGCAGTACTGATGCAAGAAGGACATCCAATTGCATTTTGGAGTAAAGGGGTATCAAGGAAGTATTTGAGTTTATCCACCTATGAAAAGGGGCTAATGGCTGTGGTCCTAGCAGTTTTGAAATGGAGGCATTACTTGCTTGGGAGGAGATTCATTATCAAAACTGACCACCAAAGCTTGAAGTATTTACTAGAGGAAAGAGTTGCAACCCCCTTCCAGCAGAAATGGATTGCAAAATTGCTTGGCTATGATTTTGAGATCACTTACAAGTATGGAACAAAAAATAAGGCAGCTGATGCATTATCAAGGAGGGAAGATCTGTTTGTGGAGCAAGCTGCTGTAAATGCCTTGCTTACAGTAGATTCTACTTGGCTTCCTACAGTAAAACTCAGTTGGCAGACTGATTTGGCAATACAAAAGCTTATAACAGAGTTAGAGCAAGACCCCAACTCTCATCAAGGATTTTCTTGGGAAAATGGTACACTAACATACAGAGGAAGTTTGGTGGTAGGAAACTCACCTGATCTTAAGAAACAAATCCTGGCAGCTTATCACAACTCATCTATAGGGGGACATTCAGGCATAGACAAAACCAATAGAAGGATCAAAAGGACTTTTTATTGGAAAGGATTGAAGAATGATGTTCAGCTTTTTGTTTCAGAATGCTCCGTTTGTCAGCGGTTCAAGGGGGAAAATATTCACCCACCTGGGCTACTCCAACCTTTGCCAATTCCTGAGAAGGTATGGAGTGATATTTCTATGGATTTCATTGAGGGTCTTCCTAAATCACATGGAAAGACCACTATTTTTGTGGTGGTGGACAGGTTAACCAAATATGCTCATTTTATATCACTCTCTCACCCTTATACTGCTAAGGAGGTGGCACAACTATTCCTAGACAATGTCTACAAACTTCATGGGCTTCCAAGCACTATAGTTTCAGACAGAGATGTTGTGTTTACAAGTCTGTTTTGGCAAGAATTGCTCAGAATTTTGGGGATTGAGCAATGCCTTAGCACAACATACCATCCACAGTCAGATGGGCAGACTGAAATAGTGAACAAGTGTTTAGAAAATTACTTAAGGTGCATGTGTGGTGATTGTCCTAGACAGTGGTCGGCTTGGCTATCCTTAGCTGAGTGGTGGTATAACTCTTCTTATCATTCCTCAATCAAAACAACTCCCTTTTATGCAGTCTATGGACAGCCACCACCAGATCACAACTTCATGAACATTGGAAGGTCACAAGTAGCAGCAGTGGAAAATTGGGCAAGGGAAAGGACTTCCATTTCGAGAATGCTTAAGGAAAACTTGCAAGAAGCACAAAACAGAATGAAACTTTATGCAGACAAATTAAGGAGTGAAAGGGAATTTGAAGTTGGTGATTGGGTATATTTGAGACTGCAGCCTTACAGACAGTCTTCCTTGGCTTTACAGAGAAACATGAAGCTATCTCCACGGTTCTATGGACCTTTTCAAGTCATTCAAAGGGTGGGCAAAGTAGCCTACAAGTTGGAGTTGCCTAGCTCAGCCAAACTGCATCCTGTTTTTCATGTTTCATTGCTGAAGAAAAAGTTAGGACAGCAAGTCACCCCTGCTCCAACTCTTCCTCCAGTCAGTGATGACGGAATACTACAAATGGAACCTGTAGCTGTACTGGAAAGGAGAATGATCAAAAGAAACAACAAGGCAGTAGTGCAATGGTTGGTTCAGTGGTCGAGGACATTTCCTGAAGATTCTACGTGGATAGACTATGATGAATTCCACTCTAAATTTCTAGAATTCCAGCCTTGATGTCAAGGCTTTTGAAGGGGTAGGGAATGTTATGATCAATTTAGTTGGAGTCTATTAGAGAAGGCTATTCCCTCTTGTAATTCTGTTTGTAACTCTGTTAAGGCTGTTAGAGGTTGTTAAGGCAGTTAGACTTCTGTTTGTAACTCTGTTAAGGCAGTTAGACGTTGGATGGTTGTGTATAAGGGAGGGGATACTCTGGCCTATTCATGGTATTGTTTGTAATCAGTTCTCTGGGTTGGAATAAGAGTAATAATACACTCTTTCTCCTTCTATATTCTTCTTCTTCCATTTCCAGTCTTTACATCGTTCTTCACAGGAGATATTGATCTCTCTACTCTTATTGCCTTGATACTATGTAAAATAAAAAACAAGGTTTTCTTGAACTTAGCTCTGATACCATGACAAACTCACGACAGAACTTGAGTACTTGACAGAATATCAAATGAGATTGTATTAATTTTAGTGTCCTTCCCTTTGGAGATCCCTCCTCAATATATAACCATTACATGCCTTAATCAAGGCTCTAATCTAGGCAGGAGTATCAATTGCAATTCTAAGTTATAGAAACAATGACTAAAATAGAATATACACAACTATGTACACTGTGTCATTGACCCAAGCAATCCACGTGATGTATTAAGAACTGGGCTGGATCCCTTCATGGGTCGTGGCCCCGATTAATAACTTAAACTAGGGAACCTAATCACATTATGATAAAACCTAATAACAAATAATTCTAACCTTATATAACACAAATTTAATCTAATCTTATTCTAAGACAAACTTCTTCTCATCATCACAAATTAGCCCATAATTACTAGAAAATTATAAATAAGTCTCTAATTGTTTCTCAATGCTCCACCTCAAGCCAGTGCATGGACATCCACTTTGACCAGCTTGAAATAAACTCCTGCTCCCTTTTGCGACTCCTTTGGTGAGAAACTTTGTAAGTGCGTTCTTCCGTATCAATGGCCTGTGATAAATCTTCAATCAGTCTTGCATCCTGGTTGATGAATGAGATGCAAAAAACTTACTGTATTTGATCACTAGCAGCTTGTACTGCCGCATTCAGCAACCAGCAACACACCAGTTTTTTCTTGTGCATTATGCATGTAGCAAACAACTTTATATGTGAATTGACCAATTACTTGACTTCATATACTCCACGGCATAAACTACACAACACAACATCAACTCTGTTGATTTACATTGCACCTTGGTATGCTCCACATCATATCCGAAGAGGCTAGAATGCTACACATCATTACTAACGACATAGCACGGTCTTTCTTAGTGGCTGAATAGATTTTTCACAAAACCCTCTACTCAGACTAAACTAAACGATGAATATTCACCCAATAATTCACCTATTGCCTCCATTCACAATGCCAATAATTACGGGGGTACTCTAAGAGCTTTCCTCCTCTCATTTGAACCACCTCATAAACTTAGATTTAATTAACTTGACTTCTGTGATGAAACAACTCCTTTCGGTGTTGTACAAGTTCAATAGCCGTTTCATTAAACATATTTACATCTTTATTTTGAGAAAATAGTGTCTGTTACCAGTTAAATATTTTAACATTGTCTGTTTGTGATGGGCTGCCTCACCAGGATAGAATTGAGAGATGAATGGAGGTTAGAGAACAGAAGAGCGTTTGCTAATATTTTGTCAGATATGGTATTTGGTATTGCACTATTCATTCTTGTATACTTCAATCAAAGCAAAGTGAGTTTACCATCTCATTTTTGTAGAAACTTAAATTTCATTTCCTATTTGCGAGATCTCTATTTTTCTTCTACGTAAAATGTTGGATGTGTATGCTTTCCTTTTTCGTTATAATCCTTCTCATTTCTTGAATCATTATGCATTAGCATTATTTTTAAATGGATGATACTACTGTATATTTTATCTTGTGATGGAACAGTATTTTTGTCGCTGTAAAATTCAGTTTGACACCAGTAGAGCAGGTTCGTGCTAAGCTTGGGCCCTTGTAGAAAAACATGTGAGTGGTCAATTTCAAAATGAGAGCCTCTTTAATTGGTTCAGAAAAGGAATAACAATTGCTTATAATCAATTGAAAATTTCACCTACAATTTCTCTTTTTTTGAAATCATGAGAATCATTAAGTAGCCCACCACGTTTTTAGATAGTTTCTAGTATTTTTTATCGTGTTTGGTGGACTGAAAGTAGTGGTCAAAATTAAATAATAATAGGTTGATGTGGGGTTCGGCGAGAGTCAAAACTGAAATTTAGCAGTCAAAATTGAATTTTAAAAGCTTCCACTATAATATATATAATAATAGGTCAATGTCGGGTCCATTGAGCATAAAAACTGAAAGGCAGCGGTCAAAGTTAAATTGAAAAGCTTCACCTATAATATATAATAATAACTGCTAAATTGAAAAGTTTCACCTATAATATAATAATGGGTCAATGTGGGGTCCAGTGAGAATGAGAATTAAAGGCAGCTTCAAAATTGAATTGAGAGCCTTCAGCTCTAACATATAATTATAAGAATCAAGAGCATGGGAAAATAATAGAGAAGAAAGGATTTGGATGAAAGACCGTGTCCAGACATGGAACAGCTGCTCTGTTTATACATAATTATGTGATTACAATCGGGCCATAATTGGGCTAATTAGGATCACAATTAAGCCATAATTGGAGCTAATCAAGATCAATAGACCTAATCCATGGTAAGCTAGTCCCATAATTGAAGGTATCATACAGGTACACAAAGTCACACATATAACACTCACTAAGGGCCCACTGGCCCAGTAAACCTTCCTTAACTCTACACTCCCCCTCAAATTGATGTGAGGGTTGACAAAGCATCAATTTTCTGGTAAGAAAGTCGTGAATTACTCTTGGGCATAGCTTTTGTGAAGAGATTTGCTAATCTATTGTAACGACCGAAATCCGGGGCCCTGTCGGATTCCGTGTTATGACTAATAATGTATCACAATCACCATCATAAATCAAATTAAATGATTAGAAATTATAATATATTAAAGCAAGGGTTTTGGCTTTAATTTTGATTGGTAGTTTCTAATTTCGACTGATAGTTATGCCTTTTTGTTCAAATGTTCCACATTCTCTCTCCACTAATCTCATGCAACTATCCACTCATATCTTTTTTCATCAAACCACTCACCTCTACTCTCCACCAAACCACTCACATCTACTCTTCACTTTTTAAAGTTTCAGTTCTTCCTTTCTGTAAAAACTCTTTTCCACCCCATCTCTTCTATTCCCATTCTACCCCAACTTTCATATTTCCATTTTATGCAACTTGCTCTATGGAAAGAGGTACTTTTTAATGTATATTTATTTATTTTGCAATGCATGGAGATACCGTGCTGAGCACGGATTATTGTGCTAGTAATAGTTTAGGAAAATCCTAATAAATAATTCTTTTGAATACAATTTAAAGTCTGAATCAAGTTTAGGGAAATCCTAATAAATAATTCTTGTGAATACAATTTATAGTCTGAATCAATTTGAAACAGCTACACAAGTCCACTGTTCTGTGAATAAAGAAATAACTACAATCTTAAAGTATCCAACTGTAGTAATCTGAAAGAATAAAAAATGAAACTACTATAATCAATCTCGAATCTGCGGGTCAAAAATCGCCAATGACGAAGAAAAGCCCCTTTTGTGCACGCCGGGGAGAAATCGTGAGGTTTCTAGCTGCCCTACTATAAGTGGGATTTTTAAGAAGTTGAGGAAAGACCTTAATGCCCCTGGAGAATTACTGATGTCTTAATTTTATGAATAAGGGCTCATCTTGGGTTGTGGGAAATCCCATTTCAATCGAAGCCCATTCTCTTCCTAATATAGGAAGTGAGGACCCGGCGGGATCTAAGGTGGGGCCCAGAATGTCTCATTCTGCAAACAATGGGGTGAGGATCGTGCTTCAGTTGGGCATAGTGTCCATGGTTTGATAGAGATAGTTAATCGAGCTCAATGGGGAGAATGTAGTTCTGCAGAAGATGATCTTTTTTATGAAGACGATGTGGCAGACGATTCTGAGATGAATCAAGAGCAGGCATTGGTGACAGTGAGTCCTGTTGATAACTTGATAGGCTGGAGGCTTTAGCTGCCGACCATTTTTTTTCTGATTGTAGGAAAGAAGAAGATATAAATTTGAAGTTGGTAGAGAAACTGAGTGACATAGCCAGCATTCTGGGAATTTCTATGGAGGGTCGGTTAGATGAGTTGCAAAGCTTTATTCATGACATGTTGGAAGAGGAAAAAAGTGATGCTAAGGTTGGCAAGCGAAGAAGAAGTCTAGAGCCCAAAGAGAATCAGATAAGTTGGCCTTTTCCATTAATTATGAGAAAACGGCTGTTGATAAAGAGAATGGTGTGAAATTGTTGGCATCATTAAGCCTATTTTTTGGAATGTCTGTGGTATAAATTCATCTTCAAAGAGAGCAGTGATGAAGGGGGGGTTTAAATCTTTTAAAGGGGAACTTTGGTTTCTTCAAGAGACAAAGATGGTGGTCATTGATGCTCAAGGTTTTTCGAACTTTCTGTCCTTGGTTGAATTTTCAGTATGCAATGTGTCCTTCAGTGGGTGCTTCAGGTGGCATTTTGTTATTGTGGAATGGAGATTATTGGTATAAGTTGGATGAATTTCTGGGGAAATATTCAGTTTCTATTTTGTTGAAGGATGCTATGTTGGGAAAGTCCCACATCCCACATCGCCCAAGTAATGGATTTGATAGGGCTTCATATTTCTATTTGGGCCTTCCACCTCTAAGCTTAAGCTTTTGGGTTGGTACATGGTATCTTACATGCTAGACGCGATGTTCTTTGGGTAGCTACTTCTGTTTAGCGAAAAGGCAGTTTTTTTGCTGAGCTTATAGGCATTGTAAGCTTATGGAATAAGCCATGGGTGATTGGAGGAGATTTTAATGTTATAAGATTTCCGAATGAAAAGAGCGGGGGTTGCTCTTTTTCTTCGGTGACGCAAGACTTTAATGATTGGATCAGACTTCATGATCTATTCGATCTTCCTTTGAGAGGAGCTGATTTTACGTGGTCAAATATGCAAGAGAATCCTGTTATGAGTCGGCTGGATCGGTTTTTGGTGTCAGTGGACCGGTTAGATATTTTCCTGATTGTGTTCGAAGAGTGATGCCTCGTCCTATTTTGGACCATTGTCCTTTGCTGCTCGAGACAGGTATTCAAGATTGGGTTCCTCCTTTTAGATTTGAAATCATGTGGCTATTAGAGAAGGGGTTCATGGATTATGTGAAAGAATGGTGGTCTTCTATTTCTCTCAGTGGTTGGATGGGGTATCAATTAACTCAAAAATTGAAGTTCCTTAAAAAGAAGATGAAATGTTGGAGGAAGGATGTTTTTAGTAGTTTGTTAGAGAGGAAGAGTTGTTTGTTATCAGATATTCAGTCCTTTGATGGTAAGGAAGAAGCAGGGCTTTTTATCTTCAGAAGACCATGTTCGTAAATCTCTTTTTCAAGAAGATTTTCGCCGCTTGATTTTTCAAGAGGAGCTTAAATGGAAACAATGGTCTAGAAATAGATGGTTAGAAGCTGGGGATCGGATTGCAAAGTTTTTCCATGCGATCACTATTGCCCGGTGTCGTGTCAATCGTATAATTGCAAGTCTGCAATATCTACTAGAGGAAAGGTTTGGGATTCTAAATTTGATATAAAATGAGAAATTGTTCAATTCTTCCAGAGTCTTTATACAGGTGGTAATAGATCCAGACCAATTATGGATTGTGTTTCTTTTAAACGTCTTTCTAATCAGAAAGCAAGTTCACTTGAAGCTCATTTTACTTCAGAGGAGATAAAACATGCTCTGTTTGGGTTAGGTGATGATCGTGCTCCGGGTCCTGATGGCTTTCCAATCATCTTTTTTCAACATTTTTGGTTTATGTTAGAAGATGACGTGCAATTTTTTTTTTTAAAATCAGTTTCATGAGAATGGTGTTATAGCAGGAGAATTGGGTGCCACTTTTATAGCTTTGATTCGTAAGAAGGATGGAGCCATTTTGATTAAGGATTATAGGCCCATTAGCTTGATTGGAAGCCTTTACAAGATTCTAGTCAAAGTTCTTGCAAACCACCTAAGGAAGGTGCTTCCTGAAGTTATTTCTGATGTCCAAGGTGCTTTTGTTGACGGGTGTCAAATCCTTGATAGTGTGCTTATAGCCCATGAATGTGTGGATTATAGACATTAGCAACGACATCCTGGTTTAATTTGTAAATTGGATTTTGAAAAAGCATATGATATGGTAGATGGGGTTTTCTTCAATATATGATGGAACGAATGGGGTTTGGGAAGAGGTGGCAGCAATGGATCAAGAGTTGTGCGTCTTCGGCTCATTTTTCTATTTTGTTGAATGGGTCATCAAAAGGCTATTTCAAAAGTTCTCGCGGTCTTCGTCAAGGAGATCCTTTATCTCCTATGCCTTTTGTTATAGTTGTAGAAGAGTTGAATGCTTTATTGGAGAGGGCCAAACAAATGCAATTAATTTCGGGCTTTGTCATTGAAGACAGTGTTCATGAGGTAACTCATCTTCAATTTGCGGATGATAATATAATTTTCTGTGATGCTTCTTTGACTCAGGTGGAAATGTTGAAATTTATTTTGAAATGGTTTGAATGGCTTTCGGGCTTGAAAATTAACTATGGTAAGTGTGAGTTGATTGGTGTTCAGCTTACAGACAGTCATGTGGTTTCTTTGGCTAATGCTTTTGGGTGTAGAGCTGGTAAGATTCCTTCCTCTCTGTTCGGGGTTACTGAAAAAACATTTATGGGATGCAGTGGTGGAGCAGATAAACAAAAGGTTAAACTCTTGGAAAGGTCGCTATTTATCTTTGGGAAGGCACATTTAGTTTTTTCGAGTATTCCAGTTTATTATTTAACCTGCTTCAGATGTCCAAAAAGTGTTGTGGATAGAATTGAAAAACTCCAACGAGACTTTCTATGGAATGATTCTATAGAGAAGTAGAAGTATCATTTGGTTCGATGGGTGATGGTTTGTAAACCATTAGCATAACGTGGTTTGGGGATTTGTTCTATTGTTAAAATGAATAAAGCTTTGTTAGGTAAGTGGTTTTGGATGGTGGGGGAGCTTGGCCATGGCCTGTGGAAGCAAATTTTAATTTGCAAATATAAGCTTATGAATGATGGTTGTTCTGTACTACCTAACCAGTTTTACAGGTCATCAGATTTTTGTAAATCTATTCTTTTTGTTAAGGAAGAATTTTTTCAGTGGATTCGGTATAAGCCTCATAATGGGGCTCACTTCGGATTTTGGCAAGATGAATGGTGAGGGCAAAGTTCTTTGGCTTCTCAATTCTCTAATTTGTTCTTGTTAGACCGACGGCAACATGCTTTAGTTTTAGTTTTAGATTATTTTTTCCTTTTGGGTGGAAGAGTAGGATGGGATTTTTCTTTTTGGAGAAATCTGATGGACAGTGAGGTTTCTGATCTCGCTTTGATGCTAGGTATGCTTGAGAATGTCTACTTTTCTCTTGGAAAATCGGATGTTAGATTATGGAAACCTGATGTCAAATGTCAATTTTCTGTCAAATCCTTTTATAATGTGTTAGTTGACAACAATGAGAGGAGAGGGGGAGGGGATAACTTTTGGATCAGCTCCATTCCACCAAGAGTTCTTGTTTTTTGTTGGATTGCTAGAAATCATAAAATCCTTACAATTTACCCGTTGAGGAAAAGGAACCATATTATTGTTAATGGTTGTCCTTTGTGTTTGAATGATGAGGAAATGATGCATCATTTGTTGATTCTTGTCCTTTTGCTCATGATGTTTGGTCTACTATCATTAATATGTTTGATATAAATTGGGTTATGCGAGTAACAAGAGTTGAACTTTTCATTCAATGGCGGTCTGGTTGTAAGTTCTTTCACGGAAGGTTTTTATGGATAACAGCTTTAGATGGTATCATTTGGAAGCTTTGGTTGGAAAGAAATAATAGAGTTTTTCGGAATAATTGTAAATCAGTAAAAGAGGTGGTTGAATCGATTGTTTGGTCTACCTCGGAATGGGTGGTGAAGCGAATGGAGTTTTTAGGAGTCTCTTTGGAAGATCTTACTAGATCTTGGTCAGTTTTTCTCCAAGGGGGTCGCCGTGTAAAATTTGTGCATAAAACTCTCTAGAAAACTCCTCCTAATGGTGTTTTAAAATTAAATTTTGATGGCAGTTTTCTTCACTCTTCTCGAAGGGGTGGTATCGGAGGCATTATCAGGGATTGGAAAGGTAATGTATTAAGAAACTTCTCGGGGCCTGTGGATTCTCTGAGTGCTAATGAAGTAGAAGCTTATGCTCTTCTTATTGGTTGTTGTGAGTTTTTTTCTTTGGAAAGCATCAATGTTGTTATTGAAGGGGGTTCTTACTCGGCTATTCAATGGGGTTCTGGGGAAGCTTCTATTCCCTGGAGATTGCTAGATTGCGTGGAGGAGATGCAAGATATCTCTAGACGATTGGGTTCTTCTTTTCACCATATTTTTTGAGTGGCTAATGTCATGGCGGATGCTCTTGCAAAAGGAGGAGTTTTCCGTACTTCTATTCTTTTTGATGTTTAGTTGATTTTTTCTTTTGGTTTTTTGTGGGTTTCTTGTTGTAGTCTTTTGTTCTTTCTCCTTTGGAGCAATAAAATTTACCGTTATAAAGAAAAAAAATAAAAAAAAATAATGAAACTAGTCCTTTTGCTCTTCTAAGTGATTCTGTTCTTTCAAGTGCACATACCAAATCCCATCTCTCAATCAGCCGAGTCATCATTCAACACAACATTCTGGTTACCTGGTAGGGGCAAACCAGCAATCAGCACAACTGAGTGAATAGATATTCGAATTTATTTGTGCACACAATGTCATAGTAAATAAAATTATGTTGCAATTTAAAATAGCATCAAAAGGTTTCACTCGTGGGCAAGGCAAGGTGAATCAGGTCAAATCTAATGATAAGATCCTAACCACTTGGTAGCATAAGCCCAAAGCTTGAGCACCTCAAGGATACCAAATATAACAAAATGATAACTTCCAAAATAATCTTTTTGTGCACATTACAAAATGACCAACGAGGGTCTAAACAAAATTGACCACAAGGTCCAAAATCATCAAAATGGTATCAATGAATCAAAGTCTTTCAAAACTGCCCAAAGTCAACAAATCTCCCAAAGTTGGCTATTTGTATGGGGACGTCATCCCATATAGTGCTAGCGGTCTAGGAGTGTCCAAAGGGGTTCCTCCAATCAACTAAGTCATCCTAGTTCCTTAGGTTTTCCTAATAATAAATATATCTTTCAGAAGCCACTGTGCAAGATGTCTTCAACACCTGTAATGGGTAAGTTATAAACCCAATCCCTCTCATATTATGTGGATTTAGTTTGCCCCTATCCGAATCAAGATTGGTATCTGATGTGTGAGGAGTCAATTACATAACTATCCTTTTACAGATTTGAGGAAATATTCAAGTACAAAGTTAATCTCAACAAATACACATACAAATCACATAATCTATTAAAGGAATACTCATGTGAAATGCCTACATAATAAAGACAAGTAATATTTATTTTAATCCACAAACATATTTCAAATCACCATTAATCACCATTAGTCAAGTAATAGGGTCCTAAGTGCAATTCTGAGAAGTCAAGAACTAAATAAAACAACTCAAACAGTTTGCAAATATGATAACAGTCCTTGTTTTGAATTTGTAGAAACTTAGAATACGAGGAAAATAGCAAGAAAACAGGTTCAGCCATACATTTGGAGATTACCAGGGGTCTATTTGAAATTTCAGAAAGTCTGAAACTAAAGAAATATTTTAAAAACAGTTTCAGATACAATAAAAAGAAATAACAACTTAACAAGCTCTTAGCCCCCCCAAAAAAAGAAGAAGAAATAACGAGCCTTTATTGAAAATTTTACAGTAGTCTGAAACTCCAGTGACTCGTTCATAAGGGTCTAGTTGTGAAAACAATAAACTTCAGGGGCTTAACCACAATTTATGGAGATCTGGTCTCAAGAGAATTATCATAAAATAGTTTCAGCTGAGAACTCAGTAAAGAACAGGCCCTTAATTCAAATTTTACAGAAATCTGAAACATAAAATCCAAATTAGCACAAACTCATCACGTGACCTAGTTTTAGGTCAGTTAGGTGGTGGGCCAAACTGGGCCCAATCCACATGGGTCCTAGATCCCTATGGCTGCCCATGGGTCTACTTCCTGATCTATGGATCTGATCATTTATCAGATGAGCCGTATGGTCACACAAGCTTGTCGACCAAACTATGCGCCGACGATGTGAAACTGGGAAAACCCAATTCTGACTTGAATTTCCTTGCTGGATTTTGATCACTCGACATTAAAATCATCATCTAAGAATCACACTAACTACAGTGAATCCAATAATCGAATTCTAACATCTGAAATTGGGTTTTATATCATCAAACCTATCAACTGGAATGTCGACAGTGATATTCTGGTACTGTAGCAGTTAATCGATTGAGGGAAACTCAATTATTCAATGACTAATAATTCTAACAGAGTTGGGGGAAATCAAATAACGAGGAATATAAACCTGAAACCATGATTTTGAACATCAAAACACCAATTTAAGCATCCCATCATTGAATTAACTCGTCTTACAAAAGAATCATGTAGATAAGGAACTCTACTCACCAGAATCGAGAATCCTTCTAGTCATCTTCTTCTCTTCCTTTGCTCCTAGATTGATGCTAAGGCTAGGGTCTACTTGTTGAGAGAATGCTAGAGAAGGGAAGGAAGTGAGAGAGAGGTCGAGTGAAGGGCTCCCTAGGCGTTGACATGCACATATATAGCCTAGTCGTCTTCTACTTCCTATTCGGACTCTACTTCCTATTTCGAACTCCCCTTTCTCTATTCGAACTCGTTCTAATATCAGTAAGAAGTCCTCCAAGAAGCCTTGCACAAGTCCCCTTTTGGGTATAGGTATCGAGCACTTCTTTTGCTAAAAAATTAGATCCCACCTCTCTTTATTTAAAGGTCTGTTAAACTTAACTCAAGGTCCCACCAGGGTCCAGCTTTTAAAATATCTTAACCCCATCAACTCAAGACCAAAGGGACCCACTAAGATCTATTAAAAGCTCACTAACACAAGGCAATTACTAATGTGAAGATGGGTCCTAAAGGCTAAGGAATCTATTAAAAAACAAAAAGAGTTCCACATACTTGTTAGTCGTAATGACTAACAAGAGTTATAATAAGAAGAGGTTGCCTACAGACTTTTTAAGAGGATTCAGCATCCAGAGCTGAAGGAACAGGTGCAGGCATAGTTTCAGAAGAAGGCAAATGCCACCATTGGCATACTCAAACCGAAGGTTACTATGGGATGGAATGTGTAGACTTGGTAATAGATCAGTAAACGGATTAATGGGACCTGGAATGGTCTATTAGGAGAATTAAGGGTGTAGGAAGGCAATAAAAGGGAACTTGTTCGTGGAGGCAACATTTTGAGGGATACGAAAACATTTTGCCTTTGGGTCAAAACCTATGAATATGATGCGTGGATACTTAAAAGCAGGCAACGTATTGTGTCATATCACATTCGATACTTCACTTTTTATGTGTAAAATTCGTGTCCCTGCCGTTTCTATGGTTCATCACTGTCATATCTATGCCATATTGGTATCTGGGCATCATAGGCCAATACACCAAAACCCTTTATGTTTGATCCCATAACCAAGGAAAACACGAATTACAGTCATAAGAGATGGTTTAGTGCATTCTAATGGAGGAAGTAAAACAAAACATATTATGATCCCATAACCAAGGAAAACACAAATTACAGGCATAACATATAATTTAATGCATTCTAATGGAGGAAGTAAAGCAAAACATGTACTACAAAGGACATGAAAATGATTGTAGTCTGTTTTCCTTTTAGAAGAGCTTCAAAAAGGGTGATCTTAATTATATAGTTCTATTTGTAGGATAAACCACAAATTGTTTCTCTCAAAAACATGACTGGAACCCAGAGGAGAAAAAAGCCATAATAGTGTCTAATATATAATGATGCTTTTGCTTAGTCACACTGTTTTGTTTTGGAGTATAAAGAGGACAGGCTGCATGTCTTGGGAAGCAGATATTTTGAGATTCCAAGAAAAGATATCTCCCAAGAGTCAGATCGTAAGACATGAATTTTCTTTGAAATTTGTGTCTCTATCATTCTAGCAAAGGAAACATGGATGCCATAAAAACCAGGTTTATGCTTCATCGAATATCCAAATATAACAAGAGAATCATCAATAAAAACACATGATAAAGAGAAACACCTTTAGTGGTCTGAAATGGGCATGATAAATAGAAATAGTTTTATCAAAAGTTGTGCAGTCTGTTTAGATAAATGATATGCCAAACAATAAAAAATATCAGCAGGCTTAGTATGTCCTAAAACAACAAAAGAAAGTAAAATTTCAATTTATTTTAGGACATGTGTTAGTGTAGAGTGCTGAAGATAAATATGATTTTGATGATGAGAGATGGAGGCTAAAACTGGAGAGTTTTCTGAAACATGTAGATAGCCCAAGAAATATAATCCAACTTATGGCTTGTCCTAATCAGCTTTCCGACATGTGATCTTATACAAAACACCCAAAAGAAGTAAATGAGACATGATAAATACAATCAGAAAGTTCAGTAACAAGAAGCAAGTTTAAGGAAAGATGCGAGCTACACATCAGATATGACATTGGGAAGTATGAATGAACCAGCAGAAGTTTTGGGAATAACAGAAGCTAGAAGAGGCGACAATCTACAATATGATTTTTTATAGGGTTGGCTTGGAGAATCATTGTATCTAGAAGGAAGCATTTGAAGTCATACTGCAAAAGGTTCTAGAGTCAAATATCCATAGCTTAGAAATTCTACCTAGAGTGCCGACCCTGGTCGAAAACCACGCTTGCAGTGAGCTTCATGGCCAACCCTGAAGGCTGATATCGGGGTGGTATGTCATAATTCACAACCTTTGTAACCTGTTGTGGCATGAATTTTCTTCATCCCTAAAAACATTGGAATCTATCTAAAAAATCCAGAATATTGGAGAATACTAGAATAAAATTTTTTTCATTATGGACATTATAAAGTAATTTTTAGGCCCCCTAAAGTCATATACATCCTATGTTGCCAATTTGTTGGATACCATTCAGTTTGTTTAATTTTAATGATTGAGTGAAATAGATTTGCCAAAGGTGGTAAGAATATCACTATCATATATTATGCATATAATGTAAATATCTTTAACCAATCACCCGTAAAAAATTATAGATGTGATAAGTTGATAACAATTTGAGGCAACCCAACAATGTTTTGCTTTTATGTTAAAGAGTTAAATAAAACAAAACTACATGGAACTTAGCCCATATTTGGCATCTCTATTTCCAACCTCTATTTGTCTAAATGTCTAAAGCGGGTAGACGCTTGGAAAATAATGGCGTTTGGCACATGATTCTACCCTCTACCCGCTTTAGAGAAATAGAGGCAAATCCTCTTAAAATGAGAGGCCTCATTTCTTGGCTTGTGAAAATAAGAGCTTTAGCCTCTTTTTTTAATGGCTATATTTTGGATGGCTATGTTGGAATAAGAGTAGAGGTACCAAACAAGGCCTTAATTGAATCTACCTAGAGTGTGAGAATTTATATGAATGGATGAAGATCAATACCATGTAGAACATCGTGCATCATCACCATCATGGTCGTCACAGTGATGGTAGATTTATGAATGAGAGTCATTTCAAACAGTTTTAATTTCTAGATCAATTAATAAGACTCCATTTCATTACTTTCTTCTTAAGTAAATTGATAGAAATCAGACAATTTAAAGAAAGCCCCAATTTATCTTAGAAAAAAATGGAATATATAACAAATCTTGGCTCAATCACTACTGTAGCCACCACATGTCAAACCATGCTTTGTAAATCCAAATTCAGTCCAGTGGTTTCATGTGGCCCACCATAAGATAATGGGCCCCCTGTATTTTATATGATGGATGTGTGGCTCTTCTTCCCTATTAAAACTCTAGGTATCTTTCAGTACTTCTCTCACTCAAGCTTGTGCAAATACTCTTCACTATCATCGTGTACAGTTCCATACACATCATCCTTATCATATGACAAGGTTAGTAGGTTACTACCTTTTTCTGATTCTGAGAGTGACCTTTATTATTATTATTATTATTATTATTATAGGTGTTGATAGATAGAGCTGCCATTTATCGGTGGAATAGACCGACTGGATGGAAAAAAATCATAACTATAATTGGCAATGAGCTTGAGCAAAAGTCCAGATATGATGATAAATTCTTTTTGTGGTCAGAAAAGCAAACCCCACTTTTGTTTGATGGTGCAGAAGCATATACATGGATTAGCATCTTCTATTAGGTTTGCACATGGAATATGCATACTCTTGTAGTTTTAGGTCTGTCTAAAGGGAAATTTTGATGTAGAAACACACTATAATTCCTGGATGTGTCATCAACTTACTCACAGGTTTTAACTTTTTTTATAAATTATGTTCTCAATGATCTTATACGACTCAAACTGTCTACTTCAAATGTTCAAAAGCTGCATGGATCTTCCCTATTGAAAATTACACAACATGCTTGCTATTGTTGGTACGAAGCGGGCGATACGTAGCGTAGCGGGGTAGCGGGCGATACGTAGCGTAGCGGCGTAGCGGTGCGATTTTAAAAAATCGCCAAAAAAATCTGAAAAAATTCCAGAAAATCCAGAAAATTGTAAAATGAAAGAAAATGTGGTTCTTTTGCAAAAGTAAGTAAGAAAAGGGGGCGTAGCGGTGCCCTCAATATATGAGGTCCTGTATCGCTGTATAAATAGAAAATAATAGTAATGATTAGTTTTTTCACATGTATTCATGTTTCTTAGTCATGTTAACTTAAAAAGTAATGGAAAGCTCATTAAAAAAAAATTAGAACATGAAATAAAGGCATAAGAATTAAGAAGACTTAAGAGTTAGGTCATTACTCATTAGTGAACATTGAACAATCAAATATCAATACTTCAGCATTCAAGGTTCAAATTCAATTAAGTGAATGAACTATGAAGTGATCAACAATCAACATTCAACACCAATTTAGAAATGACAGAGAGTAGAGAGTTAGTGAAAGAAATAGGAAATTAGGAATACCTTGATCACCACCAAAAGGAATGTCTACCAAGATTCAAGGGGCTATGGTTATCCTCATCCCCATCAGTATTATCATTTCTATTGGCACCATATTGAATTTGATATTGATGAGTATTGGGATCTCCAAATCCAAAGAAGCCAGCCGCACCCACATCATAGGAACTTGGAGGAGGTGGAGGTGGTCCAAGTGGATATCTACCATATTGCATTTCACCATAGTCACCATATGAGTAGGACCCCGAAGTTGAAGACTGTTCCTCCTTGTTGTACTTGACCATATGGAAAAAAGTCAAAATACTGTGAGTGTGAGGGTCCTTGTCCACTGTAACCAGGGTTCCACGAATCAGTCCATGATGCCGCTTGTTGTCCTCCAAAATCTCCACCCATATTTCCTTGCTCAGTACTACCTCCAGCCCCAGGTGGTGAATCTCTTCGGCGCCGTTGATGACCACGGCTTGGATCAAATCTTCCAGATGGAGGTAACTCCTGTACTTCCTCTATAGGAATGACATCGTCTTCATCATGTTGATAGTATTCACTAGTACCACCTGTCCCACTGTCTCCTCCTCCATCTCCTCCAGGACCTCCACCATGGCTACTTGAAGAGACTGTGGTGGAACTAGCTTTCTCAGAAGCAGGTTCTTTCCCACTCCTCCTAGTCCTGCTACTGGTACCTTCTCCCTGAGGTGGCTGACCTTCTGCAGGTGCCTCACCCATGTCCTCACCTATCAGCTCTTGAACCGTTTCCTGAAACCTCGGATCTGAATCTAGCAGTGGATCCTCTATCTCGGCTAGCCATGGGAGTAAGGGACCGTCGTCTCTAAATATGTGATCCAAATTAATGGGACAATAATCAGGACTATCCCTTACCCTTCTCTCCCTAATTCTGTTTCTCAACTTCAGATTGTAATGACAATATACAAGCTTGTTGAGTTTCTGCATGGTAAGCCGATTCCTGACCTTCGTGTGGATCAAAGAGAAAGTGCTCCAATTTCTTTCACAGTTGGAAGATGTTGTAGTTTGACTAAGGATGCGAACAGCCGCACTCCTTAGATGTGGAACACTCTCTCCAAAATTCATCCACCAATCAGCTGAAATGCAAAAAATAAATAAAGAAAATTAGATCGTATTCGTATCACAAGATATCTACAATGTGGATATGTCTTTTGTTCATAGTCATACCAGGTGGCATCCTTCCAATCGATCTTATCACAAGAGGGTCAGCAAAGGTTCCTCTCCTTTGTGTATATATAGATATCTACAATGTGAAAATTAGATATAAGTCAGTAAACCCCTACAACATAATTAAATTCTCTTAAGTAACCACCCACTCATCTCTTGTATGGCATCAATTTGATCATCTGGACTTAACAATTTCTTCAACACCTCCCGTAATCCCACCCGCAAGTCCGTATCTATTGCTTCGGTGTGTAGTTCGACATTGCGGTAATAGAATTCGGGATTCAAAAAATAACCTACATTATAAATATGTAGAATGTACTGTGAGCAAACAAGATAATAAATACATTAGTTAGGAAAACAAAAAAGTTTCAACAAACAAAGATATATATTAATTACCTGCAGCATGCAATGGATGGTGCAACTGATCGTTCCAACGGGCATCAATGATCTTTATATATTTCTCGTGATATCTAACATTTTCCATAATGGATTGCTTTGCCCGATCCATTGCTTCATATATAAAGCCCATTGTCGGCTTGTCATCACCATCTACAAGCCGCAACACTTTAACTAAAGGCTCAAAAACCTTTAATATCTTCCTCACTTTCTTCCAAAATTTATTGTCCCTCATGAGGTTTGGGACTTCAAACTTCGGACCACTAGTTGCATTGCCCCATTTCGAACGAAGCCATTCTTCTGATGCAAACATCTGAATGAGCTCCGTTCTAAACTTTACAAGGCTTTCCATAGCCAGAAAATGGGTTGCAAACCTAGTTAATCCTGGACGCAGCAAGGCATGGTTATTTGTATATCTTTTCATCAAGCTTAACACCCATGAATGATCATATATAAATCTTGTAATTCCTCTACATGCCTTGATCAATGAAGCCACTTTTGTTTTCCTTCCAATCTCTTCCAAGATGAGATCTATGCAGTGTGCTGCACATGGGGTCCAGAATAAATGAGTCCTCTTCTCCATTAATTTCAAACCTGTTGCCTTGAAATTGGCGCCATTATCTGTAACAATTTGTACAATATACTCCTCTCCCACACTCTTTACAACTTTATCCATAAGAGTATATATATATATGTGGCTGTCCGTCTATGTTCAGATGCATCAATGGACTTCACAAAGACGGTCCCAGCGACTGAATACACCAAAAAATTTATTAATTGTGTTTGGGTGCCGCTGGTCCACCCGTCACACATGATGGTAACACCATTCTGTTGCCACATGGGCCTAAACTTTTCCACCCAAGCCTTTATTTCTTTATATTATTCTTCAAGATATTTAGTGCCCCACATCATATACGGAGGGCGCTTGTATACCCCGCCCAGCTTCTGCGGCAACATCAAGAATAGTCTGGAAATATGGGGAATCTACTGCTGTAGGTGGTATGTTCTTGTGAATTAGCCATTTTGCTGTAGCTTTGGCCAATCTATCTCTTGTAGCCTTCATTACCCCTTTCACAACACTAGATATTTTTGGTTGTTTAGCTCCCTCTTTTCTATGTGCTAGAGGATCAACAGGGGGAGGAACTGCTCTTCCCGTAGAGATCAACTCTACATCAACATCCCATTCCCGGGTGCTAAATGCCCTACGCATGGACCCCACAATGCCCTTACCCCTTCTTGGCACAGAAGCAGATGAGCCCCCTACATCATAATATCTACTTCCAGCAAATGCACGACGTTCATGTTCTTCTTGTTGACTCATTAAAGACTCTCGGCGTGCAGCCTCCATCTGTCTATCTTCCTCCTCATCAAAGTATTCATCTCCAAATACATCATAGCGGGCAGCATCAACATCTTACCGCTTCTTTTCTTTTATCTCTATTTTTCTAGCTTTGTTTTGGCCAACCAAAGCTTTCATTTCTTTCCTGATTTCCCTTGGTACTTCGGTACAGCCAGCAACATTGCCAGAAATGTGGCCCAAATGGTGCTTGAATCTTGTAATGCCTCCATTGGTGACTTTCCCACAAAACTTGCATTTGATTTTCAACCTATTATTATCAACTGCCTCACCAAAGCTCCATGCGGGATCAATATCACGAGGCATTTTAACTTATCAATTGACAAAGACAGATAGTCTGAATACCTGGCTGACTATAAATATGAACAAGTAGTATGTTAAAAATTAAAAAAAACAAAGAAACATGTTAGAGGAAACATATATCACAAATCTAGGAACCATTTTCAAGACGTTTGATTGGTATTCAAATATTAAAAATTATTTTTTTTTCAAAAAAAAAATAAATCCGAAAATAAAAATTAGAGAAAAATCAACAAACATTGAAAATGTGATGGATTGATCCATGGGAAACATAGATCTATCATTTACAAGCAATTTCCAAGTGGTTTCATGGGTTGTCCATGAGTATTCAAATTTTTTTTTCAAAAAAAAATAAATTAGAGAAAAATCAACAAGCATTCAAAATGTGATGGATTGATCCATGAGAAACATAGATCTATCATTTACAAGCAATTTCCAAGTGGTTTCATGGGTTGTCCATGAGTATTCAAATTTTTTTTTTCAAAAAAAAAATAAATCCGAAAATAAAAATTAGAGAAACATCAACAAACATTGAAAATGTGATGGATTGATCCATGGGAAACATAGATCTATCATTTACAAGCAATTTCCAAGTGGTTTCATGGGTTGTCCATGAGTATTCAAATTTTTTTTTTCAAAAAAAAAAAAAATCCGAAAAAAAAAATTAGAGAAAAATCAACAAACAATGAAAATGTGATGGATTGATCCATGGGAAACATAGATCTATCATTTATAAGCAATTTCCAAGTGGTTTCATGGGTTGTTCATGAGTATTCAATTTTTTTTTTCAAAAAAATAAATAAATCCGAAAATAAAAAGTAGAGAAAAATCAACAAACAATGAAAATGTGATGGATTGATCCATGGGAAACATAGATCTATCATTTACAAGCAATTTCCAAGTGGTTTCATGGGTTGTCCATGAGTTTTCATTTTTTTTTTTCAAAAAAATAAATAAATCCGAAAATAAAAAGTAGAGAAAAATAAAATAAAAATAAAAATATGTGTGCATGATGAAAGGGAAACATGGATCTCATCATATTACAAGACAATGAAGCTTTTTATAATACCTAGACTCTTAGAAAGAGATGAATAGATGATCTCAATTCTCAAAAGTCAAAAGACTAGAAAAAAATAAAAAAGAAAAACATACCTTGTGGAAATGGAATGGAAGCTTGGGCCTTGGATCTTGTAGACTTGTAGTTGTTAATCACTTTTTTGTTTTTGATTCCTTCAAATTTGGCTCTTGTGGTTGAAACTTGAAAATGAGATGGTTTGGAGGCACACACAGCATATGAAAATGAGCTAGGGCCGGCTGTGATGGGGCTTTATAAAGCCACGGAAACGTAGCGGCCGCTACGCTTTGTGGCGGTCGTAGCGGCCACTACATACAATTATCGGCCGCTACAGTGCGTTTTTCCTTAGCGGCCGATAAATACTCTGTGGTGTGGCGGTATCGGCCGCCACGCCCGATATATCGGCCGCTACGAAGCTGTTTACATCCTTGGTTGGTACGAGGTTTTTATTCATACCCTTTTTTACTGAGCATGGTCCTCCATAAAAATTGCCCTTATCACCTTTTCTTTGCTCTGTTGTCATTTTTGTTCATGGATGGAAACTAGCCTTTTTTTCTGTAAGTACTGATTGTCTTTGACCAATGATAAATGATGGGATATCAATGTCTGGCAAGCTCAGCTTAAGTATGGTTTTGTATTTCGGTGACTGCCAATGGTTATTTTTGTGCATAGATTCTTCCTTACTGTCCTTTCTGTTTTTTTCAGGTGGCTTTGCTGAAATTTACAGGTTATAAGTTATTAAACAATATTTCAGATACAGGCAAGGCATTTCTTATTATTCTTGTGACTGACATTTTTTTGGGGTAAGATCTTATGTTCTTTGGTGGTGCATGCACAAGCATGCATCTTTGTTACACCTAGACTTTTGATCAGAAGTAATATCATGTGGGTGTGATGATTGAAGTGTGTTGATTTGACATCCATTTTTAATAATAGCCTATGATGCTGGATACAGACACAGGTACGGATACGGGACACGGGAACGAGTGTTTGATACGTCAACTTTAAAAATTTAGGACATGGATATGAGTACGGCATTCCTAGAAAGATATAAATATAAATATTTAATTGGGAGTTTGTTTTAAATGGAATATTTAAATGGATCCATAATAAAAGAATATAAATAAATTTTTTTTGTATTGCTTATAAATTTGGTTGGCACTTTTCTTAAAATAAAAGTGGGTTAGTGGGTTTTGAGCTTTTCAGTCTTTAAAAGAATAAAAGAAAAGGGGGCTGAATGTAAAATGGACATTTAAAGTGGACTGGATTTTGACTTATGCGGCCTTAAAAGAAAACCAAATGGGGACTGAATGTAAAAAAAACATTGATGCAGATGCTAAAAGATACATTTGGCCCTTTCGTTTCATCTCATCCTCTACAGAAAAAAAAAAAAAAAAAAAAAGGGGAGAAACACCTGTGGAGGTCGAGTGGAAAGAAGAAAGGAAAAAAGAAGAGGAAGTCGTGAGATGGAGGTGCCATCATCAGAGCCACCGGCCATGAGTCCCTAACGACGCGACCACATCACCACCTGCATCCACCATTGCCTGTCTTCACTCCAAACACCTGGACTGGATTGTTGCCCTTGGTTGAGCAGCAACACTCGACTACAGTGGTAAGCTACCTTCTCCTCCAGTCCTCCTCATCTCCTTCTTCGCCCCCTTTCTTCTGAATCTTTCTTTTCTTTCTCTTGGTGTGCATGAAGGGGAATAGGGTTAGGTTTTTTTTATCCCCTTTTTAGTCACAACAAAATCACATGAAATATACCCAAAAACAAAATCAGATGAAGGAAATTGGAGTTTCTGAACTAAATTTGTTGTTTTGCCCAATTTCTTTTTTTTTTTTCTTTACCATAAAATACAGGAAAGCCATATCTGAAATTTTTGGGACATATCACAACTGTATCTTGCGGCATCCCGTGCCCGTATCCGTATCGTACTGTGTCCGCACGGGTACCATGGGCAAAGTGCCATATCCGGGTATCATAGATAATAGCTGTAGCCTTTCTATGTTTGTCTACAATTTTCCTTTAATGCTGTAATTTCAACTGCAAATTTAGCAGTGCATTTGTGTTTTCTCCTTTGTTTCCCATCACATCTATTTTGGGATGATATATTGATAACTCATTTCTGATCAATGCATTCTAATATTCATCATGCATTCTATGTGTGCAACTTGGGTGGATCAGGTCAGGTTTTAGGCCAACCCAAATCCAACCATAGCCCAGTCCAAGGTGCCATTTTCTTGACCTTATCAGAAAAGAGAATTAATATAAATTACAAGATAACAACCTTTATAATCAAGGGTGGAGGCAGGAATTTTTCCTTGAGTTATCAATGGAGGGCCCACCTTATGGGATGGCTTAGGACACAGAAGCACTGGGAGGGGGTTGGTGTGTTTTGTTTGGTGTTTGTTGGGTCGGGTTGTGTGTGTGTGGGTGGGTGGTTTGAGTGGTGGGGGGGGGGGGGGGGGGTTGTTATGTCATCCATAAATGTAGGAAGATATTCCTCATTTTCTATTTGGAATGAACTTTGTCTCTATATTTATCTTTTTTTTTTTTTTTGTACTCAGTCTAATACTTTTATCTTTGTCATGCGTAAGAATTGGAAGATGTTCTTGATTTCATTTTTGGTGTTTTTTCCCCTCAAAACTGCAGGTATCATTCTGAATCTGGTTGGCAGACTTTGATAGAAATAATTCTTGAGCATTATGGACTTGAAGTTGATCAGGCTGCAATAACCATATTTGTTTGCTTTGTTCCAGTTGTTATTGATGCCTGTGTGAAGCTTTGGGTATGCCCTACACTTAACATTATTTTTCATATTCATGCATGTATTACCTTTTTCAATTAGTATAAACATTTTAATCTTACAGTTGCTGAACTTATTGTTTACATATTTTCTCGTACAAATAGTATACAGATTTTTATTGGACAGTTTCTGAACTTAGTTAAACATGCAAAGATTCTCATAATAAGTCTTTCACATGTAAACTTGTTACTTCCCTTTTGCAGTTTATTTCTAAACTATAGTGCTGCACACTTCCGAAGTACTTATGTATCACTTAGAATTGCCATCATCTCTCGTTTTTTGTGTGTCCAGAGACTTAGATTCTGCTGTAATTTTGTTTCTTCATCAATACAACATCAAATGCAAATGTGTTTTCTACAGCTGACAGTAAAATTATAATGTAATATGGGAACAAGTTATAAGTAATGTACAATGATCAATTGTACAAAGATGGAAACCTCATGTTCAGTTTTTGACACTGATGTAGATTAAGAAAAATCATACAAAGATGGAAACATCATGTTCTGTTTTAAAAAAACTCACACTATTTGTTTGAGCCCTTTGTCACTTTTCCATTTACTTGGAGCCAGCTAAAGCATTTGCATCCATCACCAAAGACATTTTTAGGGAATGCACCAAGGTCTTGATATAAAAAGAAGTCCCTTTGAAACTCTTTCTCTAGTATTCTTTGTCCACCTAATAATATCTTAGTACTCTTCAAATGTAACAGGGCAAGGTATTATGTAAGATCTTTTTCTGTCACAGTTGCTGCCGCTTCTTTATCTCCGTAATCCAAAATCTGATCAGGTAGATATCTTAGAAGTGATATCCCCACTGTCATTGTGCTATTCAGCCTCAAGTTTTCTATATGATGTATTCACAAAATTTAGGGTTATTTAGTTCATGTTTCCTACATTTCCTTGAAATTGGGGAATTTGCAAGATAGACCAACTAGTTCTTGCTCAATGAGTGTTAGGACATCCTACCCAATCAGCGTCAGCATATTCAGTGAGCTGTAAAGAGGAATCCTTTGAAAATAAAACTCCATGTTTTGAAGTGCTATGTAGAAATTGTATTGTGCAAAGAATAGCATTCCAGTGAAAATGACATCCTGCCCAACCAGCATCAGCATATCCAGTGAGATGTGAAGAGGAATCCTTCGAAAAGAAAATTCCACGTTTTGAAGTGCTATGTAGATATCGACATATCGTATTATGCAAAGAATAGCACTCTAGTGAAGATGACACGGGTCGGACATAATTGCCTAACTACTTGACTTATATAGGAGAATGAGATATTCAGTCGAGTCGTGGTTAGATAAATGAAAGGACCAGCTAAAGTCGTAAAGAACAGTATCAGAAACAAGCTCCCCATTGTTCTTGTTGTATTTGACATCTAGCTCCATTGGTGTGTTGAATGTCTTGGTGTCTGTCATTAGAGCCATGTCAATGAGATCCTTTAAGAGTATTTGTTTTGGGAGAGAGATACCAGTAGTAGTGGGAGTAACTTTCAAACCAAAGAAATAAGTAAGGTGCCCCAAATGTTTCATGTCCAAAGATTATTGTAGTATTTGTTTCATAGAGTTAATGTCACACTGATCATACCCATAAATCAAAATATCATCAACATATACTAAAAGTATAGTGTAGCCCTTCAAGGAATTTTGAAGAAATAATGAGTGGTCACAGTTGCTCTGTTTAAACCCATGTTTAAGAATTATAGACCAAACTTTCTGAAACCATGCACGTGGAGCCTATTTGTGCCCTTATAGAGATTGGCGAATTCGACAAACGTACATTGTATTTGGAATTGAGTAACCGGATGGAGTCATGTATACTATGTCCTTGAGATGTCCATGTTAGAATGCAATTTTAACATATAGTTGAAAAATGGGCTAGGATTCGGCAACAATAGGTACCGAAATTGTTCATCTTCATTATCATCAAAGCCTTGTCCCAACTATGCTAGAGTCGGCTATATGTGTTTTGTTTCTCCATTCCAATCAATCATGAGCCGAATCCTAGGATAGCTTTCACTTCTTTAGAATAGATCCATCCTTTCTACTTCTATCCATTTCCTGCTCAGCCTACCCCTTCTCCTTGGTGGGCCATTAACTTGCATACAAAAACTACTCCTCAGTAGCACCATTGCTAGCCTATATGGGACAATGTCCAAACTGTCACGCATGTGGCCCCCTGTAGAAGGGCGTTGGGTCCGACGAGCATCGGCATAGAGAGAGGGCAGGAGAAACTCTAAAGGAGTGGGTATATATGTGTGAGATCTGACCTTAACTCCACATGAGGCCTTTTAAAACCGTTGGCAAGATTGGGTTGAAATCCCATGAGCCAAATCAGACAATATCATGTGGATAGTGGGCTTGAGTCGTTGCGGATAGTATCTGAGCTAAGGATAACTCTATTTTCCGGTGGGGGAGCCTCCTATAGAAGGTTGTTGGGTCCAGTGAGCATTTGCCTAGAGAAAGAGAGGGCGGGGGAAACTCTAAGGGCATGTTTGTGTAGCCCATTTCCGCGGAAAAGGTTGTAGTTTTCTGCGGAAAACTTCTTTTTCATGTGTTTGGTGCGGCAGTTTTCCACGGAAATGCTTTTTCGCCACGTCAGCTTTTTCCTTCCTAACCATGGAAATGGACTTCCTATGGGGGGGTATGGGAAGTCCATTTCCATGGAAAACCGACCCCCTAATTTCCTCTCTCTCACCCTTACTCCACCCAACCACCCTCTTTCTTCCTCTTCCCCTCCCAACCCCACCCACCCCACACACATACCAACCCACCCACCCAATAGTTTTCACTAAAAAATGGTTTTCACTAAAGAAATCCATAGTTGCACCAAACAACATTAGCACTAATTCATCGAGGAAAACCTTTTTGCACCAAACATAAAATTTTGACTTCCGCGGAAAAACTTTTCTAAAGAATTTGAAACCCATGGATTTTGCTGATGTGGCAATTTCCAATTTCCACGGAAATTACATGTACACAAACGTGCCCTAAAGGACCGAGCATGCAGTGGTGCATAAGTCCCACATCGGAAACATGTATATATGTGTGACTTGACCTTAGCTCCAGATGATGCCTTTTAAAACCGTGAGTCAAGATTGGGTTGGAATCCCATGAGCCAAAGCGGACAATATCATGTGGATGGTGGGCCCGGGTCATTTCAGATGTTACACCTGTGGTCCCCCTGTAGAAGGGCGTTGGGTCTGGTGAGCATCCGCCTAGAAAGAGGGTGGGGGAAACTCTAAAGGACCGTGTATATATGTGTGAGACCTGACCTTAACTCCACATGAGATCTTTTAAAACCGTAAGGCGTACGACAAGATTAGGTTGAATCCTCATGAGCCAAAGTGGAAAATATCATGTGGGGGTTTTTATAGATGTTATCAAAGCCAAGGACAGCTCTGTTTTCTAGTGGGGGAGCCTCCTGTAGAAGGTTGTTGGGTCCGGCGAGCATTCGCCTAGAGAGGGTGGGGCAAACAATAAAGGACTGGGTATGCAATGGTGCATAAGTCCCACATCGGAAACATGTATATCTGTGTGTGACTTGGGCTTAACTCTAGACGAGGTATTTTAAAACCGTGCGGCAAGATTAAGTTGAAACCCCATGAGCCAAAGCGGAAAATATCATGTGGACAGTGGACCCGGGTTGTTACGCAAACCATCTCAAGTGAGTCTCTCTTAATGTATCACTTATTGATGCTGTTCTAAATGCTTCTAAAAGCGCTCATTTTTTATTCTATCTTTCTTAGTTTTACCACACATCCATCTCAACATTGTCATCTCTGCTACACTAATTTTGTGTATGTGTTGCTTCTTGATTGGCCAACAATTCTACTCCATACGTCTTAGCTGGTCCGGTCACCATCCTGTAAGATTTTCCCTCTAATCTTGTCTTGTCGGTATGCATCATCCATAGGTCATAGCTGGAGAATTTGACTAGATGTAGTATCCAAATCTCTTCAGCGTGTAGGTGGCTATTCATGTCTTTGACTGGGCATGTATGGATACTAGATGACATTGGATGTGACAACATGCTCTTGTGCCTGCATACAACCACCCTAACTCTCTCTCTCTCTCTCTCCCACCCACCCACCCCACTGTTGCATGGGGCAATTGATTGCCTAACTAGCTGAGCTAATGATAGATGAGTACATGCTTCCGAGTTCTGCACCTAAAGACTGACCCAATACGGAAATGGGCTAGTCTTCTGTGCAGCTGCACTTAAACAATTGCCATAGCCTATGAAAGAGGGATCTTACATCTTACATTCCTTTATATAGCATCAGTCCAATGGAAGATTGGCTGTTTTAACACATTCGATAGTTGTAATGAGATATATATGAATGTTTAATGAATGAATTGCCTTATTATGTTTTTTTTTTTTTTCTTAACATGTTTTCAAAGAGTAGATTCATCATTTGGAGCTATTCAGTGGAATAATGTTTCTTTTTCCTTTTTCATTGCAGCTATTCAAATTTCTTCCAAGATTGTCCCCGAACATCGCATATATCTTCCGAGAAATGAAGCGTCATTAATGAGGTCACATGATAGCATCATTTTTTATTGCCTCAATTCGTTTTCTTTCTTATGAATTTACAAGAGTGGCTCTTGAAGTAAAATGGGTATGGGGCTCAACAAGAGTGCAATACGCTTCTCTAAATCCTTGTGAATGTAGCCAGGAGTACAGAATAGGGAGGGCAGAAGAAGAGCTTATAACGGGCTGCCTCATTTGTGATTTTTTTTTAATAATATATGTACTTTTCTATTTCCTTCACTGGTTTTCTTTCTCATGCATTACAAGGGTGGCCGTTGATTTAAAGTTACTGCCGGGGAGTGCTTCTATGGAGCTCAACGGGAGTGCAATTTGTCTCCGAAAATTGATTTGAAACACGAGTACAACATGATGATGTCATGCCATGGCTCAAGATGCACCTGCACACCTTTTTGTTTACTGAGTTTTGCCATGACCTTTTTATGGATTGTTCTAATAAGCTCGCAACTTTTGATTCTATACCTTGTAAGTTGGAATAGCACACCAACCCTATCATTTTTGCACTTCCCTGGATTGTTTTGCAATATTCGGGTAGGTTTTTACTATTTTGAGGGTTGTAACGCTGGAGCCTCGCCCTTCAGAATAATATATATAGCAAGAAACCATGTTGAACCATGACAGCATCTCACTCGCTTTTAGGGAAGAAGAAGAAAATGAAAATCATGAATGATCACTGCTGGGGAAAAACCTGTGTGTTTGTAATTTTAGACAAAAAGCAATCACAATTTAATGCCCCATAATTGATCACAATCCATCCCATTTTGTAATCCCTCCCCAAAAACCAGCAACTAAATCCCAATAAAACAGCAGTAGTGCTATTTGGACAAACTTTTTGGCCAGAATTTTGGACAACTCCTATTATGATATTCAAGATCATAATAGGGGTTGTCCAAAATTCTGGCCAAAAAGTTTGTCCAGATAGTCTTTTTGATAAAACAGATATCTTATCACTGCTGGGACCGTTGCAAATTCTTGTGCAAGAGCCTTGGTCTCTTTTCGGCTTCTCGATTGGTTGGCAACTCAGTGGTCGTTGATTAGTCCTTAAAAATGCATATTTTCATACATATTTTAAATCATTTTAAGGACTTTTTAATTCAGAAAAATTTTATTTAAGAAAAAATCATGTTTTTATGCATTTTTGGTTTATTATAGTGCATTCATGCATAATTTGTTAAAAATCATCATTGTTTCATAAAATCAAGGAACCTGCCATTTTTGGAACTCTATTTTTGGAAAGTTTTACCATATTTTTTTTTCTTTTTTTTCTCATGGACTAAATCAATTCTTCATCATCATTAGTTAATTCAAGTAAAGATCGTGCATAATGATGTGCATTTTAATTTATGGGCCCACTATCATGCATTTGTGATTTTTATTCAAGATTATTATTTTAAAGCAAAATTCACTTTTGCATGTAGGAAATTGATGAAATGGGTTCCACAACCAATGAATGAGATAAGGGGATTTTACAAAAAAAAAATACTTTAGATAACCAGTGAACCAAAAGAAACACTTTAACCGACCGTGCACCAGAACAATCAGTTTGCCTGAAACGGTGTTTTTTTTTTAAGGAGTTTCAACTAGCGTCCATAGGAATCTTATTTTTATTAAGCTAAGGGTCCTAGGGACCTTGCGGCGGACACAAATTAGAATAAAAGAGGGGTTTTGCTCGTGTTTCGCAGTCAGGGCTTCACCCACAGATTTCTCTGCACCCATTTCTTCCTGGGAACAACGCTCAGATCTGCTTTGAGAAGAATGATAAGAGGATGTTCACTCTCTTCCACAATACAAGGACAACTTCACTTATTTGAGACCGCTGCAGTCTTTTGCAACACAAGGACATTAAAACAGAGTAAACAGAAGACTAATCTCACAACCAGAATCCTTCAGTGTAACTCACTCCAGTAGACTTGAATCATGTCCACCTTGTATCAGCTTTCACACTGTAAACTTCTTCGCCTGATTTGCATCTGTCATCACATGATAACCAGGCCATTTGACCCACCTACACATTCCTGCACCCGGTCCGCCATTTGTGTACAACCCATAATACAAACTCTTCAATACAAAATCCCTATCCCACTCCAACCAACCTGTCAGATTCACATGATCATTGATATATGATTGCATGTAAACAGTCCTAGCCCAGTTTTTCCATGGTCAGCCCAGATGTCAGGAATGTGCCTTGACAAACCATAAATCAGAGTTATTGAAGTTACTGTGGTCTGGTTGGGGTCTGTTCTACCTTGTGCAGTGATTGCGTTCTTTTGGTTTCTCCGGGGTTGTATGTGAAGCCCTGACAGCGAAACACGAGCAAAACCCCTCTTTTATTCTAATTTGTGTTCGCCACAGGGTCCCTAGGGACCCTTAGCTTAATAAAAATAAGGTCCCTAGGGACGCTAGTTGAAACTCCTTAAAAAAAAACACCGTTTCAGGCAAACTGATTGTTCTAGTGCACGGTCTGTTAAAGTGTTTCTTTTGGTCCACTGGTTATCTAAAGTATTTTTTTTGGTAAAATCCCCATGAGATAAAGAAAGAAATTGTAAGGAGAAAGGACATCCTATGCCCTATATAAACATCACATCTATCACCTAATATAGGGGATTGAATGTTACAAAGTAGGACCTAAGGAGAAGAGTAGGGCATCCCATGCCTATATAAACATCACTTCTATCACCTAACATATGGGATTGAATGCTACAAAGTAGGACCTAAGGAAAAGAGATAGAACATCCCATGCCCTATATAAACACAACACCCCTCCTCTCACGGAAAGCATTCCCCTCTAGCCTCTCTTCACTCCATCCTCTCCACTCTCCTTCTCCTCATAGTGTTCCTAAGGAGGTTTTGTCGTAAAGCCACACTACTCCCTTGGGATTTCTCATATAGAAGGGGTTTTAATTTCCATCCTAACATGTATTTTGATAAGGACGCAGGCCAGCCAGGGTGACAAGGCTGATGGTTGTCATTGGGCCACACAAGTTAAACCTTGTGGGTCATGCATGTGAGGCAGATTGCAAGTAAGTTAGAAAATTGAATAAAGTGATGAGGCTTGACTTGTCAGTCTAATCATCCTTTGAGTTAGTGTGTTGATAGGATTGGATTTCTTTCCCATTTAAGTAGTAGGATTTCCTTAGCTAATTATGTGGTGATCTTTCCTTAATGTAAGGGAGATCTTTTTAATTATCTTTCTATCCATGTAAAGCCAATTAAGGCTATTTAGTAAGAGAAGAATAATGAGAAAGGTATCGGAATTTATCCCTAAAATCTGTGCTTGCACAAGGAGGCTGTCCAACCTCGAATTGGATCATCTATCTCTCTTTTCTCTTTAGGTTCCTATCAATTGGTATCAGAGCATCATTTCTGGCATGGCTACCAATACCAGAAACAAGGTTTTGGCTACAAACTTCGATGAACTTGATGAGAAAGTCGGTCACTGCGTGAGAGCCTTGCAGGATATTAAGTTAATCTTGGCTGCGATGACCTCTAAACACGACCACATCCTCTCAATTCTTTCTAAAAAGACTTGAAAATGAGGATTCACGTGGTAGTAATGAGGATCAGAATCAAAATGGAAATTCACCATATGGTCCAATAGATGATGCTGCAAAGGAGGATGGAGATACACAAGCCATATCTATTTTTGCAATGTCAGGTTATTCCTCTCGCCAAGCTATACAGATCCAACCACAAGTGGTATCTGTATTGATTGACAGTGGCAGCAGCCACACCCTTATTTAGTAATAAGTTGACTTGCTTGCTTGATTGGCCCGCACATCGATCTTCCTCATTTGATGCTCTAGTAGCATATGACGACAGACCCAAGCAACGTAAAGTGTATGAGGAGAGGGAAGATGCATACTATTGAAATTATTAATGCAACTTGTCTTATAGCCCGTTAGGTATTTGATCCAGGAGGTGTTGGCACAGCCAATCTCCCCAGTGATGATGCAACATGGGAGGATCTGCAGCTACTGCGACATTTTCCATATCTTGACCTTGACGACAAGGTCAATTTTGAAGGGGGGTGGAATGATAAGGACTCAACCCAACCATTGTGACAAGGCTGATGGTTAAGTCATTGGGCCACACAAGTTAAACCTCGTGGGTCATGCATGTGAGGCAGATTGCAAGTAAATTGGGAAAGTGAATAAATTGATGAGGCTTGACTTGTCAGTATAATCATCCATTGAGTTAGTGTGTTGATAGGATTAGATTTCTTTCCCATTTAAGTAGTAGGATTTCCTTAGCTAATTATGTGGTGATCTTTCCTTGATGTATGGTAGATCTTTTTAATTTTCTTTCTATCCATGTAAAGACAACTATGGCTATTTAGTAAGAGAAGAATAATGAGAGAGGTATCAGAATTTATCCCTAAAATCTGTGCTTGCACAAGGAGGTTGTCCAACCTTGAATTGGACGATTTAGGAGGCTGTCCAACCTCGAGTTGGATCATCTATCTCTCTTTTCTCTTTAGGTTCGTATTATATTTTTTCTATTATTTTTATTTTCAATCTTATGTAAATGAATCTATTTGTTAGCAAAAGTTTTTTTTTTTTTCAATATTATTCTTCTTATGGCTTATGCTTGATGTTTTATTTATGTTGCTTAGTTTTGTGTTTGGATTGACGACCCAAGTTTATGAGGGCATATTTGAAGTGATTCTAAATTGTATTAAGAAAGGATTTTTAAGAAGATAATTTCACTACTTGAACTACATTTAAATTCTGCACAACTACATTTACTTTTCTTCGCAGTACTACATTTAAATTTTATTAGTTTCACTACTTTTACTTTTAATTGCAACACTACTTTTCTTTTCCAGCAAATTCTTTTATTTCCTGCACTTTAATTTTATGCATAATTTATTTAGACTTGTTCACTGCTGAAACTTGGATTAGATTCAATCATAATTTCAATTTTAGAAATTTAATGGCTGGTGTTGAAGTGGAGTTTAGAACTTGAACTTCTCATATTATATGTTTAATGTTCTGTCAACAAATCAAGAAAGATCTGAATCTGTCATGACAATTTCTGCGTGGGCATGATTTAGTTTTAGCATTAGAAATCTGACTTTGGCCAAACATGCAACCAGATTGGTGCGTATCAATTTCTGTTGTTACTCAATTTCATGCATCATGTGGTTTCTTCATAATAATTCATGCATCATAATTAGAAATTGCATTACAATAGGTTTTTGTTTATGAAATCACAATGTTTAATGACTAATTAATAATGCTAATTTCGGACTTGGTACATAGTTGAAAATCAGCATGTTGAAAAAAAAAAAAAAAACTGCACTGTTTCAGCAGTTTTGGTCTGACTGTGTTCCAAAAGTACGTGATTTGAAAACCAGAAAAAATGAGTTATTTTTCCTTGAAAGTTAGCAGAATTAAAGTAAAGTAATAGGACTTTGAAACCCTAGAATTTAAGCTAAAGATAACCTTGGGAACCATGTCAACCAGATGTACAAACAGGGGTACCTGGCAAAGTCGTACCAGATTTCAGCCGCATAACTAGTTCAAGTATACATCTTGTTGCATTCATATCTTTTTCATCTGAATTCCTTTTTCACTTCTATATCTTTTATTGTGTTCATGAATCATCAATGTTCGAATTCCAGTGATTAAGTTTTGGTTTAGAGCATCTTAGGTAGGTTCTACAGTTCAGTGAAAATAGGCCTGTGCATAAGGTTTTTCATACTTATAGAGTTTTTCAAAGTGCATCATATTTTTAAGAACTTGTCTAGAATTGCATTGTTTGCATGTATGACCTCATAAATCATTCATATTTTCATTATAATTTTTTTGGTAAGTAGGATCTAATTTAGGAAATTTTATTTTGATTTTTCATATTAAATTAGTTGTTTGATTTGTGTGTTCTTTTGCAGGTTTTTAGATATTCTAGGATTCCTTAAATTCGGTTTCCTTTAGTAGAATAGGTCTTTTATTTTTGGAAAGAATTGTAATTAAACTTTTTATATTCAGTTATTTTAGAAAAGTTGATGTCATTTGATTAGTTTCTTATTTAGGCTAGTTTTATATTTTAATTAGGACAAGTTAGAAGTTGGAAAGTTTCTTAATTAATATTGCTCCCTGTAAATCGACCTGGTCTTACTAATTACTACATCGCAGCTCTACACTTGGAGCTCACGGCCAGTCGTTGAGCCCACAGAGAGGGAGGCGACAGTTGGTGGTGGCTGCCCATAAACCACCTCATATAGTGTCATTTTTGTTGATGAGTGGTGAGTTGTGTTATACCACCATTTCGACAAGGATAACCAACGAACCCATTGCTTGGGTTGGTCACTAGCGAAGCTCCTGAGGTGAGTTTGACAGCTTCGGTCTGATCATCGGTTTGAGGATGGTAGGCCGAACTTGTTCGTTGGCGGGTATCCTGTAACCTAAATGACTCTGATATATGATCCTGGAACACTGACTGGATCTTTATCACTAACAATTAAAGTTGGCATTCCATGCAACTTTGATATATGATCTACAAAAGCATGAGACACTATGAAAGCTATATATATAAGTAGGGGTGTACAAAAAATCTGTCGATCCGTAAAACCGATCCGATCCGACCCGCGGATTTTTAACAGATCTGAAGGTAAACGGATTGGTGACGGAATGAAAATCTTGTAATCCATTAGCAATGGATTGATGACGATTTCACCCTCAATCCGATCTAATTCGTTGACATTAAATATAAATAATTTTTTTTTAAGGGGTCTAAATATAAGTTAAGATATCTAAATATAATATAAGAAAACAAATTTAAGGGGTCAAATATGAAATTTTTTACAACATGTTTGATATCTTTCTTTAAAATTAGATTGAACGGATTAATCCGATCCGCATCAGTCCTCCATGGATCGGATCAGATTGGTTTTTAATAGCCACGGATTGGTGACGGATTCTAAATTCATCAATCCGTAGGTAACGGATTAGTGATAGATTTGACCCAATATGCACCAATCATCCGATCCGTATACACCCCTCTGTATATATAAGGGTGTGACAACTGACAATGCAATAAAATGGCCATATTTGCTCAGTTGGTCAACTAAGTACCAGAATAACACTTTTATCGTGAGAATTCGGCAGTCCTTCTATAAAGTTAATGAATATTACAGTCCATATCCTTTGTAGAATTGGCAATGATTGCAATAGCTCAATAGCTTACGTGAAGCTACTGTTTTGAGGGTGGCATCAATAGAGGATAAAATTAGAGAATTTTTTTTAAAATGATTTGGACATTTTCAATGCAGGCCGGCAATGCTGTCGGTAAAACCAAGGAAAATGGATAGGACACAGAAGACATAAATAGAGAAACTAAACATACATATGACGATGTGCAATTTACCTAATGATTTGCCTTCGGATAAATTGGAAGATTTGGGAGTGAAAATAACTGTTGCTTGATTTGAGGAATGGCTGTTTGGGATGTGTGATATCAAACCTTCTCTATGATTCATTGGGTGTGCAATGCCGTACCTCTTTTTCCTTAAAAGAAGATACCAAATACTACAATAAATTATATCCAAGCATCCAAAACCACTTTGTCTCCCATTTGACTGTCATCATCACACCTGGTCAACCCATCCTACAAGCACAAGTTGGCATAAATTCAGAGGGCATCCATGTTCAGTCCGGATCGTCTAAGCACGAGTTGTTGACTTGGGGCACGTTTATGCATCCTGCGGAGAATCAATTGCATGAAAAGAGTTTCCATCTTTTTATGATAAATCTTTTCGGACTTTCCCTCCTTGAAAATGATTTTTCACAAATTTGTAGAAAAAGTTGGGTTATTTTTCTGATTTTTCTTGAGGAAAATCAATCGCACAAAATATATAATTTTAAATATTAAAAAAATCTTTTCCACTTTTAATTTCTTTTCTATGAGAAAATGACCTCACAAACGTGCCCTTATTAGAGAACCTCTGAATCTCAAGAGTGAAACTCCACAATGAGTCACCATTGAAAATTCGAGTCGCTCGATATCAATGTCCTCACCATACATAGGTCTTCCAGCACATTTGACTCCAAGACTGGCTCCGCTAAACATTGACCATATAAGGAATAAAGTGATCAACATAATCTTATGTATTAATAATGTTATTTAACATAAGGTCAATCATAAAAAAAACTAGATCAACTCATATTAGAGTAAAGTTTGAGAAAATACTAAATACAGTCAAAGCGTTCATTTTGAACGACACAGACTTTCAATAGGTGAGCTTTATGGTGGAGTTCCTCTCATATTTGTTTGATCATCTATGTTTATTTAAGCGGGCCCCACTAATGGATAATAATAGGCATCGATGATTGAATGTCACTAAGTAATGTTTCGCTGACATAAGGTGTAGATTTTCTCTTTAGAATTTTCAAAGAATAGTCTTAATGGGTAAAAATAACGCAACCACGAATCTAATCCCTTGCTTCAAAGGAACACAGAAATACCGTTTCAACTTATACCCAAAGCGACAGTACCCATATAATACGAAAATCCTATTAATTTCTTTATTCTCCATTTCGAAGTGGTGACCTAACTTGCACGATGTTTTATACAGGTGTCGCTTAGGGAAATGTTGAAACAGTAGTTTTCAGACTCCTTGACAACACCCACGTATTTAAAAAAAAAAAAAGTGCAAACAGTCAATAACTCTGGGAGCAAGAGAAGTAAAAAAATAAATAATAATAACTTTTAAAAAACTAACTTGTAGGATAACTTTTTTGAAACTTTATTTAATATATTGGGTCTCGGGTCTACGGGTAGGAACCAACGTGGAACCGGACCTGAACCCGTTTAGATCACGGGTAAAAAAAATGGACCTAGACCCATACCCGTTTACTCATCTGAACCTAAATAAAAATCCAAACCCGATTATTAACGGGTCGTAACCTCCAGGTAATCAGAGAATAGGGGACTCATTTACATCCCAGTGATATCCTAAAAAGTACATTTATGCATAAACATCATAGATTTAATTCAATAGGCCCCAATTGAAATAGAACGGCCCAAACATATTTATATTTAGGAAGCTAGTTCGTGAGAAAAATAGGGCCCATTAGTTTATTTTATAAATGACATAATATAATCCGGGTCTCATTTGTTGTGCTATCTTCAACTGATCGGCTCTGTGTGTTGGCAAGACAAAAACAGGGCAATTTTGGAAAAAAAAAATATTTTTCAAAGAAATAGGCTTGATGCGTGAGTCGAAATGCAACAACGAAAATGAAACGTGGCATGCATTCATACGACGAGTGTGGAGATGCAGCTTATTACGCTGCAGCGCTGCTGCACGGGAGCCTGCCCCTGCAAGGTAATGCTACTCCAAAACAATATCCCATGAAGAAGAAAAAAAAGAAATTGATAGAGAGCGGACATCCGGGACAAATAAGAGATTAGGGTTTTAACATCTGCATGTGAGAGCGGAGAACTTGAAGAAAGAGAAAATGACTTATATGGAAGAGATCAATCTCGAGCCTCGACTTTCGGCGGTAGAGATCTCAGGCCTGGGCACTCGAAGGAAGAAGGGGCTGGGGCTAGCTACTAGGGGTTGAAAGGAGGAAGAACGAAAGCAGAGGGTGTGTAACCCCGAGGGGTAGCTTAGTTGGCCTAGGACTACGGTTTGCACCCGGAGGTTGTGGGTTTGAAACTACTCTACCATACTGGGGCCACAGGGAAATTTTACCCGGCTTTCTCTCCTGGGCCCGTAGGGATTATTCTGGCCCAAAGGGCTATGAACCCTACGTTATCAAAAAAAAAAAAAAAAAAAAAAAAAAAAAAAAGCAGAGGGTGTGAGGCTTTTCTGAAATGAATACTTACGAAAGAAGAAGGGGTGGGGGCGGTTGTTTTGATACACGTGGGGAATCAAGAAGTGGGGCCGGGCCTTACGATTTTAGAGGGAACTCAGGATTTGCCATAGATGTGGGTTCCGCAACTGACCAAAACCCCAACCGGCTGTAACCAATGCCAACTCGCCACGCCGCGTAAGTAGACGGAGTTTGTGGTCCCTATGGATTGTCGCCCGCGGGAGGAGGTGGTGTTTTTTTCTTATGATGATTGTCAATTTGAACGAAGACGACGTTATGTGTGAATGCCCCTCCCTCTTCCCTCCTCCCGCTGACGTCTGATTCTGAGCGCTACACTTTCCATTCCAACAACACCATTATCTGCCACTTCCCACCCTTCCTGTTTCCTGAGAAGGATTTAGAAGTGGAAATAACTGTTGCTTCTGCTTCTAATCTAATCTATCCTCAAGATCGATCTACAAAGTACTCTCTATTTTCCCCTCCTCTTACTGTTTCATGAATTCCTTCTGCATTGCATTGTATGGATTTAAATTTTCATCATGCATGCATCTGAGTTAATACTCCTCCTTATGCTAATGCTAAAATGTTTGATTCGGATACGGTCGATACCCCTTTTTTTATTTTCTTGTTTAGTCCGAAACGAAGGTGAGGAACCATAAATAACTATCTTATCTATCCTTTGACGAGAAAAAAGTGAATGTCCGGCAATTACCCTAGTGAAATCAGATCGTAAGAAAGTGGGGGTTCCATCTACATAATAATCCCTTGTTGGAATCTATATTATTTTGAATTCTTAGGAATTCAATTCAATTCAATTCAAATAAACATGTATAAATGGAACCTTAAGAACGTATTGGATCTCTTTTCTCGCAACCTCTATGTTCTATTTTGTTGTTTTATAAATGTAACTAAAAAAAAAATTTAGAAAATTTGGATCTTTTTTTATTTGTCAATTCTTTGTTTCACTAGGAAAATGCGCACACATATTTGTTCTTATGCGCAGACAGTTCTTACTTTGAATATATATATATATATCTGTGTGTGTGTGTGTCTATTGGCAAATGTGTAAAGGTTCTGCCTTTGGCTGATATAGTGCTTGAGGCAGTATTTCAAACTGTCGTTTTTGTTATTGACTTCTTTCACTTTCATTTTTCAATTTATGATCTTCAATGGAGATTTTTTGTTGCAAGGAGTTTTCGGAGAGTTTTTAAATGTTGGGAAATTGATTAGATTATAGTTTCTTTGGATGGACATGTCATTCTAGGAGAAGATTTGTTTTATTTTGTTTTAGCTGAAATTGAATAAAAAGTTGGATCTTCTTATGTTTAATCGATCTGGATTTGAGATTTTCTTGTATGTAGAGGTCTAGAATGGTGTTTCTTTCCTGAAAGTCTGTTTATGTCTCAATTACTGAATTAAAAATCAAAGTTCTCTCTACAAATGCTATGAATATGGATGCTAATATTTTACAAATGTTGTGTTGGCTCTTTTACTTTTGGATTATTTTGCAAAGTAAACTTGGATTATAAACGGTCCGTTGTGGGTCATGGCCCTACTATCTATGATGCATGCCAATAGCGGATTAGGGTTGAAGTTGGAAGCTCTTTATATGGATTGAAGGTAAGCCAGATATAAGTACAATGTTGTAACCACCTATTTGAGAGCCTCAAAGAGTTAAGAATTTTTGTAAATGATTATATAACCAGTTTGAAGCCCTTAAGTAGATCATGGATTTGGGCCAATTTTTTTTTTTACCCCTAATCCAAGTTAAGAGCTTTCAATCCCACCTAAGCCGGCAGTTGGCTTGCATCAAGATTGACCCCGCAAAAGTTTTCAAGTTTCAAAGTTTGAGCATGGTCCATAGCCAGATTTTCCTCTTATTTGGCTAACTTTTCATATTACATTTTGCCTTAAAGTGGTTTTAGTTCTTCGTTTTGTTTATTTTTGTCTCTGTGATTATTATGATGTTTTACTGAGATTTTCTAATGTCACAGGTTGATTATCAGTGTTAGCTAAGAAAAATATAATGTTTGAAGATCTGTAAACAATATTGAACCTTTCTGCTTTTTTTCCCTAAATCTCACTAAGAAGTTCTCTCTTTTTTTCATGACTTTTTTTTTTTTTTTTTGCTGCTTCTGGGCGCAAAAACACAATAATATTGAGGTTAATAGTACATTTATCAATGAAATTTGAGGCTTAACCCTCTTGTTAGTTTTGTTCCTTCAGATGTGGTTGCATGTTCACATTTTAGTTTCTAATGGGAGTTCTAATTCTGGTTTTATATGTGAAGAAATTTGGATTAAGATATTCTTCCATCATTTCATATGTTTATTTATTTTTATAACTACATCAAGCGTCGTCACCTTCCCTTCTTCCTTGCGAATTTTCAAATGAAGGTTTCTTCTAATGATTTCTCTGCTCCTTACAGTGTTCTATAGTGAGTTGTTTTTATTTTACATAATTATAATGATCTTTCTATTTTTATTTTTTTTTCAGCAATGGATAATTGTAAAGCTCCATTTGAAGGGATTACAAGAGATGTCAAAGGAAGAGCAGCGTGCTATAAGCAAGACTGGAAGAACGGATTTCTTTCTGGCATCAGGTATTTCCTTGGATCATTATCATGCACTTGTTTCATTTTCTTTTAATAAGACTTCGTGATTTGTTGCCTTGTTCATCCCTTTCAGGATTTTGGCTCCCACTGCATATATCTTCTTTGCTTCTGCTCTTCCTGTTATTGCCTTTGGAGAGCAATTGAGTAGAGAAACAGGTTGGTGCAGTACTTTCTTGGGGGACAGCTCAAGAAGGAACTTCAAAGGATCTAAAATTATACTTCATCTAGAAAAGATTGAAAACAACTCTATTTAACTTTCATCTTTTATAATTTGGAGTTTATTGAGTCATATAGAAGAGTTTGGAAAGTTTGTAATGGAGTACAATAACCATTTGTGCAGATGAAAAGCTGAGCATGGTAGAAACTTTGGCCTCTACTGCTATTTGTGGCATCATACATTCAATTTTTGGTGGGCAGCCTTTGTTGATTGTGGGCGTTGCAGAGCCCACAGTAATAATGTATTCTTATTTGTATAGTTTTGCCAAAGTAACAAAAGGCTTGGGAGGTGATTTGTACTTGGCTTGGGCTGGATGGTAATAAGAATCAATCTTGTTCCTCTGTATTTTTATGAAATTTTCATTTGAGTTTTGATTAATGTTGATTTATACTTTTTTATGTCCTCTTCTACAGGGTTTGTGTATGGACGGCTTTCCTGCTATTTGTTCTTGCAATATTCAATGCTTGTAATATTATTAGCAAATTTACTAGGATTTCGGGGGAGCTTTTTGGCATGTTGATTACTGTTCTTTTCTTTCAAGAAGCCATCAAGGTTATTTTTTCAGTCAAAGAATTGAGAAAAAGTAATCATAAGAACTTAGCACACTCAACTATAAAGAAATTCTAACAATCTAGAACCATTTGAATCACAGGGAGTGGTGGGTGAATTTAGAGTATCTAAAGGTGAAGAACCTACTTCACCATTACACCAATTCAACTGGCTTTATACCAATGGCTTGTTAGGGGTCATATTTTCCTTCGGCTTACTGTGTACTGCACTAAAGAGCCGAAAGGCGAGGTCATGGCGATACAGCACAGGTTTGTGAGTTTATGAAACAATACAAACTTCTTTTCTTTCTCATCTGCACATCTGTAGATGTGAACCATAACACTTTTGCTTATTTTTCCAGGTTGTCTCAGAAGTTTTATTGCGGATTATGGGGTTCCACTGATGGTTGTGCTGTGGACAGCAATGTCATTTGCTATTCCAAGCAAAATTCCATCTGGAGTTCCAAGGAGGCTCTTTAGTCCTCTTCCTTGGGAACCTAGTTCACTTTACCATTGGACAGTCATTAAGGTAACTAGATTATCTAATAGTAATAATTCTCTCTAATGGATTTTATATTTCTAGCCTCGGATTGACAATTTAATCCCATTTATGATAGTTGGTTCTCCTGAGGAATAGTAGTTTCATACAGAATAATTTTCTTCAGTTGATAAAATTCATAAAAACCAGACATCTATTTGCATGTGCAGAACATTTTAAGCTATGATCTTTTTTTTTTTTTTTGGTGTTATTGTTAATTTATAGGATTTATCAGGGATGCTTTTAGCATGGATATGAAAAGACTCATTCTTCATATCATTATATTATAACTACTGTATTTAATTTGGTTCAAAAACTTCTTGAGCATTACAAAGAATTAGGTAGGGTATACTCTGTCATTTGGTTTGTTGGGATCTCTGGGCCCTCCATTTCCATAATGCAACGAGAACATATGGATGTCTCGCTGAACACCCTCACGGTGATACCCTTTCCTAGAAACGATGTTTAACTAAATCAATTTCAATCCTCTGTTGGAAAGGAGCAGGAAGAATCATGACCCTAGAGTATCAAAAAAAAAAAAAAAAAGCACATCCTGATCTTTTGTATGTATGTTATTTTCACATCTCTTAAGTGTTTCAGAGACTTGTCACAGCTTTCTTGAATCTTATACTAAAGAATCTAGTTCATATGCTGAAACTGCAGGATATGGTGCGGGTTCCGCCACTATACATCTTGGCTGCTTTCGTACCAGCTTTGATGGTTGCAGGTCTGTATTTTTTTGACCACAGCGTTGCTTCACAGTTGGCACAACAAGGCGAATTTAATCTAAAACATCCATCAGCTTACCACTATGACATTTTGGTACTTGGTTTCATGGTAAATATATGCCATTCATTTACAAAATGTATGCCTTTTTTTATTTCCATATTTATTGTATCAGTACATTTATGATTTGGATTTATAATTTTAGGTTTTGGTTTGTGGATTGATTGGGCTACCTCCTTCGAATGGGGTCCTTCCACAATCCCCCATGCACACTAAGAGCCTTGCTGTTCTCAAGAGGCAGGTGAGTTGGAAGGATTTAGATGATAACCCCGCTTTCTTTTCTCTTCAAATTGAGTAATTTATACACCTCTACACCTTGTCTCTTCAAACTGAATAAATTTATCTCTATAAAAATCGAATATTCTTGAAGTTACTTCGCAAGAAGATGGTTAAAACTGCCAAGGAAAGCATGCAACAGCAAGCCAGCAGCTCAGAAATTTATGGAAAGATGCACCAAGTGTTTATTGAAATGGACAGAGCCCCATCTGTGAGTGTTCTGCTCCCTTCATTTTTGTTTTGAGAAACTGAAATTTATCAATTTCGTCAAATTTGAAATTTATTATAATTAGTGCTTACTAGAAGCTACTTGTGGAAAAGCATAAATATGTTTGGTAATTTGAACATCACCCCCTTCTCTAAGGAAGTTTCCAATGTCTGACTTTCCAAACTAAATTTGAAGTACTGGTAAAATTTCCTAGAAATCACAACAATTAGGTATGATTGTTCAAAACTTATTTTATTTAAGCAACAAAACATGTCTTAGTTTTGAGAAGGTGACGGTGAGAGCAGTCATACTTCATCTAACAAATATTAGTTTCATAGAAAATGAAGGTGTTGAATGGCATTTAAGAAAATGAAAGTACCTTAAAGCTAACCTTGTGTGTGTGCGCCGGGGTGGGTGGGTGGGTGGGTGGTGGTAGCTCCCCCTGTTTGTGGCCAAGGGTTGCTCAACTGCTCATGGGCGCGGCCAACCGGAGCCCTGCCTACACTTGGCTGGATATGGGTTCTGATTTTAGGCTCATGGGCTAGAGTGAGGACATGTTTTCTGTATGGATAATTAAATGGGCCACCGTTGTATGCTTACAGGCCAGCCTGGTCTGACATATTAAGGGCAAAGGGAAATACAAAGATTTTGCAAAGGGATGGGGTCTGGTCCTTCGGCCTGTGGACTGGATACAGGCCTGAATGTTAGGTCCAACAAGTAAATAGATTGGGCTTGGATAAGCTTCAGCCGGGCCCATGAGCCAACCATTACTTGTGGAGGCTGTTTCCCTTCTCAGGTTTGTAACACTATTTTTGAAAGTCCCAGTGGTTTATCATGAGTTCTGCCAGGGAGATTTCTCATTGTATGGCCTTTTAGTTTGAAATATACAGTACTATTATAGTGATCTAAATTCAAGCTACCCTTATTTAGCCTTCTATAACAGTTATAAGGATTCTGAATTGCAGACTCACTCAGTAAATAAAGAACTGAAAAACTTGAGGGACGCAGTTATGAACAATGATGGTGGGAAGGACAAAGCCTCATTTGATCCTGACAAGCACATAGAGGCCCACCTGCCAGTGCGCGTAAATGAGCAGAGACTGAGCAACTTCTTACAATCTCTTCTAGTAGCTGCCTGTATAGCTGCAATGCCTACCATCAAGCTGATCCCCACATCAGTCCTATGGGGATACTTTGCCTATATGGCCATTGACAGCCTACCAGGTAACCAGTTCTGGGAAAGGATATTGTTGCTCTTCATCACTCCTGGACGCCGATATAAGTAAGTTTATTATCTTTCTTTTGGATAGTGATTGTTTATATATATATTAATGGTTTTGTTTTTGATGTTTCTTTTGGATAGTGATTGTCACATTCTTTCCATTACCTAGTTCCCATGTATGTATTTGAGAATTTTACCAACGTTTTTTCTCCCCACACATTGTTTTTCTTGTGACTATTCTTTCAGGGTACTAGAGGGGGATCATGCTTCCTTTGTGGAATCAGTGCCTTTCAAGTCCATTGCTCTCTTTACGATCTTCCAGTTCCTGTACCTTTTGCTTTGTTTTGGGGTGACATGGATTCCAATAGCAGGAATACTATTCCCATTGCCATTCTTCATCCTTATACCCATAAGACAGCATGTCATGCCCAAATGGTTTAATCCAAAGCATCTCAAGGAATTGGATTCGGCTGAGTACGAGGAAGTTCCTGGAGCCTCACAACATGATCACGGTCACTCGATCAGGGTATGCAATCTGACCATGCACACACATTTAGTTATCTGTTATTGTCCTTGGATTTTTAATCTTAATCTAAATGTATGTTGTTAACATACTGTAATCAGATGAACTTTGTATAGCTACAGACGAACATAATAGGCCTAAAATTGTTGCCCAAAAGTCAACCTTTGTGTGCTTAAAGGCCCTAATCAGAACAGCATATTTAGCAAAAGGCACGTATAGATTTTGTTATTGAGCTGGGCCTGAGATGGATCCAGGTCTGGATGTGAGACCCAAATAAACAAGCCAGGCCTTGACAAGATTCAGCCCAAGCTAGGAACACCCTTTAGTAAGGGGCTTATACCTGGGTCTGGGCGGGCCTCAACTTTTGCTGGGGACTTGGGGCCTGGTAAATAATTTGCTCGTTTTGAAAACCATGCTCAGATCGAAGCCATTGCCCTAGCCTGAAATGGAGAGGGAGGCCCAATGACCAGATGGACCAGGAGCCGAGCCGAGCTAAGCCCATTTGGTAATCTGTATGTCATGATTTGAAAATTCCACATGGCCAGGAGTTCTGCCACTCGATATTTGGTTTGAGCTAATTTAGTCCAGTTCTATTGAGTAGATCACCAAGTCCTTTTTGATATTTTGTTTGTTGTGATAAAGGGGCATTTTGGGGGGTGGATTTAGGTCCATATAGCTCACATTTCTGCTATAACAAGTGATGATGAATGATGGCTCTGTGTCTGCAGGAACATTCGGATGGTGAAGAGAGCACTATGGAAGTGTGTGATGCTGAAATATTGGATGAGTACACAACCCACAGAGGAGAACTCAAGCTTAGAACAGCATCGACCTTCAGTGATGATAGACATTATCAGGTAAGATATCTGCATCCCTGTCATTTTTTCTCATATCATTCATGCCCAGTATTCAAGGGGTTTGTTATGTCTGTAGCTATGGTTGCCCTGCTGATACGTTAAAGTTGACATTGGCATAAAGTGCGAAAAAGCAGCACTACTATGCAAAGAGGGTTTGTCGGATTAGTTATCTTTGGCATATGATGTGTTGGATTGTTATTTTGGTAATAATAGAAGTCTTGAGTTTATGATAACCCGATTAGTTTTATTTTTAAAGCATACTTAATCCATACATAGAGCTTCCTCATATGCTTTCGCTGGATAAGAAGTTATTTACATGTTTGCATTTGAAAAGGGTTGTGCATACTGATAGATGGTTTAATCTGATGTTTGTTTGTGCAGGTTTACCCAGAGGAGGAAGGCAGGCCCTAAATATGAATGAGCGCCGAGTTTATTGAGGTGAAATTCGGAGAATCGTTATATACCTTCTTTGAAGGTTGAGAATGGATGGAAGAACCGTCTCCCTTGACAATTTCCATTGAAATATCAATTGATCATTGCAATTATATATAAATTGGTTTCCAGAGCAATTTTTGCATAAGGTGTTTAATGACTTGGCAATTATATTTTATCTCATCTTTCTATCCATTCCCATATGATACAGTGAAAGTCTTTCATTTGTCCTTCATGTATCCAAACCAATGTTTAATTTATATATGCAAGTAGAGATTAGTGATGATCCAAAAATCATTCTAATTACCAGATTAGAATAACTAGAATTTTTAGGTTGGAGACATGTAACAGTGTAGAGGAGGAGGTTACTCATTACGCGATGAATGTTGCTCGTTGATCAAAATGGCCATTGCCAGATCATCTTGGGGCACTTTTCTTGCCTTAAAATGGATGTATATAGTGATTTGATTAGCACGTTCTTTCGTTATTAGCAAATCCACGTTGATATCTTCCCATCCCTATGATTACTGGCAGTCTAAAGCGGGCCTCATGGAGGTGATTATGTTGATCTTTTGCCACCATAAGCTTCCCAAATTGAGACTCGACCAACATTCAATTACCATTGGACTTTTAGTACAAAAAGATCCATCTTTTCCAAAACATTTCAATAACATCAAACATTAAGGCCCATATATTGTCAGCAACACTATCCCCACTCTGTTCCTTTGTCCCCCCGTCTCTCTACATCGTTCTAGAAAAACCCTGCTCTCACCTCCTCACTCATCTGCATCACTTCAGACCTTAAAAAACTGGAGCATTGAGAAGACACGAGCCTGATCATGTTACCACCACCATTGCCCCTAGAGGCTATAAATATGGATGCTGTGGCAGCTGCTCCATTTGGTAAATGTGAAAGTAAGAAGTGTGTGAAATAGTGAGTGTAGTAGAGAGTTTCTAAGTGTTATAATGCCTTGTATGAGTGACAAATGAAAGTGAGGAGTGTAGCTGTGGCGAGAGTGAAAGTGTGCTGCATCGAGAGCCTTGAGTGTGAGTAGCAGTGAGTGTGTACTCAAGCGTAGCCTGTAACATGATGCCTTTGTATAAGTTCTATTAATAGAAATTCAATTGTCTGTTTTATATAAATTGTAGTGAGTTGTATTGTGTTGAGTTTATATAATAAGAGCCTTTCGCAGGATGCAGTCCTCTCATCAGCATCATTGGGTTCTAATCCTGTTGGACTGAAATTCCTTTCACCAAGGTTTAGTTCCTGTTTCTTCATTCCAATTTCGGAAAATCCGGTCATTATGTTGTTGAAGGAAGCATGATTGTAACCATCTTTCTCTGTTGCTCTCCTTTTCCAGCCAGCTTCCATCTGAGTTTCAACATGCAATGAGCAAAATTCTGATCTTCTCTTATTGCCTCTAGAGGAAATCTTTTGGTGCCTCTGTAAACTTATGGTGTGCTCCATCATGAAATGATCATTTCCAGCATGAGCGTTCGAATTCACATCTTGCTGCAGCAATTCACAGTTTGTCTTAAGAATATACTTTTGCGTTTGCACTTCATCCGGTTCTCTGTTTTCACAACTTCTGGAATTCTGCATGTACGTACAAGATTATCAGTAACAACAACAAAGGTAAAAGTTCAGAAGGGTTATTTCTTGGTTTAGAGTGATGAGTACAATCAAACTAGAAAATATGCGGAACCCAAAAATAATTTGAATAAGATCAGTGTGTTTTTCCATTTGATTAAAAGTGATGCAATAGAAAGATGGACTAGTAAATGTAACTCGACCAGCCAAACAACTGAAAGATCAGTAAAAGCAAATCAGCCAATTGAGACAAGAGTCGAAACATTTAGGTATTTTGAAAAAAGAAAAAAAAGCTAAACCATGATGTATTGAATAAAGAGTCATGAATGTACAGTTCAAACCAGTGAAACCTATATTTTGGAAATAAAAATGGAAAGAATGCAACTCCCTCAAGTTAAAATGTCACTCCTGGACCAGTAGCCTAATGTGGCGAAAAGAAAAAGGTGTAAACGAGTCAAGCCAAGAATGAATTCAGCCAAGCGTCAACACACTCATCACCTTAGTTTCACACACATGCCCAGGGATCAATCTGCGGGTCTTCAAGTTTAAAGTATCACTTATGACGGGTAGTCCAACTTAGCAAAAAAGAATTCAGCCAAGCATTTGGGTCATCTGAAAAAAAAAAAAGAAAAAGAATTACAACAAGAAAAATAAAATTTAGGTTTTCTGCCTTTTTCCCCTTCTTATTTGACCATAGTTCAATATTACAAGCATTGATATCCTGAGACAGCTTGTATGGGTGGTCTCTTTTGTGATTCAGATGGTACTGTTATTTCAACCTTTTCTGGTCCAGCTGATCTTTGTGGGGCTAATGATGCTGAGGCTTTAGTTTTAAATGTTGGACGGCTGTGTGGCTGGATAGTTGCCAATGAGCTTCAATGCTGTAAAATCCCGTCACTCTTCAGGGTTGCCTCAAGATAGTTTCCCAAGCATCAGATGGGATTTTACAAATGAAAGCACGGAGCAACAGAATCTCAACGTCTCACCACAAAAACCCTTGCGTAGACTCACTATAATCTCAAATTTAGGACAGTATTCAACAAGAATCAATTGATAACAACAGATACATCCATGATAGGTAAAGGATGAGCAAAGACTACAAGCTACCTCTCCTCAACCCAGAGGAAGATAGAGAAGTAACAAAAAAAAAAAAAAAAATTGTTGTATAAAGAAATTAAAGTGCAAGATTGAAGGGGGGGGGTTAAAGTGCAAGACTGAAGGGGGGGGGGGGGGGGGGGGGCGTGTTGGTTAATGCTATTGGAAAGAAAAAAGGTTTCACTTTAGCATAAAAAAATAAAAAAAAAGAAGTTTCACCTACGTCGTCCCACTAAAAATCAAATGAAAGAGAGAGAGAGAGAGAGAGAGAGAGAGAGATGCTCAATCCCTTGAGAAAATTAGATACCTAATACGCCTTTTTGCTTACATACCTATTCCCCATTTTAGGATCATAGAACAATCCAGTGTTTCTCATACATCCTAGCCATTTTGGTTGAAACCTTTAATTAGGGGAAAAACGTAACCACTTTGACTCGATGAAATGATGCGCGTGTGTTCAGATCCTCTCTTCCTTTTCCTTGGCTCTCTCAAGCCTCTTCTCCTTAAATTTTCCTGTGAACACCCACATGCTGCACCCAACATCAAAACCATACTGCAAGGCTAAAGGGTTTAATGAATCAAAGGGTTGACATTGCAGAGAAGTGGAACTCGTACAGATCTGTGAAGGTCAACCTGTTGCTTCATTCTATGCTGGGACCGTTACAAATTCTCACGCAAAAGCCTCAGTGTCTCTTTTCAGCTTCTCAATTGGTTGGCAACTTAGTGGTCGCTGAGCCCACAGAGAAGGAGACGACAGTGTGGTGGCTGCCCTGCCCATAAACTACCTCATAAAGTGTCATTTATTTTTTTTGTTGATGAGTGGTGAGTTGTGTTATACGGCCATTTCGACAAGGATAACTAACGAACCCATTGCTTGGGTTGGTCACCAACGAACGAAGCTCCTGAGGTGAGTTTGACAAGTTTGGTCTGATCATGGATTTGAGGATGGTAGGCCGAACTTGTCGGTTGGCGGGTACCCTGTAACCTAAAATACTCTTGCTGAAACTTACTTAGGAACACTGATTGGATCTTTATCACTAACGATTGAAGGTGACATTCCATTCAACTTTGATATATGATATACAAAAGCATGAGACACTATGGAAGCTATATGAGGGTGTGACAACTGACAATGCAATAAAATGGCCATATTTGCTCAGTTGGTCAGCTAAAACAACACTTTTTCCATGAGAATTCGGCAGTCCTTCTATCAAGTCCATGAATATTACAGTCCACATCCTTTGCAGAATTGGCAATGTTTGCTATAGCTCTCGTGAAGCTGCCGTTTGAAGGGTGGCATCAATAGAACATAAAATTAGATAAATCCATTTGGACATGTCTAATGCAAACGACGCTGGTAAAATTAAGGAAAATGGGCAGACCAAATAAGACATGAATAGAGGTATTAAAAAGTGATTTAACTATGTGCAATTTATTTGAGGATTTGACTTGGGATATATTGAAATGAAAAATAAAACTCATGTAACCGACTCCAACATGGTTGAGACAATGCTTTGATGATACTAATAAGTTAGTGTAAGAAAGGAGAACAATAAAATAAGAAAAAAGAAGAAGAAAGGAGAAAAAAAGGAAAAAAGGAAGTTGAGAAAAAATAAATAAAATAAAACGGCTTGTTGTCTAACCCTCTAACATATTTTACATGCTCAACCAATAATCCATGGATGCCACCATGAAAGTGCAGGTGTGCTCAGGGTGAGACAGAAGTCAACCCACAATAATAACAGTAATAATAATAATAATTAGTATTAATGGTAACGGATTTTTTTTATAAAAGGTACATGATCATTTCTCAGTTTTCAAAAAACGATAAAATAAAAACTGAACTTTTGAAAGAAAGTGAGTCCCTGATGTGAGAAGTTAACTTTTTCAAAAAAAATCTCTGATTTGTTTTGGAAAGTTCAAGCATTTTTCTTATCCTTTTTTGAAACTGAGAAAATGCTAGGGACTTTTTTGAAAATCTCCGTAATAAAATGAAATAAAATAAAATATATTACTTTATGTAGGAAGTTGAGAGAGCACCACACAAAAGGCACTTTATTATTATATTTTCTCTCTTCAATGTATTGTTTGGAACAGGTGCCACTTGTTCTCCACTTTCTTAGCCAAAAGGCCGAGAAAGGGGAGTGTGTACTCTTCCGCTTTCTCTGGTTGATGCGATGCGATGCGATGCGAATGCAAAAACTGAACTTCCTCTCGAGGTCCCAAATGGATGAGTTCCGGTTTTCTGGGCTCTTGTAACCGAAACCATCGTTCCCATGTTTTTTTTATCATGTTTTAATTTTATTATATATCTATAAATAAAAGATCACTTCTTCTGACTTGTCTGTCTGTCTCTCTCTCTCTCTCCCTCCTTGTTACTTGTGTTGTTGCTGCGTAAGTGAAGAAGAAGAAGAAGAAGCTGTGATGATGGCTCTCCGACCCCATTGCTTTGTCACAAACGCTTTTCCATCTTCCTACCATCATTCCAATCCCAAGGTACACTTCACTCACTTATTCCCCCATCTCCCACTCTCTGAAATTTTTGTAATGCAACAATAAGCCTTTCAATATTCATATCTGCAGTCCACATTTGTTATATACATAAATATTTTGTTCCCCCCTCTTTCTCTTCTTGTAAATCTTATCTTTTTTTCCTTTTGTGTGTGTGTGTGTGTGTGTTTTGGGCTTTGTTACTTATATTAACAGAATTGTGATCCTCATGGCATCAGTGGTGAGGTTTTAAGTACGTACATCAAGAACAACTTCACCAAATAATTATAAGAATTGGGACTTTTCTGATCTCCCCAGCTGCTGCGACTTTGCTTCTTAGGCATTCCATCTGATGGATGTGAAAAGCTCGACCAGTTTCGTCAGCATATCATATCGAGTGAACGTTTATTAGGACTAAATATCTTTGATTGGGGGAGAGTGATCGATTTCTATTAAATTGAAATATCACAGCCAGTGTTTGCTTAAACATACATACATGCTTTCACGTCCCTCTCTTTTTAATCACATTCTGCCCATGACCCAAATAATAGCCATAAACTCGAGTCGAGACCCTCCCCTCCCCTCCACAAGGATCTTGCTCCTTAACGAATCACCACTCTCATCTTCCAACAAGCTTCAAATAGACAGAGACTAGAGAATTAGATGAAGGCCAGTTGCACTCAAACCACCATACAACAACCTTCCACAAAACTTGAGTGATGAGGAAATTAAGCAATAGACAATCGACCGATTCTGCTTCTGCTAGGCAATCGGACATGCATTCATAATAATCTGCTTCTGCCATGAGAGAATTTCCATAGTAAGTAGGATGGCTCTTCTTCCAAATGTGAGGAGGACCTTCGGAGGGGCCTTGAATTTCTATCTATAAGCAGGCTTGGGGACTAAATTAAGGTTCAGGGGCTTCACGTTATGGAGAAGAAAAGTGAGGCCATCAAGAAGGATCCTTTAGTTGTAACCTGTCCATACACTTCTGCCTGTCTCTTCTTTTGGAATAATATAGACTCCTCTAGTGAGAGAAAGCATTGGAAAAAAGCTGAATCTCCTCTACCTCGAGCAAATTCCTTTGGAAGATAGGGCCCAAACAACATAGCCTCCAACCTTTCTAAGCAATTACTTACAGTGGCCAGCTCATCCTGGATTCAGCAGAAAAGATCTGGAAATTGCAAGTCCAAAGGTCTATCCCCAATTTTAAGTATCCAGCCAAAATATTTACCCGCTTAATTACCAGTGCCAACCCAATATCTGATCTTATAAGAAAATACCTCTTTGATTGACGAATTCTCCATAAGCTAGACTCTGGGGTTTCAACTAATGACTATCCCACCCTTTCTTTCCCACAAAATACTTTGATGACAGAATCTGCTTTCATAGCCTTGAACTCAGTTGCTTCATTGACATTGATAGAAATTATCTCAAGTTGCTTCATCGACTTGAAGTGAGTGGAACTGTAGAAGAAATTTCGAGCTATTTGTGGATTGTGATTTTCCAAACATTCATGTTCTATGCTCAGGCAATCACCATAAAAGCTAATTACATTAGTGTGTCAAATCTAAATGAAGTTATGGTTGAATCAGGTATTTTATTTTGACCTGTCTTGTTTCTTCTCTTATTTGAAGCTGCATCTTGTGAAGGAGCTTCTATTTTCTAATTCTCTTTTTGGTATGTGAAGGGACTGCTCTTGTACCTCACCAACCATCAATTGCTGAGGTCCAAATTCAGACTTCGCCAGACTGTACATTTCTCAGCACTTGTTTTTCCTCAGATGAGGTTTGTTTACAAGATCTGACCATTTCCCAGTCAAACATTTTTTATCATCGCAATCTATCCTGGAAAGTTATCGACATTCCCTTGATCACGCTCATCTTTAAAATAATTTGAACTTTTCAAGGATATACATACAAGATGGTTCAAGTCACTTTTCAAACTCATGGAGGAAAACTGAATATTCAATTTAAAGGCTTTGTCTATTTTGTTTTTGTTCTCTTGTTTTCTTATATGGTTTGAAAGAATTCCATATTTTTAGTGCTTTCATAATGCAAAGCACGAATTCTGTCTTGGAGGTTGGTTTTTCTTGAACTTCAAAACTAGCCATTACTTTTCAGTTCTCTTTGATTGTAACTATTGATGGCTTGAGTTCCCGAGCATTGATTGTTATGCCTTTAAGACTTCACAACAAGGGGCTTAACTATTAGAGAGAATGCTTACAGTCACATTCTTTTACACAATTATGGGTTTTGATTTATTTAATTTAAATAAAATAATATTCTTTTCTATTTGAAATTAGATCTCCATTTCAGTTTTTTTTCATTATATATATAAGGAAATATTCAAGTGAGGGATTACTCCCCTTTTTGGGGAGGTTTCAAGTACAAAAGGGCTTTTGTACTTTTTGGGAGTACACCCTTTTGTACTTGAAACTTCCCAAAAAGGGGAGTCCCTCACCACACATGGTGAGGGAATCCCTCACTTGAATACCCCCCATATATATATATATATATATTCTGGTGAGAATATAGTTTTGTTAATACTATTTTGATCATTATATCTGACAGCACTTATGGTTTCAGGATGAATGCCAAAGAAATGAAAATGGTCAAAGCGGAATTCCAGGAGTCAAAAGGTCGGAAAGCACAATTTGTTGCTGAGAGAAAAGAAAGAACACAGCTTCCAAGATATGCTGATGACTGCGGCAGGGTTTATCAATTCAGTGAATTTCTTTGTCATCCTTTAGGGTTGGAATCAATACTGAATGCAAGAGTGATGCAAAGCTTTCAAAACCTGGATTCTAATACATTCAGGTCCGATTCCTCTCCTTTTCTTTTCTGGCTTTGTAAGGCGATTTTATTAACACTCTTTTTAGCTTTTCTAGATGTTATGTACATATTTATTAATACCAATTATTATCTTAGTGTTGTACTCCCGAAATGGGAAAAAGAAGTCTCAAACTTAACATTTTGGCGGAACTCAAGAGGTATCTAGAAAGTTGGGGTTGCCTTTGAGGTTCTTACTGTGGACTTAGCAGATTTTGTCTGCTGCTCTAGAAACTGGATTCATCTTCAAAAGTTACCTTTTCTTCCTACACAATATATATAGACATATATAGAAAGAGAGGCCTGCTTGGTGAGTTGCGGCTTTTGATAGAGTTGAGCAAGTCAAATTTGTGGGGCCCACAATGTGTCCAAATATCACTGATCATATTGATTATCAGTGTTGGCCTATAATGATTTACATTCGGTCCTAATTGCTTGAGGGTGGGTCACCAATATGCATATTTTGTCTGAGAAGGGGGGGATGATTTTTGGGGGTGGGGGGTGGACACAAAATTGTGAAACTAGTAGTCCTGCAGACTGTCATATACTTAAGAAGGGACCATGCATTAGCATACACATGAAGGACACAAATTGATAGTTTAGAAATCAGATTGTATCATATCATGTAAGGACCCCAATTATTGGAATGATATATGGGATTGTCTTCTCCCATTGAAAGAGGCAGACAATTCAATAAATCAATCCATTTTCTTTCTCTCTTTGCAATTTTATTTGTGTCATCTGCTATCTTGTTCATGCTAATGCTATAAATATTATCCAATTGAAATTAATGACGAGTCTTTCTATATGTTTTCTGTTTTGTTCGGTTTTTTTTTTTTTTTTGAACAGGTGCACCCTTCCAAATTTTCAATTTTTCAACTTTAAACTGGCCCCTGTTATGGACTTGCGGGTGACCCCAACGAGCGAAGACTGCACAGTAGAGTTGCTGTCTTGCAAGGTGAGTTTTGATCACTGTAAATCTTAAAATTAAGATTATTATATTTGTGTAAATTATTTTGATACATACATTGTAGCAGCTCACCATGTTGGAAAAGTAACTTCTGAACATACTGTACTTTTGGCTGATTAAGTACTATTTCCAATAAGTATCGTTGGTTCTATTCCAAAACCAGTGGGGGTTATCAGATTACATCATTAATCCAAGCAGTTGTAACAATAGATTGGCAAGTCTAAAGATGCTCACACCTTCAATGCAATGATTGGGGCCACGGCTGAGTTTGCACATGCTGTCATGACTTGGTGTTGAAGTGGCATATGGAAGTTGCTAATGGGAAAGGACATATATAGATGGGAACTGATTATGATTACTATTGCTAGGAAATATATGCATGTTTCTCTTTGAAGGTAATTCATAAAACCATGATTATTTTTGGTAGCTGCTCCAATGGCAGAGTATATACTATTCCATATGAAGTGCACTGGTCCTTTTCCACTGTGCGAACCTCAGGCGGATGCAACCATCATCATCTCACCATCAAACATGCAAGCCGATTGCTATAAGTTTCTTATCTTTTCCTTTCATTACAATATATTTTACTTGTGACGGGAGGAGAGGATCTCCACTAAAGAGTTATGATTTAATCATGGCTTTTCTAGCAAAATATTCTAGTTAGTGGAAACATTTCTGGATCCTCTCTGAGGCTAAATCCACATAACATTATTATATGATAAGCATTATGTCATAGCCATTGTAATGAATTCTTCAAATTAGTAGTTTCAATGAATCTTTTGAAATAAAGTGAACAAGAAAGAGAGATGAGAAACGAAGAGAAGGAGAAGAGTTTGCAGTGAAGGTTTACCTCTCTTCAGGATTCGACCATGTATATATAATGTTTGTTATTGCCAAAACAGTTGGCTACAATCAAGTAATTAGGTAAATTACAATGAATCAGCTATCTATGATTAGCTCATTAGAATCTTTATAGTTAGCAAATATACACAGTCTAGCTAAGACCTACATAGGAAAAGACATTCCCTTTGACTAATGGTTGAGTGGGCTTTGTCTTGATGAGCCAGACAGGCCTAGGTCATGTGACCCACTTCTACATATTTTCCCGTCATATGTAGCTAACACATCATCATTTTCTTATCAAATAAGGTACATGGACCCTATCATGTTTGTATGACCAATTATCGTTTAGTTGTCAGTTAAACATATATTAATTGTACAAGTTAGTTGGGTTTTGGGCAACCAATTGATTTATAGAAGTGGCTATAATCAACTGTTAAGACAGACGGATTATGAATCCTAAGTGTTGTTAAGTAGTTGTTTGTGCAGTTTCCTATCACCAATTGGTTTTGGGATTATTGGCTAGCAACTCTGTCATGATATAAGAGCCAAAGGCCTCGAGTTCAAAACCGTGTAGGGAAAAAATGCCCCATGCTGCGTTGTGTGTTTGTACGGGCCCAAGTGCGCGGGGTAAGAAGGCTCAATACCACGTTGTAGTCTTGTGCGGGCGTGTGTTTCGATCCGGGCGGTGTCCCGCCCGAGGAGGGGTGTTAAGTAGTTGTTTGTGCAGGTTCCTACCACCAATTGTTTTTGGGATTACTAGCTAGCAACTCTGTCAAGTGTAATGGGTTGAATCATGGACCGGGAATTGGCTTTGTGTCATTCTGGATATAGGTACGAAAGAAAAGTTTTTTTGTAAAAGAATGTGAGAAGCCACAAACAACATTCATATAAAGACGAAATGCTTAAAACATGTAATTTGTTTCCTAAAGAGAGTACCTAATAGGATTTGAAGTAAAAGAATTGCATGTTTATAGCCTTACACTTTCTATTATTTTCATTTTGGGGTGTAAAAATTGTAGAACAAAAGTGTCATTTTGACTTTCCCTGTACAGATTCAGGTTAATGCTTTTGGTCTCCAACTTTCAGTTCGATTATGCTGTATGCACTCTGTTTTGTTTTCATGACAAAAAAAAGCCATGCAAGCAGAAATTTTGAATTATTAAAATGTGTCTCTTACTATTATCAAATTTTTATCGGCTTAAAAGTATTCCTTATATTATGTTGGATATTTTCTCAGGATACTAGATTTTTGAGTGGGCGTGTGGATGCACACCCATTGTCCGTGGTCAAAGTTCACCTCATTTGCTCATCATGACTGTCATTTAGGAAATTGAGCTATTTCCTAGATCGAACATGGGCAGCACCTGCATAAAATGTAGATGGATGCTCCACTACAAAGTGCTACCCGTGCAAACCTCTCCAAGCATATAGAGATCGAAGGATCAAAATAGAGAATACATATACTGTGTACTTAGTTACTTACATGAGAAACTTAGCTTTAAATCATGCACTATGCACCAAGTTCTTATGGAATCAATGGGAAGTAGTACCACATTCTACACTTCATAGAACTTTTGTCTATCCATATTCATTCAATAAGACCATGCACCGCACTATATTAGTCTTGAGAACAAACTTAACTTCTCTTATCTAGTACTACGAATTAGATTGTATCTAACAACATGTCATGCAGTATCATGTTAAACGTACTTGGTTTCAAACTACTAATGCTAACTCCTATTCAAACTCAAACTATCACCACATACTTTAAGTTGGTTTACAATTTCTTACAGTCACTGTGCCTTATTGCCAATTTCATGCATATGGTATGGTAGTGAGTAAAACTAATATCTTCATCAAAGCATGAGGAAGCAATGCATGTGCTACCAAGACGTGGGTCCATGTGTGTAAACAAGGGTAGAAGCTCTCAAGCCTAAAATGATGATATGATCATGCTAGAATCTTTTAACATGCTTCATTTATTTTATTTTATTTTTTTATAACAACAAAATTTTATTTCACCAACCCAAAAAGGGACAAAACAAAACACTACAAAGGCATACCAAAAACGACACTAATAACAAAAAAGCACAACAAACTAAACATCAAAAGAAATAGAAGAGCGAAAAGCTCCTTCCCTAGCAAGGTCATCAACCAAAACATCTGCCCCTCTAGCAATATTATTGAAAATAGTACCCAACTTTCTTGAAATATCCTGCACTTCCTCCACCCAACCCGCTCACCAAAAACGAATCATCCTCAATAATTAAATTAGAACCCTCCAACCGAAGCAACTCTAACAACCAATAAGAAGATCAAACAACTCAACTTCATTAGCATTTGAGGAATCTAAAGGCCCAAAGAGGGTCCTTACTATATTGCCATTCCAAGCTTCGTGATTTAAAATATGAAAGAACCAAAATATATAAATATATATAGGGAATTATTCATATGCATCCATCCCTCACCATGTTATGGTGAGGGACAACATAGTGGGGCGAACTTTATGATACATCCAAACCATCTACACACATAGGACCTCCTTAAGTACACTAAATCCTTCAAATTTTCACTTATCCAAATGGATTGGACCATTGGATCAAAGGTCAAATTTTTTTCTTTAATAGAAAATCGTTAATGAAGGGGTTAAAGGAATGAGATTGACCCCAAACTTGATATAAGGGACCATCCAAGATATCTCTCCCCCCCCCCCCCCCCCCCCAAGTCCCATGATCAGTGGGTCCCTAGGTGAGCAACATTAAGTTTGTGATGCACATGCTATATATATATATATAGGACAGTGTTTAGGTGTGAACCGTTCGTGTGAACCAGCTGTGGGGTCCACAGTGGGTCCAATCTGAAGATGGGACAAGGAGATGGAAAGATCCAAGTAGGACAACCCTAGGTATCAAGTTTAACAGCTTTACCTAGGGTAGTTCCACAAGTTTAACAGCTTCATATACAATTTTTTTAACCTTGATCCAGTGGTCTGGTCCATTGCCAAGAGGGGGGTTCCCTATTTTGTGATCAGTTCAGATTGGTGATAGGTGGGTTCCACCATGTGGTTCTCACCTTGCAAACCCTTGCGAACGGGATGCACCACAATATTTCTGTTTTGATCGTCCATGAAGAGTTGAACAAAAAGAAGGAAGAAGACTCACAGTGAGACCCCGGTCAGGCCCACGACTGTGTCGGGAGCTCTGTCATTGCCAGAGAAGAAGGGTGAGGTTCTGTCTCTTAGTCTTGCTTGTTTCTATTGTTGGAGAAAGGGGCATGGTGAAATTAGGGTGCCGTGAATCTCATCGTAATCTATCAAGAGACAACATTCTGACGAAAGAGGGCTCCGATAAAAGGGCACGGTGAAATCAGGGTGCCGGAATCTCATCGTAATCGATCTAGAGACAGCGTTCCAATGAAAGAGGGCTCTGATCGAGAGACAATGTTCCGGTGAGAGAGGGCTCCGATCGAGAGATGGAGTTCCGGCAAGAGAGGGCGTGGCGTTCCAGGGAGAAAGGGCCCTTTTTTTATATCTTTTGTGTAAAGAAGAACCAGAGAGGAAATAGGTGGGATAGAAAAGGCCCATGGGCGGGAGTTTCCTTTAAGTCACAGTATTTGATTTTTTTTAATAAACAGAGCAAGCCCCTTCCCACGTGCGTCTCTCATTTGAGCTAAAGAGAGGTTTTTCATACATACATACATATATGGAAATTCTCCTAGGAGAGTAGGGGGGCCCTCATATTTAGGTTGTTGGAATTGGATATGGATCCAATGGGTCCCCCCTTTACTCTCATAGTAGTGTGAGAGTTACTCTCTTACGAGCATTATATATATAAAAGATGTATCTGAGCAGATTATCAATAATCACTGGTAGACTCACATCTATCCATAGCTATATAACTTCATCTTTATTTATTAGATAATTGCATCCGTTTTTTCTGGAGATGTTTGCTAGTCTCATTAATATTATTTTCTGCTTGTGAGGGAAAATAGTGCACTACTTTTATTTAATATCTCGATATAGTGAGAATTATTTCAATTCGACCATGTCACCGAGGTCATGGAGATGCTTGATCTCTATTTTAAAATTTTCCTTCTCTATGTTATTCTTTTCACAGTTTGAGGGTTCAGATGACATCAAACAACAGGATGATCTTTTATCAGGTAATATCTAAGGCCTGGTTGTGAACTTATCTATAATTAGGCCAGCTGTTTATACTTTATAGTTTATAGTACGAGTAAAATAATGAACAATGGGAAGAAATGTTAACATAGAATGCAATTTTATTGACTTGTATTCCATTATTTAACATATCAGGACCTAGATGCACAGATACTTCAAAATGTGTGACATATCGTGTCGTATTGTATCTGATACTTCACTTTTTATGTGTAAAATCTGTGCCCCTGACATGTCCATAGCTTGTCCCTTCATATCCATGATGTATCTAGACATCATAGATCAGGACTTTGTTTCAACGCTACTTTACTTGATGATTGAAAGTTTTTACTATTTTCATCTTTCAATCATGCATTACTGGAAGTCTAAACCTTAATTGCTTTGAAGTGTTTTTTTTAATTGCCGTCTGGCATGGGCATGAAACTGCAACTTTTTATCATGCATTATCGTTTGTTATAGATGCAAAAGAAGTGTGGCTGTTTGTGCACTGTGGTTAATCAAATCAGATTCTCGCTTGTAACTTCTTGATTTGATGCATGAATTTCAAATACTTGTTCTGATATTTATAAGACCCAAAGTGACATAGTAGGCCCAGTAAAGATATTGTATGGTGTATCATTGTCTCTTAGCTGATGCAGTGTAATTTTAACTCTGGGAACCTTTTCATTTGCTTTCTGCTTGCAGTATTTATGAGAAATTATATAACATGGGATGCAAATAGCTCTGAGCCTACTATGGATGTAGATGTGAAGTTAATTGTCACCCTTGAGGTAGGCTAAACATCTTCTCTTTGGATGTAGGGGAAGCCATTTAATTTGCTTGTAGGTGTGTGAATTGTTTGTTCTGTGTGACTTTCGGTTATGCTTCATCCACAATAGGACCCATGATTTGGATGATCTCAGTCAAAATATATGTATTGCATGGAATGTGTTAACTCAGTTATCAAATATATAAAGCATTCCATCTCTTTGTTTCCCTGTTCCTTGTAGAGCTCTCAATCAAAACCTACTTAAGCACATCCAGCCATTGTTGGAATGAAATGTTGAGAATGAAGGAAAATAATTGATGCCCTGTGACAAAAACTTAGCATTGACTTCACTTGAATCTTCTATGCAAATCAGACTTGAGAGAACCAATATGATCTCTTGAATTCCTTTTTTCCTCTTTGCTTTCCTTTGGATGACTGGATTTAACTTGCTTTCCTTTATTCCTCTTTGCTTTCAAATTTCATTAACAAAGAAGATGTGCACCCGAAGATCTTCTTTGTTAATTTAATTCGAAAGCGAAGAGGAATAAAGGAAAGCAAGTTAAATCCAGTTGTCAATGTAGTTTTCCATCATTGTTGGGGAAATTTTGACATGTATAAAGGGATTACACATGGGATCCACCAGAAGTAGTGCACATTAAAATTCGAAGGATTGTTTATTCAAGTCCATCTCAGTCAGGCATCTAGTAAGTAAACTTTTTTTTAAATAGGTCTCTAAGCTTAGTAAAAAATTGTTTTATGTTTACGCATTGAGATGATTTGTCTTGGATGGTTGGCATGAGATTTAGAGTTCTTTTTTTTTTTAGTGTGTGTTTCTTTTTCTTTTCTTTTTTTGTTGTTGTTTTGGGTTTGTGGGGTGGTGGAGTATTTATTGTGCCTATTTTCTCCATGAAATTTTGCCTTTTTTAGTCTTTTGTTCGATGATAAGAATCTTTGACAGTTTTATTTGCATCTAGGGCTGTTCAGGGTTGAAAGTGGGGCTATTTTTATGTATCTCTTTGATTCTTCTGTGTGCTTCTTCTAAAAACTAAAGAGATTAGTAGCGGAAGAAGGGTGACTGGCTTGATCTTTGAGTATCAGCTAGAGGAGATCTGGTTGATCCAAATCCATTAACGGGGTCTGCCTTCTTCCAAATACAGATTGCTCTAACTGCCTAGTGCCCACTAATAAGTTCTCATACAAATTCTTGTCACTTTAATCTGAAAGTTCCCTGCAGCCCTGATATTATTGTTGGTGGTGGTGGTGGTGGTGTTATTGTTGGTAGTGGTGTTGGTGTTGTTGGTGTGTTGGTGCTGCCATTAATTTCACCCTCTATTCATTGATTCTCCCTTAACATCTCCTCCCTCAGCTCCTCTACTTACAAGTTCAAACTAGGGCTGTTATAGTGAATCTGTTGAAACTAGTTTGAGGAACTGCTGATAGACTAAAATGTGTCCATCGGTGCAGACCGTGTAAGATAACAGAAACATCTTGTTGCCACCTTTGATACAGCTGTGATACTGGTTGTTATAGTTAAACAACCTGTAACAGGCTCTTTACTTCGTCTTGTCATCGACCTGGCCTGATAGGTAAAACAGTCCCTTTTTTTTATAGTTAAATCAGTCATTATCCTATTAAATCAAACTGATGGATAGCCCTCTGCAAAACATTATTTTGTTTTCGTTGTTTTTAACAATTTAATTGTTTATTATTACAAAAAGTTGAAGTGGAGGTAGAATTCAAGGAATCTAGATGTGTGGCAAGTTTATTCATCTCTCCTTATTCCATACAGTTCATTGTTATTTATGCCTTTAGAGGGCGTTTGTTTTCAATCCTGATTCACGTGTAATCATTACACATCATCATGTTTGTTTACACTCATTTACACACTGTTTAAATGAGGTGTGAAAATGGTATAAATAAGGCCATGTACACACCATGTGAAAATGACTTTCACATCTCTTGCAAAAAGGCACTAGTACAATCTCTCGACGGTGATTGCATTATTGTGGGTCCCATCAACCACCTTTGGTTTTTTTTTTCTTTTTCATTCCTATGGGTGCCATATTTGTAATCTAAACTCTTCAACCTGTTTATTGAACTAATAAACCCCAAGACCTTAAAGTTGATTATCTTAAATCTTTATAGATTTTGAAAGTCCCAACCAACAGATCTAATTTTCTGCACTTTTGTGGGCCCAATTAATGATCTGAACTATTCAATTTTATTGTATTAATGATAAGCATTAAGATGTTTAGTTTCACATCTTAAATCTTCATGGATTTTGAGAAATTTGTGAAAAACATCCAAAAAATCCATACACATCTAAAACCATTGAATGTACTCGTTTACTTATGTCAAAATGGTTATTTTGACCAACACCGTAATGTGTTTGACGTGTGTAACATTTACATATGTAAAATCCATTTTCCTAATCCATGCATAAATGGCAAACGACCCCTTAGATGAAAGTTATCATGTTGTTCTACCACTGTCGTTATTATTGCAAGTCTATTTCAATGATATAACTATTGACCACCATGTGTGCAGGTCTCTTCACTGCCATTTCGCTTGGTTCCACTGTCCGCTATTGAGACTCCGGGCAATGTGTAAGCATTTAAGAGTATATGGCTTCCGTATCTAATTTCTGGAAATGGGAACCCAAGACACCATTAAAATTTTATGGACATAAAGTGTATCAGTTTTTGAAAATAACTGTAGTCCTTTCATTGATGTATATCCTGTGTATCTGTCCTTATTTTTCAATGGCCCCGTGTTTGTCTTACCATTTAATGCAAAACATAAAAATGGAATTTATATGTGATGAAAGACGAGGGGCCTCTTGAGAAAATTTGTTCTATTTGACTCAATTATCTGATCGGGGTATGACCATCCAGATGACGAAATCAAGCAAGAATTATTCACTTGCTTTATCCTTTTTTCTAAATGAGCTTTATTCACTTGCTTTATGATGAAAGGATTAACATGTTAACACCATTTGCTCTCTGCACAGGTCACATTTTGTTCACAAAATCTCATTGTTACCGAACTTGTTTTGCTGCACATCTGTTTCCTGTTTATTTCATGTCTCATCTGCATAAATACCATCAACTGATATTGTAGAGTCTGAGATGTTTATTGCATCATTTGGCACATCCATTTTCACCTGGTGATAACAATCATATTATTGAGGAATGCTCCTCTTGTCTGATTACAATGCTTGTCAGGGCCATCAAATTCGGTAAAAACTTGTTTGTGTTGCTTGCAGAATCATGAAGGGTCTGATTGATGTGTATGTTCCCCTGCTGCTTCAGCAGATGCATGAAGATTACTATAAATGGGTTCAAGAGCAATCAAAAGTGCCTCTATAGTTCATCCATCGAGACCACCAAAAACTCCAAATATGAAGGCACATGCACCCCATATGTACTCTCTCTCTCTCTCTCTCTCTCTCTCTCTCTCTCTCTCTCTCTCTCTCTCTCTCTCTCTCTCTCTCTCTCTCTTACATACACTCACACTAACCAAGTCCCTATCCAAAGGTTTGTATCTGTCAAGCTTGTCTTGAGTATGGTATTTGGTGATTTATTTGATCTTCCTTTGGTTCCCTTCTTTCACTCTTCTACTGTTCAAGAACACACCTTGAGATGGGATCTTCTGCTGCAGACGGACAGAGAATACCAGAATGCATTGTATTTTTATTATATTGGTTAAGATGAAAGAAGACCGCGAATATGACCTGAAGCAAAGGAAACATTATAACACATCACTTTATAGTTTATCCAGATTTAAGATGATTACATGCTATCTGCTACAAAGGTGTTGGATGCCATCTATTAAGCATGTTGAACCAAATGACAACTTTTGACCTTGCTGAAATTTGATGAAATTTGATGAGCATATAGACGTAGTCAGAGTCACAAGAAGAGTGGTTGAATTTTTTTTATTTTTTTTGTCCATGCTCATCTTCTGTTGATAGGTGGAGATGGAAATGCAAACCAACTGGAGAGGGTCTGTAGATAAGTAAAAGACATCTATATAATTATTGCACCAGTGTTATAGATGTATTCTAAAAGAACTCCCACTGTTGTATTTTAACCATTCAGTGAAGTTTGCACTAGAATGGTTTTTTGTTTTTGCCGTTTTTTTTTTTTTTGGTAAACATGAATTGCATCCAACTAAGAACAAAAAGGAAACAACACCAGCATGGCCACCAAAGACACAAACAGAAAAGAAAAGGGACCGGCACCAAAACAACCCACAAGAAAGATCGACCATCCCTGGACCACAAAAAGTTGAATCCCGCAGTACTTGAATGGTTTATTAGTAGTAGAGAGGGCTCTTTTTTTTTTTTTTTTTTTTTTCTAAAAGCTATTTATGCTCCCCATGATCTGCGGTACATCCAAATGTACCCTCAGTTGCGCTGGGGTTATACTCTATTTTTCTTAACATTTGGTTGTTTAACTGCCTTCAAATGATTTGGTTATGGCTGCCTCATCTATATGTTTGGGTCAACCGAGCATGACCAGTGATTGACAGGCCTATGTTGGATTAATGGATGTGGTGGGTGCAGGTGGAGGGGTGGATAAAATTGCATCATGAGAATGAAAAAGACTTACTGCATAATAAGAAGGCGCTTCACAATGTCATTAGTGACTTTGTATAATGTTATAATATTTATATGTAAATCATGCTGAACTTGATCCTAGCTTAATTTTGAGCGCAAGATTGATGGTGGGGCTGGACAAGCTGAGGAGAGGTTCTATCAAGTGGGAATGAATTCACTTTGCATAAGATGGGCCTGTGAGAAGTGAATGGCATGAGCTGAGGGGTGAAGGATATAAGTTAATGATGTAGATGGGACCTTTGAGTTTTTCCTAGGATTTGAATTATTAGGCTGGGTATTTATTCTTTCCATTAAAAGGAAGGTTATTTGATGGGCATTTTTGTATATGCCCCTTGCATCTTCATTTTTAGCCACTCATATAATTTCCAGTGTTATATTCAATTCCTATGTTGTATGCAAACAAACAGGGCCTTGAAGGCAGTCTCCAAGTGAATTCACTGCCAACAATCTAATCCATGGACTTGAGGGAAGGCTCAGAGCGAATTTGCTTTAGAAGTCCAGAGACTTAATAATCTAAAGAAACCAAGAAGAATAGGACTTGTGGAGCGTCTCCGTATCAGGGCATCCATTCGTTGCCAATAGGTTGTTGACAGCGGCATGAATTGTAGAGGAGTCAATGATCTCCATGTATCAAATTGAATGGATGAAAAACATGCTCGATTGAACAGTGAAAAGCAGCACTGTATAAGTAACTAGGCATAAATTGGAAGAGCTTCACTCTCAGAGGTTGAATCCCATGAATCTAGAAGCTGTGGTTTGCCAATCCTTTTAGGAATAAGAAAAATGAAAAGACAGCTCAAACTAAACTAAAATGTTGAAAAGGGGGTATTTCATAGGGTTTACATGTTGGTGCTGGCCATGGCTGGTGACAAGAAAAAACAAGTGGAGTTACTCCCTCCCATCACTCAACCGGAAAATGGACCAGGACCGCTATAATGAAGGCGAGCCTACTGACCAATCACGTACGTAGCAGGGAAAAACAGCACAAGAGCTGTTTACACGATTGGCTAATTGGCCACCATATGATTGATAATGATCACGTACTGTTATTTTAACTTTGAATCGGGATCCTCTGCATGGGTCTACGCTAGGGCTGCACAAAACCGGACCGCAGACCGGACCGGACCGCAAAACCGGACCGGACCGGACCGGTTTTGAAAAACCGGTTATATCCGGTCCGGTCCGGTCCGGACCTTTTAAAAACCGGACCGGACCGGATTAATAAAATTTTTTTTTTTTTAATTTTTTTAATACAAAACTTTAAGTATAAAAAATTTCCAAGTCAAATACCATAGTGAAATCGAAGATCTAGTTTCTTACATTTGGAAAAAGAGGCAGGAAATTGGCTGAAAATGAAAAAAAAAATTAAAAACTTAAAAAAAAAAAAAAAACTAATGAAACCGGTCCGGGCCACTTAAGTGGTCCAGACCGAACCGTTTTGGACCGGACCGGACCACTTATAAGTGGTCCGGTCCGGTCCTCTCATTTAAGCCGGACCGGAAATCCGGTCCGACCGGATTTCCGGTTGGGCAGCCCTAGTCTACGCACCATGACTGCGAGTGGACCACTCAGGTCCACCACGTCACCCTAGACAGCCCTTGTCCGGATGCATGGCACGCTGCCCGCGGTGATGTTGCGGACTGTGAATGGTCCACTCACGGTCACCGTGGGGTTTTACCTCCTCAGATTCGAACTCGATCTTTTACTTCAGTGCACTCTCTCATCAACGTAATTATAAATCTTTAAACTAGGTTTTTGATGATCTGATTCCAGAGAGAGAGAGAGAGAGAGAGAGAGAGAGAGAGAGAGAGAGAGCATGGTGGGGGTGATGAACTAACTAAATCAGGGACGTAGCCATGATTTTCTTCTAGTGGGGGCAAAGTTGATCGGTCAATAATTTTAGCGGGCCCCACATATGGAAAATCTAAATCATTCAAGAAATGACCCCTTTCCTTGTTATCCACATATGATTCACTTATAAGGAAAAATTTCTCTTACAAGTAGATTACATGTAAAGTCCAACTCTATGGGGCTTAATTGGGTCAATATTTGATTAATCTAGCACTTTTTACATTTATATCCCTCACCTTGATTTGGCACCATGTCATGTTTTGATGCTCATTGATCCTTACCCACTATTAGAATGGATCTCATAAAAAAAAGAGAAAAAATATTATTGATATAGTGCTAGACTTTAAAGTTGTTAAATCAAGGGCTAGGATGATTTCAAGAAGCAAGAAATTTGAATAGAAAAAAGGACATAAAATAAAAATACCTAAATTTACTCCTATATATACTTTTATTTATCAAACTTAGAAGGAAATTGAGTGGCGGCGATTGCCCTCGCTCGACCGCCCCTCCCTCCTTGAACTAAATAGAAGCAATATGAAATCGTCATCGGAATCTACTGCTAAGGGGGGTTGGGTTCCACGCGCCTAGGGCTTCATTAAGCCTAGGGATCTAATCGATTTTTTATTTTATTTTATTTTATTTTGAGAAATGGAGTTGTTATTTTGGACACTGACAGGTCTCATGTGATGTTTCCATCTCCTACCTCTTCCATGGCCGTTGGTGGCCCCACAAGCAAGGCTGAATGGTACCATATATGCATGTGCTGTTTTGATCAAAATAAAGCTTTACACATAAATTATATTCATGATTTGCGATTCACCCATACCTTTTTAGGCCACTTGACCTTCCTTTGAGCAGTTTATAATATCCCTAGATAACTAACTAAAAAGGCCAAATGATATTTTCTGAAACGAATAAACTAATTAAGAGCCATAGATTAAGAGATTAGACTGAATCAAAGGAGAGTCGCATGATATTTTGCACATTCATATATAAAACTAAATGAGATCGTCATGTCTCTTACCTCTCCATGGTTGGCATGACCCTATGCCAGCTCCATACCCCTTTTGTAATTTCACTGTTAACTCTTCACAGATTGATTGATACTCATCTTAATTTGACATTAATTTAAATAACAATCACCAAAAGACGGTAACTTTAAGAAACCATTATATATACTTTTCAGAAGCCGAATTCCACTGTGACTCTGCTTATTAAACCCGGAAGAAGAGCAGACGGCCTCTTCCTTCCAAGGTAGAATCAATTCTCTAAAAGTACCACGGGCTGTTGTGAGGCCTGCCGACCTCCTCAAGTGCCTTCCACACAAGACTGTTACACTTGAACCCAGACCCAAATGCAAGCTGCCAGACCCTATCCCCTCTCTTCACCCTGCTGTTGGCCTCCAGATATGCCAGCTCGTACCAGACGCTGCTGCTTGAAGTGTTCCCAAACCTCTCCAGCGTCTTCCTCGAAGCCTCCATGCAGTCGTCCGTCAGCTCCAAGTTTTTCTGCAGCTCATCTAGCGCCCTCTTGCTCGATGCAAGTATGCAAATGTGATCGAAAGGGAGCTCCTTCTCCTTCTCCTTGGCCTTCTCCCCCTCCTCCAAGACTAGGAGCCGCCTGAGGGTGGTGATGTGGGCCTTGATCGCGTGACCTCCGACTTTGAACAATTCGCTGCTAATGAAGAGGCCCTGTCTCGTCACAGCGTCCTCTTTTCGATATACGCACCGATAGCTGCACCCATCGGCGCCTTTGTGAGTGCGTACGAGCTGTAGGTAGAAACGGCGGGAAAGAGATCCATCACATATTTCTTTCTTTTTGAAAGAAGAAGTAGTATTTACGTTATGTATGTGTAATATGTATGCATGTTCTTCATGGTCCTGGTTGTTAATTAATTTCCTACCGTACCTGCTTGAGTTCATACTTGGATCTCCATCGATCAGAGCGGCGACTGGACAGCAATATGGCGGCGGCACCCATCCGAAAGAAGCAATTGGGCAGCAGCATGTCCTTATCGTTCCCGGCGTACCAAGTAGAGGTGACGATCTCAGTGCTGACGACCAATGCATAGCTTCCTGGATGTGCATTTAGCAGGTCCCTAGCCAAATCAATTGCGATTACACCAGCCGCACATCCCATCCCTCCGAGGTTGAAGCTGTGGACATCTAACCGGAGCTTGTAGTGGTTGATAACCATGGCCGACAGCGACGGGACGGTGTTGAAGATGCCGCAGTTCACTACAAGCACCCTGATGTCTTTTGGCCTCACCCCGGTGGCAGCTAGAAGTTCATCGATGGCCCCAAACATGACTGCTGCTGCCTCTTCTCGGCTCTCTTTTAGAGCGCTCTTGCCTTTGGACTGGAGGAATACTGATCTGGGCATGTAGGATTCATCACCAATACCTGATTTCATGAGGACACGGTGCTGAAACTCGATGGCGGCATCGTCGAAGTTGCCCGATGTTTTGGCCAGATTGATGAATTCCGACTTAGTAATCTGCATGCATATGCATTCATTCATGGAGATGATGAATATGAAATCACCCACACAAACACAAGCACAACGTATACGCGCGCAGTCACTCGTATATGAATTGTATTTCTGGCCACAAACACATTTGTTAAAAAGAAAACAGAATAGCAAGTTAAATGAGAAGAAGAAGTACCTTGAGCTCCTTGGGTGGTCGATAACAAGCGAAATCCACTAGGTAAATCGACCGAGGACTTAAATCAAGATAAAAATAGAGAACTAGGAGCAAGAATCCCAGAAAAAAACCGGAATTCATGATCATATCATTTCCTGAACCCAAATTGGTCCACATTAGGCCTCTCATCTCCACACCAAAAATCAGCGAAAACACGGGAATGGCGGCAAAATAAATCCCAGGGCGAACCAGATAACTGCAGCCGAGATTCAGGTATTTGAGGTTAACCGAGTTGAGAAAACCCGGCATGCGGCGCTGCAATCTAACGGAGAACCTCACTGAACCCGCTCGTGTCCCTGAATCCTCGACACCCCCTTTCACCATCTCTGTGGAGAGGATCGCCTGCTGCTGCTGACTACTAGCCATGGAAAGATAAATTAATACAGAATAATTAATGAAACGATGATATATATATATATATATATATATATATATGCTGTCAGCATATATCTCATGTATGATTAGAAGAGAATGGCTGAAACAAGTAGTTGGTTACATACATACATATAAGCGTAACAGCACAAGGGGGACGTGTGCTTGAAGGGAGGAGGAAATGAGATATGCATGATGAGATGACAAGAGAAGAGGAGATTGAGATTGCTTGGTATATGGATGGATACGTATGTGTGTGTAGTGTGTGTGAACTTAAAAACGACATACAACTTGTGGAAGGCGAGGTTAGCATTGCATACATATATACGCCAATTGAACGGAATCCTTTTTATATATTATGTGTGAGGGACGGGTAGGAGTGGGAATGGGAGTGGGAGACTCGAATGAAAGGCTGGGTTTTGGCACCAAGAAATTCATTTCATGCGTGTAGTGTGGACAATAAGAGCTGAAATGGGCCAGGAGGACTCTCCTTAATTATTGGTGCTGGATTGGCGAGCCATCTAGTCTGGGATGGACAGGCTCAGAGTTCAGATCATCAGCCCCCCAAACAGCCTGTCTTCATGAATTACATGCTCCTGCGGCATGCATGGGCACAACTGCTTTTCACATGAAATTTGGGCAATGCCACTGGAGACGGAGGTTTCATATAAATATATATATATATATATATATATATATATATATATCGGAAAATATTATAGGAAAATACTCAAGTGAGGGATTTCCTCACCTTGTGTGGTGAGGGATTTCCATTTTTTGAAAGTTTCAAGTACAAAAAGACTTTTATACTTGATGGGAGTACACCCTTTTGTACTTTAAACCTCCCAAAAATGGGAGTGAATCCCTCACTTGAATACCCCTTCTAGACCATCCCTTACCATAGGGTGAGGGCACTTTCCTTTTTTTACACATGAATCCCCCTTTTGAATTTCACCCATATACTTGAAATCCCCCTTTGTACTTGAAATCTTATTTATGAAAGCATCCCTCACCATAAGGTGAGGGATGCTTCCATAAATGGGGGGTTTCAAATACACCTTATGGTGAGGGATAGATGCATATGAACATTTCCCATATATATATATATATATTCTGAGTTAGATCAGTTTAAAACAACAGTCATACTTACTCATGCCTATTAGTACATCAACTATCCCAGATTCCCTGTGGTGCACCATGCCCGGGTTTTGTGCGGATGAAAAGGTTGGGAGGGCCTTCCCTTCCAAAATCTGAACCACTCAAGCCAAGAGAGGCCATCCCACCCGATTTCCAGGCCCATTGAATATCAGCTCCCTTGCTTGCCGTTGAGTCATTAGTACTTGAGGTATTGTTTGCTATCAAAAGACGCAGGCACACCACTTGTCAGGTGGACCATTTGAGAGGTACTGATCTTCCACATGTCGTAAGCTGATATTGACTTGAGCATTGACTCTTTTTTTTTTCTTTTTGGATATATCAGCTAATGGATTTGGATTCCTAGCCCATACACGAAGGGAGTGAAATACATACATGCAAAAAGAGTGAACCCAACCCACACACATTTGGATTGTGAGAACACGTACATACGAGGAGTACAGTGGCAGTAAGAGTCCGGCTGTGAACCAACTTGAGCATTGTGACTTGAAATTGAGAACTATGCAGTAGTAGTACCGGTAATAACCAAGAAAACTAATCATTAGATACTTGCGATCGAGCCTATCGGACATGGCCATACTTTTAAGTGGGTTAAAAGACCAATTGGGCTGCAACCGATTATTTTTAATAGAATTAGGCATTAGAAGCAAAGAAAAATGAATGGGAGAGGGGTCTTTGAGGTGAGGTTACTTTAGATATTATAAGCAAAGAAAAGTGACTGGGAGAGGGGTGTTTGAGGTGAGGTTAGTTTAGATATTATAAGCAAAGAAAAGTGAATGGGAGAGGGAGCGAGCAAAAGGGAAAGGGGGAGAGGGAGAGAAAGGGAAAGGGATTGGGGGCGGTGCTGCTAGGATGGGAGAGAGAGGGGGACAGGGGGAGGGAGAGAGAGACATGGTAAGAGGAGAGGGAAGGAGGGCCGTGCTGCTAGGGTGGGAGAGAGAGAGAGAGAGAGAGAGAGAGAGAGAGGGAGCAATAAGGGAGAGAGACAGGGAGAGGGACGGAGGGCGGTGGTGCTGCTAGGTCGGGAGAGAGAGAGAGGGAGGGGGGCAGTTTGGGGATTTACTACTAGGGTATATTCATAATACTTCTTTTAAATGGTGAGTGTGCTAAGAAAATGACGGGTGCATTTAGAAGATCTCAAGTCATTTGCTTGTCGTCCTATCACAGGTAATCCAATTATTTGGTGTCCTCTCTTTGCTGCCTTTCCACTCTTCCTTTCTTCACTTTTTTGTCCCTTCTTAAATACAGGGGTAGGGGTGTGTCTGTCTAAAGTTTTTTTGAAAGCCTCTTAACATAATTTTTTGAAAAATTATTTATGGTCTTCTACAAAGAGTATTTTTTATATAGTGCCCCGCATTAAAATTTCCTGGATGCATGCATGCCTTTCTAGAAACCCAAATGACATTCTGATAGAAGTTTGAAAATACTTAGGAGAAGTTGAGGGAATTTGGTTAAGTAGGCTCTTTAATAAGATACTAGCAAAATGCCCCCGTTCTTAGCATGGGCGTTTGAAGTCATACAAAGAATATCATTTAATTTTATGACATAAACAAAAGATTTAATTTTGATTTCATATGTTTAAATTTTATAAAATCTAAAATAGAAGTTTTTCTCACACATAGCAAATTATAGACTTTCTTAAAAACCACACAGTTGAAAATTTAAATAAATTAATAATTATAAAAATGTAAAAGTTTTAGTAGAAACATAAAATATAAAATATTGAGATTGAAAGAATTATAAGAAATTTAAAATATGAGATTTTCCGATTAGAGATAGGTTTGGTAGTGAGTTGGCTGGGTCAGGGTAGGTATAAAGGTTTTAGACTTTAACCCGAGCCGGATTTAAGACAGGCTCAGATTTTGGATTGTTTGACTTGCCTTCCTATTGATAAAGTTATTGTGATCACACACCTTTATCTAAAACTCATATCATGACAACAAAGAAAGGAAAAAAAATAGTGATGAGAGAGAACAAGCTTGAATGGGGACCAAACAAAGATAGATAGAGAGGTGTTCCTAGGCGACGACAAGGGATGTAAGAGAGAGATATTTGAGTGCCATTAAAAAGAAAAGAGTCGTTTGGAAAGAGAGAAACGTGGGGAGTGAATAATAAATGACATTTTATTGAATTGAATTAGATTAAATAATATTAAAAGGGAATTGAAAATTGTAGGGGATGGTCAAAATCAATTGGACCTAATTTCAATTTGAAATCAGTCTCTTTCATATGTAATAATTGATGAAAAAAATGGCGGATGAATGGACAAAGCTGGATTAACTATCATAAGATTAACTTATGAGTCATACTCAAAGTTGTGAGAGAGAAAGTAATGGAACAAAAACTTAAACAGAAGACAAAGATAACTAAAAATTAATTTTGGAAGATATCTTGTTACTTAGGCAATTAATAAAAAAATATCAAGCAAGAGGAAAAAACTGCATATAGTCTTCATCAATTTAGAAAAATCTTATGATAGGGTACCTCAAGATTTAATTTGATTGGTTTTAAATAAAAAGAATGCTCAAAGAAGCAATATTAAAATTATTAAAAATATGTATGAAAGAGCGGTAACAAGTGTAAGAACTACTTGTGGAGAGACATGTGTATTCCTAGTGACCATAGGTTTGCATCAATGGTCAGTCCAAAACCCTTTTTTGCACTGATTATGGATGAGTTAATTGATCATATTCAAGAGAATATTGTACTTTAGTATATATTATTTGTAAATGATATAGTGTTAGTAGATGAATCAAGAAATGATGTGAATGCAAAATTTGAAAGATAATAGGAGGCTTCATAATCTAGAGGCTCTAAAACAAGCAATAAAAAGGCAAAATATACAGATTGCAACTTTAGTGAGTGTATATAAAGAGTTAAAACTACGGTGAAAATTGAAGTTTGTGAGATACCTAAAAGGGATTTATTATATTACCTTCGCTCTATAATTAGTAAGGATTGTGAGATTGATGAAATGCCGAACATATAATAAAAGCGGGATGATTGAAGTAAAAATTTTCTTTTGAAGTGCTTTGTAATAAACAACAAGATTGAATAACTTTTTTTTATAAGATGGCGATTAGACAAGTAATGACCTATAGAGCAAAATGTTAGCAAATTAAGAAGCAATATATACACAAAATGAATGCAATAAAGATGAGGATGTTGAGGTGGATGTATGGTAAAACTAGAAAGGATAAAATCAGTTATATATGTATGCTTTCGAGAGCATTTAGATGTAGTATTAACAAGGAATAAAATTAAAGAAATTCATTTGAGATGGTCTGGACTCTTGACATGTTTAGCACATGTCTGCCAAGCTGCCATTAAGAAAAGATTTGGCTCTCCAAACTGATGGCCCCTTAAGGGAAACGGGTAGGTTGAAGAGGACGTGGCTGGAAAGATTAAATATAGATATCAAAAAGTACAACTTATCTGAGAATTTGACTCATGATAGAGGGGATTGATAAATAAAATTCATGTAGTCGAACTTAATATACTTGGGACAAGACTTTGATGATAATGATGAATGAAGTTGCATGACTTTCCACACTTGCTCTTTTTTCGTTTGGCAAAACCCCTTCTTCTTATTAATTTGATGGAGTGGTCATTGCAGTTTATCCTTTTCCTTTTCGTAGTGCACTATTGTGAGTCATTGGTCGCCTTCTGTGGTTTGATGGGCCACAGAAATGTAGCTCACCGGACTTTCTGATACAACAATAAAAGTCACATTGTGGTCACAGAATGGAATCCACACCCACCCCCTCTCTTGTCCTCCTCGTCCTTTGTAAGTGTGCGCCTTGCGGTCTGGAAGCTCACTTTCCTGGTAGAGAAATTCCTATCCTATCCTTAGATTACTGACAGAATCCAAACAAGTCAACCTCCCATTCCTTCTTTTGATTTTCAGCTCTTTTGATGATGTCGATTTCTTGTTCCCTTTTGCAATCAAAATCAAACATTCATTATGGTAGAAAAAAAATAAAGAGAGCTGGCAAGATGAACGATTGTGGAAAAAAAGAGGTCATTGAGAGCGTTTTTGTCCATATCCACTGATAGTTGCAAGTTGGGAATTGAGATTGCGACCCTTGAAGAAAAAAAGCATCATTTACTGTGATTCAATGATGGACTGGAAAGCTAATGAAAAGATTCTAATCTAATCTTTAGAAAAAAAAAACCCTCTCCATGAATTAGGGTGACTCTAAACATGTTACGCAATGTTTATTTTTAAGTGATAAAAGGTATAATATGTGGGTAAGTAATCTCACTGCTGGATTTATTTATTTTTCTGGAAAAGAAGGATTATATATAGAAACAGAAACAAAAAGTAAGTAGCCTAGTAGCCTAACAATGTGGGGCCACTACCTACAGAAGCAGGAAATATATAAAGTATAAAACAACAACAAAAGGTACATCAGCAGCAGACGGCAGAACAACTGCCAGATCCTTTGGTTTGCCATGTTTACTGTTACTCTGGTGGCGCAAATAATTTTCCTTTATGAAACTCAAATAAAATGCTTACTCTATCAATCACAACTCCTCATCTTACTTCAAATTATTTACACTATAGTAATAGACAGACATGTAATTACTTTATCAAAAAAGTTTACTTCTATTTTATATAATAATTATGGTCTTTTCCACTAATTTAATAATATATATAAATCATTAATTTTATCAATAAATTGTAAGAACATGCCTTGATCGGGTCTTCAATCACAACTCATCCAACTGCGGATTGTACGATCGATGACTCTGTTCATCTGCGTGACGAACATCAAACCAACTGTCGCCCAAATGTAAGGACTTTCATTCTTATGCGAATCTAGTTATTTTTTGAAGTTTCAATTCATTACTAATATTTTGATGGAGATCCTTCGTGTATCATGATTTTCCGTTCCACAGACAGTTCATGGCAGATGGCCCTTCTTTGTTGGGCCCACTTGCCCCCTATAGTCAATCTAGTTAAGCCATTTGCACTCATGACCCTCCTTCTCTCGTATGCTGTTGCACTATAGCCTATTTATTTTTTGGTGTACGTACTTTTGTACTAACTTAAATTTGACACTAATCCCACCTCTTTAGCATCCATTTGACAACTTTGAAATCCTAAAAAACCACTACTTGTCTCGACCAGAACTAGATGGTTGCTATTTTTCAGAAAATATTTGAAACCCTTAAAAAACAGTATTCTTCTCAACCAAATTGAGTAGCACGCTAAGCAGCCTCCTCTAATTCTCATGCTTCCAAGCAGGCCACATGAATAAATCAAGACCATCTCCGGTGCTTAACATGGTCGTACCAAATAAGAGGAATATCATAATCTATCCATCTGCAAAATGTCCAATGACCAATATTAACAACCATCACACCCAAGGCCATGAAAATGAACAATCAATTTGTCACCCGGATTCTTATTTATTTTTGCGCAAGTTTCCCATAAAATATACTCATCGACCATGACACACGGTGCAAAACTTCATTGTAGGCTTGGAATTAATGTTCTATTAGATTCTTGTATTTTTATTTTTATTTTGTATAGGGCAATTGGTGTAGGAGTGATCTATTTCAAATTTCACGACCCAGAAATCGATCACCAATATGTCGACAGGATGCTTTGAGGTTTTGTTATATCTATATCTCTCCCTTTCTCTGCAATTAAAGACCACCTCTGGTTTGTTAGAAAAAATAATAATAAAAGAGCCACCATCCTAGGTAAAACATAGGGGACAGCAGCAGTATGGAGCTGGTTGACTAAAGAGATGGATGAATTGAAGGGCCAACCTCCCCAAAATAAAATAAAAAAGACGGAGAGTGAAATTGGGGGAGGCCTCGACTCCCGACTCTGGAGTCCCACTAGCCGGTGAGCCCTGTTGCCAGCCCTAATTATCCTAATTCGCATCAAACCTAATTATTCGTAAAGAAAGAAAGAAGCCTACGGTTTACTTACTATGTATCTCGTACTGTCAAAACTCAAAATACGTAGCCCTGCTGAAACGAATGAGTCAAATTAGAATCATTCAGATGGTCCATTTACACATGTGGATTCGATGAGTGAAGCCAAACTTTGTCCGATTCCTTCCAAGCTGTCAAATGCTGGCGGCTTAAAAAAGAAATTTTTTTTGTTTTTCTTTCCTTTCCCTTGGGGAGTTCAATTATATTATTAAAAAAAAAAAAAGGCACATTTTTAATTGAAAAAGTAGAGAGAGAGAGAGAGTACAACATCATCCATCACATTCACATCAGCAGCGGACGGAGGAGAAGAAGAAGAAGGAAACTTTATAAGTTACGGAACCTGATCTGATCTGGAGCGGCGTTGCCTCACCTCATCATCCTTCTCCCTCTTTTCGGCGGCTCTCTCTCTCTCTCTCTATCTGCTATTGCATTGTTTGTTTGCTTGTTTCCGTCCTAATTATTATCTCATCTCACGGCGGGGCGGGCTCTGGCTCTGGCTCGGGCTCTCTTATTCTATTCTATTCACTACTATTCCACTTAATCGTTGAACTTGAAAGGTAAATAGAAAGAAAGAGCATTCAATAATGCTACTTCTTCTTCTTCTACCACGGCTACTATCTCCCCCTCTCCCTCTACTTTCGGCTGATTTGGCGGCTGTGATTAGCCTTTTTGTCAGAACATGAGCATGAGCATCTGTAGATCATGTACGTTTGTTGACATGCCGCACGAAAGCTTTTTATGGTTGTTATGGTTGTTATGTTCCAAAACCCTTCTTTCTGCGTTTCTCTGTGACTTTCCTTCTTCTTTTTTTTTCTTTTCATTTTTCTTGGGAATGAAAAAATTAAAATTGATGTTATAGATTTGAAGTGATTTGAGCATCATTTCTCTTCTTAGATTTTTTTTTTTTTTTTTTTTTTTAATTTTACCGGAGGAGGTTGAGGATTCGAGCTACTTTATTGAGATTTTTAAAATCGTTCCTTGAAAATGTCTGGGACTTTTCAAAAATGCTACTTGGATATATGTTTCGCTATCATGTTTGATTCATGTTCTTTCTTTTGCAGTAGCTAAATCTATCTTTCTTTTTCTTCTTAAAAAAACTATCTTTTTAGGGTTTAGTTTATGAGAGCTGCTTGCTATCTCTTTGGTTGGCAGATTTGATCTACTATAGAGTGCAAAATTGATTTTATTTTTATTTTCCAGTGAATTGCTAGCCTGCTGGGATTCAGACTTACACACCAAATTAGTATTGGGATTGCATTGCCAACTAACTAACGCCTTGTTTTTAGTTATAGAGGAGGAGGTACAGGGTTTTGAGGCTTTGAGCTCTCATCAGCTCCCCTTGCTCTTTCATTGCCAACTAACTAAAGCCTTGTTTCTAGTTATAGAGGAGGAGGAGGTACAGGTTTTTGAGGCTTTGAAGTCACCAATTTGGGTTTTCCAGATATTCCATTTTATCCAGCTGATTTTTGAAGACTGGATTGCATCTCCTCCTTGGGGAATCATTCATGGCCCACACAAATGCACTAAAAGCCCACAAATGATTGTTTAATCCTCCAGACAATCATGTGATTGTGAAGATTTTTCTTCTTTTGTGAAGATATGATATCTTCCTCCTTTTTATTTTATTAACACTTTTGGTTAGAGTTGGATGGTGTTCATGTTCAAACTCTGGTTCAGATAAGTAATTGGTTTCAACAATCGGTTTTTTTCTTCCATTTAGATGCTAGTGGGCGATGTGAGCTAATTTAGCAACCCTGTCTTGTTTTGCTGAGCATTGTGTGTGTTGTTATATAACGTTACAGATTGGGTAATGATGTGACTGATCATTTACCTGTTCTGTTTACAGGTCATTTTTAGAAATGGTTGGCTGTTTGTATGTGGCATTCTGTTGCTGGGCAGGCTAGTTTGAATGACTGATTATGTCAAACCTCGAATCTACAAACTGGACGATAAGATCTTGGGACTGGGTTGGATATGGGAAGGTTGGATATGTGTAATTGTGTTTTGCATTTATATTTTATGCCCATCATAGCGACCTATGCACACGAACATTGTAGGGATTAAGTGTGGCTTAAACAATTGTCTATAAATGAATGTAGGGTTTTATTCTTATCTCTGCTACTGAATTGGACTGAGGCTCTTGTTAAAGGGCAAGGATCATATCTCTGCTACTGAATTGGACTGACGCTCTTGTTAAAGGGCACGGATCATATCTCTGCTACTGAATTGGACTGACACTCTTGTTAAAGGGCACGGATCATATGAATTATTGATCTTTCTTATGGTGCATGCTTCTTTTCTCTGGAAATAGAAGATGTAAAAGATTTCTCTCTCTCTCTCTCTCTCTCTCTCTCTCTCTCTCTCTCTCTCTCTCTCTCTCTCTCTCTCTCTCTCTCTCTCTTCTAATGTAAACATGCAGATGATGTCCTACTCTTCTGCTGGACCATGCAGGATTTAATATCATAACTTCCGTTTGTGCTATTGTGCATACTTTGCTTGTTGTCCATGGGTTGCTCCTCTTCATTTTAAAACCAACCACCATAGAAAGTTCATTTGTGGCCATGGGTATGTCAGTTGAGGGAGTAGAACTCATTAGAGAATTGTGGTAGATTGCACATTTCAATTTACAAGTCTTATTACCATGGATAGCCATAATATCGTTACCGATGAAAAAAAAGATTCATGTAAAGAAGTGGCAGATACTAGTGCAGCCTCTTCAATTAATAATCCAGTTGTTGCTGAATCAAAGAGCCGAAGGTTATTTGGTGAAAGCTTTTCATTGGCACTTCCATCCTTCAATGTACAAACCAAATCGTTCAATTCAGCCAGTTCTCAGAGAGAAGTCCATTCCCATTCTAAGGCATTAAGCCCAAGCAGTCCGGTTTCTCATCCTCAACATCCCAAGCAAATATTTTCTCGGTCGTCTGCTTTCTGCACCAACTTGTACTTCTCATCTTCAACCAGCTCAGAGACCCACAGGCAGCTTGGCAACCTACCGTTCCTCCCACATCCTCCAAAATGCAATCAGCCTGCTTCTGCTGTTCACTCTTTGAATTCTTCAAGTCTTTTGGGTGTGGATATAGATTATAGTTGGGATGAGGGCAACCGCTCAGAGGATATGATGAAAGGTTTTCTTGATTTGCCTGGAGATGCTTCAGATGGCTGCTTTAGTGATGAGAGTTATTCATCCAAGACCTTGGCATTTGCGGAGCAGTTGGACTTGCAGATATTGTCAGAAGAGCTCAACATAGACATCACTGGCAATTTGGAGAATCCTGGGCTGGATGTGAGTATGAATAATACCTACTATATGCTTCTCTAAGGAGGTACCAAAAACTTAAAAATGTTGTTGTTCTATTGTGTTTGTATGTTTGCTGCTTTGTGTAGGAAATTTATGAGACACTTCAATTGTCATCGGTCCCAGAAGTTGGATCTAAATACAAGACTAATCAGCATTTGGTTCCTCCTGTTGGCATTCCCATCCATTCAATGACCTCAACTTCTAAGCCCGCAGCTGTAAACAAACAAAGGTTGAGATGGACGCCAGAACTCCATGAGCGATTCATAGAAGCTGTTAACAAGCTTGGTGACGCTGAGAGTAAGCATACTATTTAGTACATGTATTCATGTGTGCATACACACTTTTGCACACACTCCTCATCTAGTGAGGTGGGGACTTAAGAAAATGGTGTGATTGAATTGTGGGGCACATCTGGGCTAGTGCCAATTCAAGGAAGTGGGTGGGATAAGGGAACTAAGTTAAGTGATGGGTGCATGAAGCTCAATGCCCATCTAATCATCCTAAGGCTATGATTTTAATCAATTGAAAATTTGGCTTAAAAAGCATCATTTTTTTCCCATGGCATCTCACAAGCCACAGCCCTAGGACGATATGACGGGGTGAAACCCTTGGGAGTTGGCACTAACAAATCATTGTATCATTGTCCCATCATAACTATATGACTTTACTCGTGATGTGAGGGCAGTACCATAAAAGTTTCTGCCCCTCATTTTGATAATGAGGCCCATCTAATGTTCTTTTCTACCCAATCACACTCACTACCCTCTATGTAGTGGCACTTTATGCCTGTTAATAGTTTTCTTTAAAAAAAAATAGTATCACCCCAATTTTATGCTGACTTGACCACAATACATTGTTGGATTGAAACCTAAAGAGTTCCATATTACTGATTTAGGCATCTGTTTAATCATATGCTTTCTCCATCAATATTTGGGGCCTCAAAATTCATGTTTGTAATGCTTTGATTGTGCTACCTTCTTTCATAGACCTCCCCATCCCATGCCCCTCGTGATTGGTATAATGATTTATGAATCCAAGTAGGCCTTACAAGGTGGTTCTCATCTAGCAACATGTGAATAAGGGAACATATGAACGAGACTCATGCCCATGCACTCGCAAAAATGCAAACCCGCTGTCAGATGTTTCTCCTGGGGTGATCTCAGCCAGAAACTTCCACACATGCATGTGCACAAACACACGCATATGCTCATGCACACTATCAGACATTTCTCTTGGGTGATCTCACCCAAAAAAAACTTGGGCAAACAATGCTGTGGTGCTTGCCTGGGAGTAGTGGGGGCAGTTAGGACAAGAGAGAGAGAGATAGAGAGCGAGAGAGAGGATCATATTTATCTCATTGTGTTCATCCAATTTTCACTCTTTCTTCAATTCATCATGCGAAAAACAGGTAAACAGACATTCATCCAATTGCTAACTTGTCTGACTGTGAGGCCCTTAAGCCCGAGATAAAAAGATTAGATGGTTACCATTTTTGAACACATCAATATTAGCATAAACCTTTCCATCCCTCCGTCCGCGACTCTTCAAGCAGACACATGATTATATGCATTCAAGTGGGATCTCTCTCTGTTTGTGTGCGCTCCCATTTGTGCAGGTGTTTCTTTTTATGTTCTTGTAGGTAAGGTCGGTTTAGGTGAACTAACCTATTACAAGGTAAAACATCAGAACATAATGTTTGGGCAATACCTATCTGTAGGATTTCAATGTATTGCTCTTAACTTGGTTATCTATTGGTTGCAAAATTCATAAATGACCGAATACCTTAATCAAGTGATTGCATGTGTTTCATTCTGACATGTAAAATGAAATGCAGAGGCAACACCTAAGAGTATATTAAAGCTAATGAATGTTGAAGGTTTGACGATCTATCACGTAAAAAGCCACTTGCAGGTACTTTTCATATTTCTTTACAAGGATCATCTTTGGATCTTAAACATTGAATCTACCTATATCAAATAACTCCTTGTAAGTATTTTGGCATAATGGATGGTTATATCTTCGACAATGCATTTGGAGGCACTATCAAAATGTGAAACGGGAGAAAGAAACTGTTTTTCTTGCCTTTTCAGTCCTGTCTTTATCAATACTTGCTTGAAATGAAAACATTGGAAAAATAGTACCCATCAATAAGTTGGAAAATTGGTACTCCACACGAAAGTGATTTCCAATTCTTTTGCCATCCTAAATGCACAGAGGATTGAATAACCATACATCCTGTGAATCATTCAAACTGGGTGTGACCATTGTCTCAAATATCATTCTCAGAAAATTATTGGCTAGGTGAAATGTCAGAAAATTTTCAATTTTGGGGTTTTCTCAGGATACTATTGGGAAAATATAATGGAAGATAAAATAACTTTTAATTGTTAAACAATACAAAATACACTTAAAATAATCCTAGAAATAATTTCCATGGGTTTTATCCCAATTTTCCCCACAATTTTCCTGACATTATCATGATTTCCTTGCAATATTTTCAATTTTGATGAGAATTCGGATAAAATGTTGTGATATAATTGGGAGTTTTCAAAATATTTCTGATATTTGTAATAGTGGTTGTGACTTGAGATATTTCCAAACTGTTAGCTCTGTTAGTAGATTTCTTTCGAAGCTAAATGTTTCCTACCTCACTGGATTTTTACAGTTTTACATATGATCATAATTTGCAGAAATACCGACATGCAAAGTATCTACCAGAGACAAAAGAAGGTAAATCTATGATTATATAGAAAAGAATTTAGCTATTATTTTCTCACTGGATTTTGATGGCATATGAATTTCTATTTATTTATTTTTTGATATGGTACCACACTTTTATTTCATCAAACTAAGGGACAGATCGAACAGAGACAATTGACAAGGAAAACAACACGTTCCAGTGAAACATTTTCCCTATAGCTACCATTCAAAAAGGAAAAAAAAATGCCATATAGGTCACCTACTAATCTACTTAGAAGATAATAGAACTCAGATTACAATGATACTAAAGCGCCCTTAGCCTTAATTTCTAAAGGATAATCATAATTAATTGAACTTTGGAGATTTACTTGCCAATGCAAGTTTAGTGATTTTTAATCACTGCAGTGCTTTTATTCCCTTCCTCTCTGGAAAGAAAATAAATGACAAGCTCTATTCTGAACTGATAACTATGTCACAAGGAAGTTTGTTCATTCATTCATTTGAGACCTTTTAAGTGGGAAGTATATCTTGCTAGATATCCATATGTTCATGGAGTATATGCATTTCCTTTGAGGGGCATACTTGCATTCCTATTTTAATCTTTAGATAGTATACACAATCTTTTTTCCACTTTAATCTTTAATGCATTTTTTGGAGAGTTTTATTTCTAGTTGGTGCATGCAGGCATACACCAGCTGTCTTTTCTCTAGTGAATATTTCTTTGCTTTTGGCTTTTTAGACCTTTAAATAACAAATAAATGTCAAATATATACGAAACCTCTGTAGTGTCTGTGGGTGGTATTTTTAGAAGTTCTTCATGTAATTCCAAAAATTGACATCACTTGGCTTTTGATGGATATTGACCATGTTTTGTCAAGACAAAAAGACTTCCTCCTCTGAAGAAAAGAAGGTGAGTTCTAATAGTGATGAAGGTGATGCATGCATAAAAAGGTAGGCCTTGACCCTATTTTCACTCTTTTTTTTTCCATATACTCTTTCTCATGAATTATTTTAATAAGCTGCCTTCCCATTTCTATTTGTATAGGAGTAAGCAAATGACAGAAGCTCTACGAATGCAAATTGAAGTCCAGAAACAGCTCCATGAGCAGCTTGAGGTGTGTACAATATAGTTTACATCTTAGCTCAATGTAGAGTGAAACAAACAGTAACCCTTGAATCCTTGATGGCCATGGATAAAAACTTAAAACTCCTATTAAGAAATGTCTGACAGACAGATCAAACACTGACCGATGCATGAACATGGCCCTTTAGAGGGATATTTACAAAAACTCCATGCCCTGTCACACAGAAGTCCTTGATGATGAGACACCCTGTGGCACAGTGGAAGGTGCTCTCTATTGCAACCTTGTGGGTTAAGTTGCCAACAAAAGTAGGTCCTTGATGATGTGAATTAACAATAAGTCCCCCGTTAATAGATATCAGTTAGGACCATTGCACTGAATGGAAATCAACTTTGTTGAATTCTTTGAATAGATGTTAACGGAATCCCTTATATATATATATATATATATATATATATATATATATATATGGGAGGTGCTCCTATGAGAGCATCTCTCACCTTACTATCAGAGATAAAGGTGGAAGATGTGAGGGCCCCCACCTTTATCTCTGATAGTTAGGTGGGAACTGTTCTCACATATTATGTGAGAACTTTTTTGTGGGGCTCAATTGTGGGCCCCATTTGGGGATAGGACCAGAGGGGGATGGAAAGATCTATGTGAGACCACCCCAAGTATCAAGTTTGACTCTAAACTCATGCCCCTAACCCCTTCATCCATGGCCCACAAGTTTAATGGCTTCATATTCAAAAAAATATATTCAACCCTCAATCCAACGGTTCAGTCCATTCGGATGTGTGCCAATCCTTGGGATTTGTGACTATTAGAGGGTTCCCTATTGGTTGCTGGGTTTGGATGGGTTGCTGGTTGGGCCCTGCAAAAAAGTTCTCACTTGAATATTTCACATATATATATATAAGATAACTGAATCCACCCAACAACCCGGCTATTTGTACATAGGCCTTCCAACTCGACCTTGACTTGACCTGCTAATTGTGGTTCAGGTTGACATTTTCAACCTAATTAATAAATGGGTTGGTTTCGGCTTGGACCCGTATTTGTTACGTTGGAGATCAACCTGACCAGACCCATTGATATCCCTACTCATGAGCATATTAAAAGAAGATTTGAATTATAAAAGATATGGAAAATAAAAGATTTTTAATCATAGTTCTTGTTATAAAGAGAAATAACTAAAATTTTGTTACCAGCATTAGGTACGTGTTGTTTTAACTCTTACGTTGTTTTCCAAAATTTCACTTGTCTTCACTTAGTCCTGCGTGGGTTGCATAAGCACTAAGAACGTTTGAGATTTTTGTATCTAGTAGTAATTAAACCACTGTAACCATATCCTTCTCTCTTTTTAAAATATATATATATATATATATATCATTCTCTCTTTAAATTCTGCATCTTCTTCCTTGGTTCGCTTCCATGTACAATATGCCTATTCCAGTTCGTGTGTTACTTTCCCCTTAATAGAAAAGGCTGAAACCCTTTCTTAAGCCCCTAGTGATCTCTCTCCTTCATTTAGTCTTTTTTAGGGCCAATTTGGCAACTCTGCTAATAGAGTCAAGTGGAGTAAAGCTGATTTTGAAGAAAGAATGGAATATAAGTGGGTTATGATGGTATTTTGTTTTTAGTTGTTTGTTATGGAATCCTTTTTACTTTTTTCAAGAGAAAGTGGAGTTTTTTTTTTATTTTAGTAGATAAAGGTGGTTGCTTTTTTACTTCTTTTTTTTTTAAAGATGGAGGGAGTTTTGAATTAAAGTGTTTTTGATGTGACATCTTGTTTGAAAAATGGAAGCTTTATTTAGACTTTTACTATATTAGTAAAGTGCCAAACTAGACCAAGCAAGCGATGTTTGGTTTCATCTTCATAATATTTATAGCTCCATACACTTTCTCATGAAAGTACCAATGTTCCAAGAGGCTGATTTTAACTTCTGGCCTAGTCCGTTCTTCAAGACATGGGTACCCGGGCTTGTTTGGCAATTCTACTATTAGAGTCAAGTAAGGTAAAGCCCCATTTCTCAAAAAAAATAATAATAATAAAACCCAATAAAAGCACTTTAATTCAAATTTTCCACCATATTTTTTCAAAAAAAGTCAAAAAATAACCTCATTTCTCCACTAAAAGACAAGAAAACTCCACTTTTCAATAAAAAAAAAAAGTCAAAAAGATTCCATCACAAACAACTAAAAATAAAATTCCATCATATCCGACTTATATTTTATTATTTCTTCAAAATAACTTTTACTCCACTCAACTCCATTAGTAAAGCCCCCAAACAGGCCATGTATCTCTCACAGCAAATGGCCGGCTTTGTTGTGCGTCTCTTACAGGGAATGCTTTGGCCAATCCTTGGCCACTTGACTCTATTTCAACAGCTACTGCATGAGAATGCCCCACCCTTTTCTGTATGTGTTCCCCCTTTTATCTATTGTGCTTTTATTTTATTGAGTTTTTTTTTTTTTTTTTTTTGATAGGCTGCCACACTGGTCAGCAAATATAATTTTCAACGAGGTAAAAGAGGAGCTGCTACCCAATTAGAGCCTATTGTCCCAGCACCATGCTATGCACGTGGGGATGCATGTCCTATTAATGGTTATACTATTTATATATGCATGTACTTATATGTACATATGCATGCACACAAGAAGGTATACATGGGTTTGAAATTGAACTCGAGAGAAGTTAATATTTTTCTATTTATGTCATTCTATAAACAAAATCCTTATATTAAAAGTATTGCAAAATCTGATAAAATAGAAAAAAAAAAGGTAAAATGTTAAAATATAATGAAATAAAAAATATATGGAAACTGATTAAAAACTAGTATCGAAATAAAGGAAAAAAAAAATGAAAGATCTAAATATGAGCCATAATGAAATAAGGGTCTTCTTCAGGGAGTGTGATGCTGCATCAAATTAAAATCCTAATATATTTTATATAAGAAATGATAGATTGCAACAATGTCAACAAAAGTAGACCCACCTCATCCACTGCAGATTTGGAGAGCGATTTCTTTGGAATTAAACTTTTCTATATTTGTTAAGTAGGAACTGGGAAGTATTTTATGCCTACACATGCCACATGCACAGTTATCCAAGGCTCTGCACAAAAGAATAGGGCAAAGGCTTTCCTTGAGATCTCTCTGATGCCTGTCTTGTGTCAGTTGCCTCTTGATCTTCCTTCAGTGTAATTGTGGCAAGAAGATTATGTCAAACCTCGAATCTACAAACTGGACAATAAGATCTTGGGACTGGGTTGGATATGGGAAGGTTGGATATGTGTAATTGTGTTTTGCATTTATATTTTATGCCCATCATAGCGACCTATGCACACGAACATTGTAGGGATTTAGTGTGGCTTAAACAATTGTCTATAAATGAATGTAGGGTTTTATTCTTATCTCTGCTACTGAATTGGACTGAGGCTCTTGTTAAAGGGCAAGGATCATATCTCTGCTACTGAATTGGACTGACGCTCTTGTTAAAGGGCACGGATCATATCTCTGCTACTGAATTGGACTGACACTCTTGTTAAAGGGCACGGATCATATGAATTATTGATCTTTCTTATGGTGCATGCTTCTTTTCTCTGGAAATAGAAGATGTAAAAGATTTCTCTCTCTCTCTCTCTCTCTCTCTCTCTCTCTCTCTCTCTCTCTCTCTCTCTCTCTCTCTCTCTCTTCTAATGTAAACATGCAGATGATGTCCTACTCTTCTGCTGGACCATGCAGGATTTAATATCATAACTTCCGTTTGTGCTATTGTGCATACTTTGCTTGTTGTCCATGGGTTGCTCCTCTTCATTTTAAAACCAACCACCATAGAAAGTTCATTTGTGGCCATGGGTATGTCAGTTGAGGGAGTAGAACTCATTAGAGAATTGTGGTAGATTGCACATTTCAATTTACAAGTCTTATTACCATGGATAGCCATAATATCGTTACCGATGAAAAAAAAGATTCATGTAAAGAAGTGGCAGATACTAGTGCAGCCTCTTCAATTAATAATCCACTTGTTGCTGAATCAAAGAGCCGAAGGTTATTTGGTGAAAGCTTTTCATTGGCACTTCCATCCTTCAATGTACAAACCAAATCGTTCAATTCAGCCAGTTCTCAGAGAGAAGTCCATTCCCATTCTAAGGCATTAAGCCCAAGCAGTCCGGTTTCTCATCCTCAACATCCCAAGCAAATATTTTCTCGGTCGTCTGCTTTCTGCACCAACTTGTACTTCTCATCTTCAACCAGCTCAGAGACCCACAGGCAGCTTGGCAACCTACCGTTCCTCCCACATCCTCCAAAATGCAATCAGCCTGCTTCTGCTGTTCACTCTTTGAATTCTTCAAGTCTTTTGGGTGTGGATATAGATTATAGTTGGGATGAGGGCAACCGCTCAGAGGATATGATGAAAGGTTTTCTTGATTTGCCTGGAGATGCTTCAGATGGCTGCTTTAGTGATGAGAGTTATTCATCCAAGACCTTGGCATTTGCGGAGCAGTTGGACTTGCAGATATTGTCAGAAGAGCTCAACATAGACATCACTGGCAATTTGGAGAATCCTGGGCTGGATGTGAGTATGAATAATACCTACTATATGCTTCTCTAAGGAGGTACCAAAAACTTAAAAATGTTGTTGTTCTATTGTGTTTGTATGTTTGCTGCTTTGTGTAGGAAATTTATGAGACACTTCAATTGTCATCGGTCCCAGAAGTTGGATCTAAATACAAGACTAATCAGCATTTGGTTCCTCCTGTTGGCATTCCCATCCATTCAATGACCTCAACTTCTAAGCCCGCAGCTGTAAACAAACAAAGGTTGAGATGGACGCCAGAACTCCATGAGCGATTCATAGAAGCTGTTAACAAGCTTGGTGACGCTGAGAGTAAGCATACTATTTAGTACATGTATTCATGTGTGCATACACACTTTTGCACACACTCCTCATCTAGTGAGGTGGGGACTTAAGAAAATGGTGTGATTGAATTGTGGGGCACATCTGGGCTAGTCCCAATTCAAGGAAGTGGGTGGGATAAGGGAACTAAGTTAAGTGATGGGTGCATGAAGCTCAATGCCCATCTAATCATCCTAAGGCTATGATTTTAAGCAATTGAAAATTTGGCTTAAAAAGCATCATTTTTTTCCCATGGCATCTCACAAGCCACAGCCCTAGGACGATATGACGGGGTGAAACCCTTGGGAGTTGGCACTAACAAATCATTGTATCATTGTCCCATCATAACTATATGACTTTACTCGTGATGTGAGGGCAGTACCATAAAAGTTTCTGCCCCTCATTTTGATAATGAGGCCCATCTAATGTTCTTTTCTACCCAATCACACTCACTACCCTCTATGTAGTGGCACTTTATGCCTGTTAATAGTTTTCTTTAAAAAAAAATAGTATCACCCCAATTTTATGCTGACTTGACCACAATACATTGTTGGATTGAAACCTAAAAAGTTCCATATTACTGATTTAAGCATCTGTTTAATCATATGCTTTCTCCATCAATATTTGGGGCCTCAAAATTCATGTTTGTAATGCTTTGATTGTGCTACCTTCTTTCATAGACCTCCCCATCCCATGCCCCTCGTGATTGGTATAATGATTTATGAATCCAAGTAGGCCTTACAAGGTGGTTCTCATCTAGCAACATGTGAATAAGGGAACATATGAACGAGACTCATGCCCATGCACTCGCAAAAATGCAAACCCGCTGTCAGATGTTTCTCCTGGGGTGATCTCAGCCAGAAACTTCCACACATGCATGTGCACAAACACACACGCATATGCTCATGCACACTATCAGACATTTCTCTTGGGTGATCTCACCCAAAAAAAACTTGGGCAAACAATGCTGTGGTGCTTGCCTGGGAGTAGTGGGGGCAGTTAGGACAAGAGAGAGAGAGATAGAGAGCGAGAGAGAGGATCATATTTATCTCATTGTGTTCATCCAATTTTCACTCTTTCTTCAATTCATCATGCGAAAAACAGGTAAAAAGACATTCATCCAATTGCTAACTTGTCTGACTGTGAGGCCCTTAAGCCCGAGATAAAAAGATTAGATGGTAACCATTTTTGAACACATCAATATTAGCATAAACCTTTCCATCCCTCCGTCCGCGACTCTTCAAGCAGACACATGATTATATGCATCCAAGTGGGATCTCTCTCTGTTTGTGTGCACTCCCATTTGTGCAGGTGTTTCTTTTTATGTTCTTGTAGGTAAGGTCGGTTTAGGTGAACTAACCTATTACAAGGTAAAACATCAGAACATAATGTTTGGGCAATACCTATCTGTAGGATTTCAATGTATTGCTCTTAACTTGGCTATCTATTGGTTGCAAAATTCATAAATGACCGAATACCTTAATCAAGTGATTGCATGTGTTTCATTCTGACATGTAAAATGAAATGCAGAGGCAACACCTAAGAGTATATTAAAGCTAATGAATGTTGAAGGTTTGACGATCTATCACGTAAAAAGCCACTTGCAGGTACTTTTCATATTTCTTTACAAGGATCATCTTTGGATCTTAAACATTGAATCTACCTATATCAAATAACTCCTTGTAAGTATTTTGGCATAATGGATGGTTATATCTTCGACAATGCATTTGGAGGCACTATCAAAATGTGAAACGGGAGAAAGAAACTGTTTTTCTTGCCTTTTCAGTCCTGTCTTTATCAATACTTGCTTGAAATGAAAACATTGGAAAAATAGTACCCATCAATAAGTTGGAAAATTGGTACTCCACACGAAAGTGATTTCCAATTCTTTTGCCATCCTAAATGCACAGAGGATTGAATAACCATACATCCTGTGAATCATTCAAACTGGGTGTGACCATTGTCTCAAATATCATTCTCAGAAAATTATTGGCTAGGTGAAATGTCAGAAAATTTTCAATTTTGGGGTTTTCTCAGGATACTATTGGGAAAATATAATGGAAGATAAAATAACTTTTAATTGTTAAACAATACAAAATACACTTAAAATAATCCTAGAAATAATTTCCATGGGTTTTATCCCAATTTTCCCCACAATTTTCCTGACATTATCATGATTTCCTTGCAATATTTTCAATTTTGATGAGAATTTGGATAAAATGTTGTGATATAATTGGGAGTTTTCAAAATACTTCTGATATTTGTAATAGTGGTTGTGACTTGAGATATTTCCAAACTGTTAGCTCTGTTAGTAGATTTCTTTCGAAGCTAAATGTTTCCTACCTCACTGGATTTTTACAGTTTTACATATGATCATAATTTGCAGAAATACCGACATGCAAAGTATCTACCAGAGACAAAAGAAGGTAAATCTATGATTATATAGAAAAGAATTTAGCTATTATTTTCTCACTGGATTTTGATGGCATATGAATTTCTATTTATTTATTTTTTGATATGGTACCACACTTTTATTTCATCAAACTAAGGGACAGATCGAACAGAGACAATTGACAAGGAAAACAACACGTTCCAGTGAAACATTTTCCCTATAGCTACCATTCGAAAAGGAAAAAAAAAATGCCATATAGGTCACCTACTAATCTACTTAGAAGATAATAGAACTCAGATTACAATGATACTAAAGCGCCCTTAGCCTTAATTTCTAAAGGATAATCATAATTAATTGAACTTTGGAGATTTACTTGCCAATGCAAGTTTAGTGATTTTTAATCACTGCAGTGCTTTTATTCCCTTCCTCTCTGGAAAGAAAATAAATGACAAGCTCTATTCTGAACTGATAACTATGTCACAAGGAAGTTTGTTCATTCATTCATTTGAGACCTTTTAAGTGGGAAGTATATCTTGCTAGATATCCATATGTTCATGGAGTATATGCATTTCCTTTGAGGGGCATACTTGCATTCCTATTTTAATCTTTAGATAGTATACACAATCTTTTTTCCACTTTAATCTTTAATGCATTTTTTGGAGAGTTTTATTTCTAGTTGGTGCATGCAGGCATACACCAGCTGTCTTTTCTCTAGTGAATATTTCTTTGCTTTTGGCTTTTTAGACCTTTAAATAACAAATAAATGTCAAATATATACGAAACCTCTGTAGTGTCTGTGGGTGGTATTTTTAGAAGTTCTTAATGTAATTCCAAAAATTGACATCACTTGGCTTTTGATGGATATTGACCATGTTTTGTCAAGACAAAAAGACTTCCTCCTCTGAAGAAAAGAAGGTGAGTTCTAATAGTGATGAAGGTGATGCATGCATAAAAAGGTAGGCCTTGACCCTATTTTCACTCTTTTTTTTTCCATATACTCTTTCTCATGAATTATTTTAATAAGCTGCCTTCCCATTTCTATTTGTATAGGAGTAAGCAAATGACAGAAGCTCTACGAATGCAAATTGAAGTCCAGAAACAGCTCCATGAGCAGCTTGAGGTGTGTACAATATAGTTTACATCTTAGCTCAATGTAGAGTGAAACAAACAGTAACCCTTGAATCCTTGATGGCCATGGATAAAAACTTAAAACTCCTATTAAGAAATGTCTGACAGACAGATCAAACACTGACCGATGCATGAACATGGCCCTTTAGAGGGATATTTACAAAAACTCCATGCCCTGTCACACAGAAGTCCTTGATGATGAGACACCCTGTGGCACAGTGGAAGGTGCTCTCTATTGCAACCCTGTGGGTTAAGTTGCCAACAAAAGTAGGTCCTTGATGATGTGAATTAACAATAAGTCCCCCGTTAATAGATATCAGTTAGGACCATTGCACTGAATGGAAATCAACTTTGTTGAATTCTTTGAATAGATGTTAACGGAATCCCTGATATATATATATATATATATATATATATATGGGAGGTGCTCCTATGAGAGCATCTCTCACCTTACTATCAGAGATAAAGGTGGAAGATGTGAGGGCCCCCACCTTTATCTCTGATAGTTAGGTGGGAACTGTTCTCACATATTATGTGAGAACTTTTTTGTGGGGCTCAATTGTGGGCCCCATTTGGGGATGGGACTAGAGGGGGATGGAAAGATCTATGTGAGACCACCCCAAGTTTGACTCTAAACTCATGCCCCTAACCCCTTCATCCGTGGCCCACAAGTTTAATGGCTTCATATTCAAAAAAATATATTCAACCCTCAATCCAACGGTTCAGTCCATTCGGATGTGTGCCAATCCTTGGGATTTGTGACTATTAGAGGGTTCCCTATTGGTTGCTGGGTTTGGATGGGTTGCTGGTTGGGCCCTGCAAAGAAGTTCTCACTTGAATATTTCACATATATATATAAGATAACTGAATCCACCCAACAACCCGGCTATTTGTACATAGGCCTTCCAACTCGACCTTGACTTGACCTGCTAATTGTGGTTCAGGTTGACATTTTCAACCTAATTAATAAATGGGTTGGTTTCGGCTTGGACCCGTATTTGTTACGTTGGAGATCAACCTGACCAGACCCATTGATATCCCTACTCATGAGCATATTAAAAGAAGATTTGAATTATAAAAGATATGGAAAATAAAAGATTTTTAATCATAGTTCTTGTTATAAAGAGAAATAACTAAAATTTTGTTACCAGCATTAGGTACGTGTTGTTTTAACTCTTACGTTGTTTTCCAAAATTTCACTTGTCTTCACTTAGTCCTACGTGGGTTGCATAAGCACTAAGAACGTTTGAGATTTTTGTATCTAGTAGTAATTAAACCACTGTAACCATATCCTTCTCTCTTTTTAAAATATATATATATATCATTCTCTCTTTAAATTCTGCATCTTCTTCCTTAGTTCGCTTCCATGTACAATATGCCTATTCCAGTTCGTGTGTTACTTTCCCCTTAATAGAAAAGGCTGAAACCCTTTCTTAAGCCCCTAGTGATCTCTCTCCTTCATTTAGTCTTTTTTAGGGCCAATTTGGCAACTCTGCTAATAGAGTCAAGTGGAGTAAAGCTGATTTTGAAGAAAGAATGGAATATAAGTGGGTTATGATGGTATTTTGTTTTTAGTTGTTTGTTATGGAATCTTTTTTACTTTTTTCAAGAGAAAGTGGAGTTTTTTTTTTATTTTAGTAGATAAAGGTGGTTGCTTTTTTACTTCTTTTTTTTTTAAAGATGGAGGGAGTTTTTAATTAAAGTGCTTTTGATGTGACATCTTGTCTGAAAAATGGAAGCTTTATTTAGACTTTTACTATATTAGTAAAGTGCCAAACTAGACCAAGCAAGCGATGTTTGGTTTCATCTTCATAATATTTATAGCTCCATACACTTTCTCATGAAAGTACCAATGTTCCAAGAGGCTGATTTTAACTTCTGGCCTAGTCCGTTCTTCAAGACATGGGTACCCGGGCTTGTTTGGCAATTCTACTATTAGAGTCAAGTAAGGTAAAGCCCCATTTCTCAAAAAAAAAAAAAAAAGCACTTTAATTCAAATTTTCCACCATATTTTTTCAAAAAAAGTCAAAAAATAACCTCATTTCTCCACTAAAAGACAAGAAAACTCCACTTTTCAATAAAAAAAAAAGTCAAAAAGATTCCATCACAAACAACTAAAAATAAAATTCCATCATATCCGACTTATATTTTATTATTTCTTCAAAATAACTTTTACTCCACTCAACTCCATTAGTAAAGCCCCCAAACAGGCCATGTATCTCTCACAGCAAATGGCCGGCTTTGTTGTGCGTCTCTTACAGGGAATGCTTTGGCCAATCCTTGGCCACTTGACTCTATTTCAACAGCTACTGCATGAGAATGCCCCACCCTTTTCTGTATGTGTTCCCCCTTTTATCTATTGTGCTTTTATTTTATTGAGTTTTTTTTTTTTTTTTTTTGATAGGCTGCCACACTGGTCAGCAAATATAATTTTCAACGAGGTAAAAGAGGAGCTGCTACCCAATTAGAGCCTATTGTCCCAGCACCATGCTATGCACGTGGGGATGCATGTCCTATTAATGGTTATACTATTTATATATATGCATGTACTTATATGTACATATGCATGCACACAAGAAGGTATACATGGGTTTGAAATTGAACTCGAGAGAAGTTAATATTTTTCTATTTATGTCATTCTATAAACAAAATCCTTATATTAAAAGTATTGCAAAATCTGATAAAATAGAAAAAAAAAAGGTAAAATGTTAAAATATAATGAAATAAAAAATATATGGAAACTGATTAAAAACTAGTATCGAAATAAAGGAAAAAAAAAATGAAAGATCTAAATATGAGCCATAATGAAATAAGGGTCTTCTTCAGGGAGTGTGATGCTGCATCAAATTAAAATCCTAATATATTTTATATAAGAAATGATAGATTGCAACAATGTCAACAAAAGTAGACCCACTTCATCCACTGCAGATTTGGAGAGCGATTTCTTTGGAATTAAACTTTTCTATATTTGTTAAGTAGGAACTGGGAAGTATTTTATGCCTACACATGCACAGTTATCCAAGGCTCTGCACAAAAGAATAGGGCAAAGGTTTTCCTTGAGATCTCTCTGATGCCTGTCTTGTGTCAGTTGCCTCTTGATCTTCCTTCAGTGTAATTGTGGCAAGAAGATGTCGATTTGGTGAGATTAAAGAGCAAAACCCATTCCAGTTTTTTGGTTCTATTATAGGAGGGTGCAGAGCTTGAGGTGAGAGATATTCCAAGGAACAAGTGGGGACCCATATCTAACACACTGTGTGGCATTGGATAAATATTGGAGAAGCCTCTTGCCTTTCAAAAAAAAAAAAAAAAAAAGGCAAAGGAAAAACAAAAGGCATACTAAAGAATTAGAAAAGGTGTCAGGCATTTCATGATCTCTTGTTAAAAAAGAATAGAAAGACATGTTATTTGGTTGTCTTGATTTTATGTTGTTGTTCTCCTCTCTCTGAGCCAGGTTCAAAGGGCTCTTCAGCTGCGTATAGAAGAACATGCAAGGTATTTGCAGAGGATTATGGAAGAGCAACAGAAAACTAGCAACATATCATTCTCCAATTCTGGTCGGCAATCTTCACCCTCCCCGCAGCAAAATTCTGAAATACAGCCAGCAGAGTCATCACCTGCTCATGCTTCTCTACAGCAAGCACAATCAAAAACCGACTCAACTTCACCAATCTCAGCTGAGCACAAGGGAACTGACTCAGACAGAGAATCCAAGCCTTCTGCACTCGGGAAAAGGGCTCGGCTGGAAGTAGCAACACCAGAAATAGCTCCCAATGAACCGATTGTTGAAAATTAGTGCAACAATGTTGTAACTTCTTTCGCTTCATCTCTTTTAAGTTTGTCTGTAATTGGAAGCAAAATCCAGCAATTGAGGGTGCCAGACTATATACACTATTGAGCCAGGTGCTTTGTAACTACATTCTGGGAATTTTAATCTGCTGGGTGCGTGTAAATACCAAGTGATGGAGAGAAGAAAATGAAAGCAGGCCTTTCCATGATTCAATCTATTCAAGTTACATCCATTATTTGATGATATACAACTTCCAGCATAATAATAATAATAATAATAATAACAACAACAACAACAGACGGCTTTTCCAATCTTTTTCTTTTGGAATTACCTCTTTACACATTTATCAAAAATGTAAGGAACCAATATGGTTGTGCTCAAAAAAAAAAAAAAAGGAATTATAAAGACTCGGTAATTATGGGCCCATGTATCAGTGATTCACAAAGTTAAGACATTCGGTTGTTTTAATGAGATTTGCAATACTTTCCTCATTATGTGAACCAAATCAAAAGGTCCAATTCTATGCAAGAATTCAAGCGAGAAGTGGGGAAAATGTCAATTGAATTCAAGATATTGTCACCCCTCCCTCTCTCCATCCTTGTGTTCCTCCTCCTTTTCCTGCAGACTTGGAGGTTCAGCCCTCTACTAGCTCTTCACTTCAGTTCCAAATCCCTCCTTATTGCACTAACGTTCCATAAAACTTTCCACAATTTTCTATTTTTGTGTAGTATTTCTGGAGCTTATCACGAATATTATATAAGTTTTAAGTTTCTGATTGAATTGCCAAATTTGGATTGAAAATGCACCAGGGAAAAAGACAAAAGAAAGGAAAGATTATGTCAGGATAGATATCCGTGGGATTTCTTTCTCGGTGATTCTAGAATTCTTGGATTCCTTTTTTCTCTTTTTTGGTGTGTGGTTTTTGGGTGCCTGTTTGATTTTTTATTTTTTATTTTTTTTAATGGGATATATGCTTGATTATTAATAAATGCAAAAAAAAAAAAAAAAAAATTAAAGATCATCATCACATTCAAACTTCACACTTTCTTCTAAAGTAGTAATAATGAGCGTATGGAGAGGATTTGGCGTGAGAGCTCTCGAGAAGAAGTCCACTTGACACGGCTTTCAGAAGTTGAATTCTGATTTCCGAATAACACCATATTTGCTCGGATTTGAATTTTTTTTTTTTTTTTTATAACCCAGGATATCTCTCGCCCAACCCAACGCAGGAGCCTCTGGCCTTGAGCCTGAGGGATACTCGATTCTGGACAGTCAAGAACTAATCTCTAGGAGCACATGCAATTACAAACCCGCCTATCCACATGCTGCTGGGATTTGATTTTGGTCCCATAATAACATCAACATGTATAGAAAATATTCTAAATGAGTATCTTACAACTCTCCCGCTGTAGCTATTCTGCATGTTAATTTTGTTAAGATTTTCAGGTCGGTGCATCCTTTTCTAGGAATGAAAAGCATCGTTGATGCGGCTGGTGGAACAGGTTAACTTAACTGCATGCAGTCATCATATGCATTATGCACTGATTTCTTATCATGTGGAGTATGTATGTCTAGTTGGGCAATGCACGCTCCTCTCATCTCTCACTTGTTTTGATGGCAAGACCAAACGCCATTCTGCACATCACTTGCCAATTATTTGGAATACACACTGACCCGGGTGTTGTCCAGTACAAAATCTAAATGCACCACCCCTTATGGGTGCTTGGACAAAACGGTGCCTACTGGCTACTACAAAATGGTAAAAATTAAGTTGGACAAAATCATGCCCCACTGCAAGATTATAAAATCCATGCGCCCCTTTATATGGTGTCAATCCAATCCAGTGGGAGGCGTACTGGTTCAAAGATTGCTGAATTTCTTCACATGATCAGGCCAACACCAACTGGATGAAAATTGAAAGACTCAAACAGAACTGATTAAACCAAGTAAATTTCAGGCAAGCCAAGTCCATCATGCAACTAATTAGATCCGACCATAACCACCTCACATATAGGGTTTAGGGTTTAAGGGTCCTACTTTTCCCTCCCTGACATATGTGTGGCTTTTCTGAAAACAATAAACGTTGTAGTTTTTTAGACCCACTGGATCCAATAGATTCTAGATTAGCCATCGGCACAAAATTAAATTTAATGGATGCTAACCATTTGATCTGAGGTGAGGAAATGGATGTTCAAACTATAAATTTCACCCATTATTTTGTTCACCATCTATTTCACTTTCTTAAGTCAGACAAGCCCTAATTTGGCTACAAGAGCAAAGAGTCATTGGTCCCATCAGAGAGACCTCTTGGGGCCCACATCAGCTACCTAATATCCTGGTATATTGTTAGATCAAAATCAATTGGGGCCAACTTCAGTTACCTATTAGATCAAAAGATCTTTGCTGTGTATGGTTCGGAATTATCTATATTTGAGGATCAAGATGGAATTAGGTAGGGACTTCCAAATAAATTGCTAGAACAATTTAGTGCACCCAACCATTTTGCAAGCTCTCGACTCAATGACAACGATCATCAAATCTAAATTGAGATTTGGGTGATATTCAATCATAACTATAGATCATTCCTAACCATCAACAATGACAAAGATGCCGCAGTGGGCTCCACAAGGAGTATTAAACTGCTACTTTTGTCCAACAAATTGGACCTGATCATTGACCTCTAATTAAGAAGGTATGCAATGTCCAATACCCAGGAATTTTCACAAATATGACAATGTAATTAGTTTCCTTTCAGATAAAGTAAAGGAATCACCAAGGTGCTGTTATTGGCATCATAAAACATTGGATAACTACATAGAGTTCATCATAGGAAAAAAAAAAAAAAATCTGAAATGAGATACAGTAAAGAACCATGAGAGGTTAAAACCGATCAGAAAAAAAGACATGAGAGGTTAACTGACCATTTCGGTTGTGTAATAGCTGCTGCTGATTTCAAACCTTCTGAATTACTCTAAGCTTGGCACTTCTACACCTGCGGTTCAATCTCTCTTCCCCTTCTGAAGGAGTTAATGGTCTCTTTGTAAGGATGGTCCCATCCCTACCACCTATTCTCTGTTTACTCCATGATTCTTCCTCACCGCTGTCGCTCCATTTTTCCTCATCTCTACCTCCCCGACTAATGATGTCAAGAAATGTTTGCTTCACAATCCTGTCCTCTAAACTGTGAAAAGAGATAACAGCAAGTCGTCCACCGGAAGAGAGGCAGTCAAAACAAGCATAGAGGGCATCTTCCAATGTCTTAAGCTCATCATTCACCGCAATCCTCAGTGCCTGAAATACTCGTGTAGCAGTCTTAATCCAACCCTGCCTTCCTGTGCATATTGTACAGATATGAGCTCTTATTCAATGCCCTCTCCATTGTTGACTATTCAACTAAAAATTTAGAGTTCCAACAAATCAGTTGCTATCATGACATTACTGCTGTAATCATCGAAGATTAACTTAAATATTCTTTGCAGAAAACATGATTAACAAAGCGATGCAGTGCCTAGAAGGAAAGGCCTATCGCCCACATGTGCGCCACATGGCACACAGTAAGAGAAGTTCGGACATTCCAGATGGAGGTTCATACCTTCAAGTTTTCCTAATCCATTCAATTTATTTTACATCATTTGGTTTGTTAAAGGTGATTACGAGTACTTCGGTCCTCTTCTCTTCAAATAGAGTGGTCCGAATAAAACATTTTGTGAAAGTCGTTCAAAACCTAATAGATTCATGGTTTAGATCACTTTTTGGGAGGCAGGTAACAATTCTGTCAAAGTATTTGTAATAGGTTGAGCAACCACGTTTTTGGAATATTTTGTTGAAAGTAAAAGGAATCCACATGAGACCTAGCTTTTCAACAATTGGCCATGAGATCTAACATAGTTTGGCTTAGATTTTACAATCTTTCTGTGGAAAACTCTACTGTGGAATTGCAGATTGCTCTTCGATTCAGGCTTTGGCATGATTTTTACAGGCTCTTATTGACCATTTGCATACAAATGTGGTACTATATCATCCCTAGACACGTCATTATGTTCAAGTTTCTGTTTCTTCAACTTGGCACTGCAACCTATGGTCTGGGACCATTAGTCCCTTACTGAGGCAGTGAGGCTGACCCTGTGCCCATCAAATTCATAAGCCAATCTCTTTTTTCTTTTCTTTTTTGGCTGCCCTTCAGAGCTGCTCAAAACTCTTCAATAGATTGGAACAGGTCAATACATTGAAACAAGGAAGTGAGTTGTCTAACTATTGTTGCTCAAATTTCTGTAGGGATGTCAATGAGCCTCTTTTTATCCAATTGCCAAAGTAGTATGGTGGAATCTGTTTATTACTTTATCCAAATTCCTGAAGGATCTGATCGGAAAATGGTCCAGATTTGGGTCAACAGGTCAACGATTGGGATCCAAGTCCAGTAGGATTCAGACCTGTTTTCCCAATTATTTCTGCTCATTTATACTTTTTATATGCTTGAGATGTAATTTATAAATTTATATACTTTTTTTGGTTAAAAATAAATACTTTATATTTCACATACTTCAAATAAAAGATGACTACCCAGATATTACATATTCAGGTCCAGGTCCAAACTATATCTATATCTTAATCAGATTCACATCCAAAAGTACAATTGGCGAGAATTGTGTCAAAGTGCAGTTCCTCACATAAAATTTGCTGGAGTACAGTTGAACTCTGTATTTAAAACCAGAGCTTGTATGCCTGGAATTGGCCATAACTCACTCAGAACATTCTGTACTCTTAGTAAGAGGATGAAGGGTTAAGTATTTCCCAATGTACGACACATTTTTCGAGGAAACCAACAAGTTGTAGGAACGGATCATCAACAAGGGTGTTCTAGTCTGTTATAGATTCTTATGCACATGAATCACTGGATGAACCCAAAGTTGGATTCATGTCCATCTTGGTTCCAACCAAAGCCTAACCCACCCACTTCCACCCTGCGAATCAGCATCATCATTGAAGAATTACCTTACCTACTGGTATCAGCTTTGCAAGTTCCACTTCTACTCCTCCAATTTTAGAGTTAGTTCCCTATAAAAACAGCCTACTTTTAACTACTACACTTGCATCACTTCGGTTACTTCGTAGAAGGGCTATTTCAAGTCTTTTAAGCACATTTACAAACAATCTTAAGAAACATGCTCGCTTTTTTTCCCTACTTCTAATGAGGCCGTCAGCAAAACCCCCCCTATAATGAACTCATCCCTGGTTCATCCTTTCCTTGTTAATCCACACATCCTTTTTTTAAGGCTTGAATCACACATCCATTTTAACATCACCATCTTGACCATAAGAACCTCATATTCTTCATGTTTCTTTATTATCCTACAATTATCTCCACCATGTTTGGGTTGTGAAAAGATTTTACGCTAGCTATCAACCTACCTAACGCAACACTCCTTTATCTAAGCTTGGGACCCGCACTAAAAACTGACTAAGTTTTTAGCAAAGTTTTAAATGAAGATCATATAGGAGGCATAAGATCAAGAGGTGATACTTTGTTCGCAGAACATATTTTTTCCCACAAAATTAGGGCGGTAGAATTGAAGAATGCAGTGACACAAATGAAGACAAGAAAGGCTACGGGCCCAAACGACACTCCGACAGAAGCTTGGAAATGCTTAGGAGAAATTAAGGGGATTTGGTAAACTAGGCTCTTCAAAAAGATATTAACAAAAAAGAAAATGTTAGATAAATGGAGAAGAAGTGTTGTACTACCTATATTATATAGAAAAACTATACCAACTATCGTGGGATTAAACTTATGAGTCATACTATGAAGCAATGGGAAAGAGTAATTGAGCAAAGAATTAAACAAAAGAATGAGATATCTAAAAACTAATTTGGATTCAAGCCAAGGAGGTCAACTATAGAAGCTATCTTCTCACTCACGCAATTAATTTGAAACTAATAATGCGAAGAGGAAAAATCTGCATATGGTCTTCATCAATCTAATAAAATCTTACGACAAGGTACCTAAAGATTTAATTTGGTGGGTTTCATAAATAAAAGAAATGTTCAAAGAGGTTATATTGAAATTATTTAAGATATTTATGAATGAGCAGTAACGAGTGTGAGAACTACCTATAGAGAGACGGGCGAGATTCCACTGGACATATGTTTGCATCAAGGGTCAGCCCTAAGCCCTTATTCCTTGGCACTGATTATGAATGAGTTAACTACTCATATTCAAGAAGTGGTGTGAATACAAAACTTGAGAGATGGCGGAAGGCTTTAAAATCCAAAGGCTTTAAAATAAGCCATACAAAGACAGAATATATGATTTGCAGCTGTAGTGGACATATACAAAGAGCTGAAACTATAGTAAGAATTGAAGCCTAGGGTGTCTACAAAGAGATTCATTTTGTTACATTGGCTTGATAAGTAGTAAGGATGTAGAGATTGATGAAGATGTCGAACATAACATAAAAAAGGGATGGTTTTAGTGAAGAATTGCTCATAGAGTGCTTTGTGATTAATGCATGCCAACAAGATTGAAGGAAAGATTTTACAAGACAATGATTACACCAGCTATAACCTATGGAGCATGATGTTGGCCAATTAAGAAGCAACACATGCACAAAATCAATGTAGCAAAGATGAGAATGTTGAGGTGGATGTGTGGTAAAACTAAAAAGAAAATAATTAAAATAAGCGCTTTCAAAAGCATTTAGAGGTGGCGTACTAGCATCAATAGGTGATAAAATTAGATAACCCCGTTTGAGATGGTTTGGGCATGTCCAACGCAGGCCGGCAATGGAGAGGAAAAGTTGGATATGCAGGTCGATGGCCCACCAAGAGGAAGGGGTAGGCCAAAGAGGACGTAGATGGAGGTAGTAAAAATAGATCTAAAGACATGTAGCTTATATGATGATTTGGTTTAGGATAGATCGGAATGAAGAAACGGAATTCATGTAGCCGACTCCTTCGATGATGATGATAATTCATCTCCACCATCTTATGGAAATGTCATTCTGTTGTGGCACTGGATGGATACCATCTTATGGATTCTATTGCCCAGCCCCCACTAATCCTTCACCGTTTACATTATCCATATCAAGCACTCCATTTTATTTTTTATAGTTGCTTCCAATGGTGGCACCAAGTAACTCATCTTTGTTTTGCTAATTTTCTAACCATTTAATTAAAACAATGCATGCCAAATAACTTATCCTAGATATTTGTTGTAATGGTTTTCATAAGCAAGGCAAATAAATAAGAGCTCAAAGCAAACCAATAGTGCAAGTCAAATCAAACTCAAAATATCATCGACTCTCAATACCATGTGCTTACACTCAGCTCCATCATACATGTCTTGCAGAAACTCATTATGTCCATTAGGGATGTGTTATTCCTACAATGTTTGCCAAAATTAAGTATATTGGGAATCTATCATAAACCTTCTCTAAAACCAAAGCACATACATAAATTGTTTTCCCATAAGAGTCACAAAAAGAAATTGTTTTACTGTGGATCTACTTGAAATAACCTTGGTTCTTAGAAAAAGAGAATTTTTTTTCTTAATGTTGTTCACATTCTCTCCTGAAGTTCTTATTGTGCAACTCCTTAGTGTGATGGCTTGTCAGGTTTCACTAAATATGACTTTTAATGTGATGCCTGCCTATCTGTTGAATTTTCTGTGATTGTTGGATTGTGCTGTGGGTGTGGTTAAAAGCAAGCAACCTAGGTTTGTACCTACACTTGCTTGCATTCAAAATAAAAAAAATAAAAAAAAGGACATTAAAGAAACCAGAAGAAATGATTAAGAGAAAGAGTGCCATTGTTAAATAGGATAAATAAATAAAAATAAAAGGCTAGGAGCCTTTTTTCCAGATAGAAGGCAATTTTTTTTTTTATAAACAAGAGACAATTATATGGAGAAATGATGGACCTCATCAAGGTGATGAAGGGCCAACCATATGATCCAACCGTATGCTAATATGCAGGTGTAATTACCTGACTTGCCAGATGTACTCTTCACTAGCTGTACTAGCTCTCCAGTTGAATGCAAACCTCCATCTAATCGAGCCTTCACGATCTTGGTTTGAAGAGAACGCCAGTTGCTTTCCTCCCCATAGTCGCGCAAAATTCGACCCACTTCAGCCTCAGGCCAGGAATTCACAATATCTTCTGCTTTCAAACTTGCCTGTCACGAACCTGTGGGTCAAATCAGGGCAATATATGAAGAGATTCCATGCTAGCATACCACACTTTTGTTACGTCAAGCTAATCAATGAAACATCATCACTTGTTGCATTATAAGGTTCTATAACTGAAGAAACTGAATAGGATGATCAGATATAGGAAGGGACACAAATCTGATGTCATGCTACTCCTATTATTCTTATTGAGAACCATCATTTCTGAATAAAGAGACTACCTAATTTTCAAGATGGGTGTGAAAAATGGATAAAAAGATGGATGTGAAAGACATGTTAAAGCCGCTCAGTACCTAACATCAATTATGTATCATGACAGGCTTATAAGTGCACATTCATGCAATGTGACATGAACCATTGATTCAGTAGCCCACAGCTTGTGTAGTGTATGGAAATTACTTGAATAGGAAGATTCAGGGCATACTTTCTTTGGCACATTTCTAGATTGTTGCAATATTCTTTTATTTTTCAGTGTATAATTTAATATGAGAGATTGCTAGGATATCCCCCTGAAATGTTAAGAAGAAAAGTAAAACAATCCATAGAACCAATTTCTGGGATCGGATGCCCCCCTGCAATGTTATGAAGAAAAGTAAAACAATCCAAAAACTAAGAGGTATAGGGGAAGAAATTGTCACTAAGTTTCTGTGGGGGTACAAATGGCACTAAATGATGAGGTCGATCAAAGGGGATGATCAATGATGTGCCTTTACAATTGAGGGAAGATGATGACAACACTTGAGAAGCGACAGTGGAGAGTTAGGATGCTAAGGATCCCTCTTTCCTAGCATAGAGGGTCTTTCATATTCAAGGATTAGGAGAAGGAATCACGAACAGAGCTTTTTGAAATATCCCCAAGACAGCAAATAAGAACACTGTTCCAGGCTGTCAGCAGCAGCATCTTAGGCGGCACTCACAGATGAGGTGTTTTCATCCAACTCTTGACATGTTGTCCTTTGCTTTGTACTTCTTGGGCCCACTTGGTCAGGTCAAACATATTTCTAAAGGAGGTAAACTTAAAAAAGCCACGAACTCCTACTCATGAGCTGACATGTAAGGGGAAGGTACATGGTCTATCTCCAAGCCATGACAACCCTCTAAAGAGAGGCAAAGCTAAGGGAGGTTAGACCTAGATACAAGTGATTTCTTTAGGTAAGTAAATGTCATGTAAAATGCACTAGATTATGGTGTAATCAATTACTCCATTACATGTTGGTCAAGCAAAATTAATCAATTGTTTTACACGTGGCCAAGCCAAAAGTTATTAACCATGCTTTCGAAATTCATCCAGGACTGAACAGACTGAGCGAGTCAACCCGGTGCCCTTCAATACTGATATGAGTCTGAAATCGAGATTCCAAGAAAGCCCCAAGTCGACCAGCAGACCGGTACAAGCAGGGTTTAAAATATCGGTCGTTACCGTTTCGTAACGGCCAATATAAAATGGTAACGGCCGTTGCCGTTACGATATTTTGACAATAATGGTAACATTATGGCCATGTTAAAAAATAAATAACGGTCAGGACCGATATATCGGCCGTTATTTTGGAAAAAAGGGTCTTGCATGTATGTTGCAGGGAAAAAAAAAACTTTCTTGCTGGCCTTCATGTATGTTGCAGAAAAAACAAAAAAACAAAAAAAAATTATAACTCTTCCTTTTTGTCTAGCATGTACTTTGCAGAGAAAAAAAAGAAGAAAAGAGAGAGAGAAAGAAGGAGAGCAGCAAGCTATGGCGTACCTGGATGACGACACCACCATCGTTGAGAAAAAAAAGAAGATAAGAGAGAGTGGAAGAAGGAAAGCAGCAAGCTATGGCATACCTGGATGCCGACACCACCATCGTTGGAGATGTTGCCGCTGCCACCACCGGGCATTCTCCCCATCCTCTTCCTTCTCCTTCTCCTCTTCCTTTTCCTTTTCCCTCAGTTTTATTCCTTTCTTTCCCTCAGTCCCTCCCCAATTTCTGTTTCATATGAAAGTACAATACAAGTGGAAGTGGGAATGGGATGTTTAATATTTTTTAATGATGTCCACTCCATCTGTACCCAATTACATGGTTTAATATATATATATATATATATATATTCACCTCTTACTATGTAGTCAAAGTAATGAATAATGATGACAGCTGCCAATATAATATCTCTGCTCCAAAATGAAGGCCCACCGCCCACCTACACAGAGACATGCCATTGATATCGAGGCAGTTAGACTTTTAACTTATGGGCCGTACTATGGACCGTATAAATTTTCAATGGGTCCAAAGCCTTAAGAGCATCGAAACTTTTATTTTAATAAAAATTATTTTATAAGATCTATGAACCCTACTATTGGGCTCATAGATGATAGTTATTTTGATGGATTTATGAAACATAAGGATTAGCCTAAAGATTAAATACTAAAATATAATAATTTAACGGTTAAAATTTAATCAACGATACAAAATGTTATGACCTAGGGGGACCGTTATTTTGCTCTATAGTGTTTATTACTAATGGAAAGAAAATCTTGTTTTCTAGCATTTTATGATATTCTGGATTTTATGGATATTTTTTCATATTTTTTTTGCAGTAAAAATAAAATTCGCAACGCGATGGACCGCAATGGCTGCGAACCATGACCGCGATTTTGAACCATGGGCACAAGACTAGTATGGATTAAATCACACAATAGCTCAACCAAAAGCGAAAACATGATCTCAGTTTCTCATTTAGAAATTAAAAGGACAAATAATAGTATGATACCAAAACAAATATTTGTAATCAACAATATGGATCATGGGACCAACATGCAATATCAAGCAGCGCAAGATTGATTATCTATGCTGCGTGGGGTTTATCAATATGATGATGAAGATAGAGATGTTTTATAATTTTAGGTAGTGGGATAGGAAAATGGGCTTTACATATGTAAATGGCCCATATGTAGATGTCACATATGCAAATATTACACACACGAAACACATTACTATGTTCATAAAAATCACCATTTCCACGAGTAAATGAGAACATCCAACAATTTTAGATATATTTTGATTTTTTTCGACGTTTTTCACAAATTACTCAAATCCATTAAGAACTAAGATATGAAACTATGCATCTTGATGTTTACAATTAATAAAGAATATTGAATGGTTCAGATCATAAATTGAGGGCACTGAAAAGTTCAGAAAACTAGATTTATTTTATTGGAGTTATTCACAAATTACTCAAAATATATGAAGATTTAGGATAATCAGCTTATAGATCTTTGGGTTTGTACAATAAACAAATTGAATGGTTTGGATTAGAAATATGGGGCCAGGATGATTTTAAAAATGAAAGGTCATTGATGGGGCCCACAACAGAGAATAAATACCATGTGGAGAATATACTAGCGCCATTTTGCAAGTGGGGGTGTGAATCACAGGTGTGAAAGTTTTGGTGTAAATGGCCTCATTTACACACCATTTTCACACCTCATCTACACACCAAGTATAAATGAGAGCAAACAAAGTTTTATCCAAAAAAAAAAAATGAGAGCAAACAAAGGGGACAATGGGTGGCCATTACTCATCTGAATTATTTACATATGCAAATGAGCACAAACAAACGACCCCTAAAGCCTAAATGATTCATTAGCTACAAGTGATTACATCATGCTCCCATAAGGAAAACTAAATATATTTACAACTGATTTAAGATACTTTTTTATTGTAACTGAATTTTATTAAGGGCTAAACACCATAAAAGGCATGTACTAAGAAGCAGGGAAAAAAAAAAAAAAGGAGACGAAGAAAACACAAATAACATCAAAGGATCAGACAAGGATCAATAAAGCATCAAATTTACACATTTGAAGCATTTTTCTATTATTCATTTATTTTCTTTAATTTTTGGGAAAAAAACTATGATTTTTTAAGAGCATCACACATGTACCAGTCCAGCTTGTCCTAGTCCCAACTAAGATGAAGACCAGCATCGAAATTTAAAACCTTGTGATTAACTCAACTAGAACCGAGTGAAATTAAATCATTTTTTTATACATGACCAATCTATGGTGGGCCCAGCTAGGCAAAATTTGGGCTGACGCCAACTGCCAATGCATGTGGGGGGAAGGGGGACACAATAACAATGGTAAGCCATAGAGTGTTAACGTGGGAAGTCTAGTATATGACAATGATATTCCTCTTATATTATTAATAATTTGTTTTCCTACACTAGGCCCTTGACCTCATGCACCCTTGTGCCTAACCAGCCGAGCAACGGCCGGGGGCTTATAATAATTATGTCAACTTTTACTAGTTTTTGCAAAGTCTACAAGGCCTTCAGCTCGAGTGACTTAAGAGGATTTTCATGTGTCAACCTTGTGGGGTTTTGATCATTAATCTCAATGAAAAATGTCATAAAAGGTTTCACTGATGACTACCAAACATTGTCTTAGAAGGTGAACAAGAAGAATTCCAACATCTAATTCTAGCTGTTAAAAGTATGCACTTGTCATTACGGAGAGAGGATTTATTTTATTTCATGTTACTGCTTTCCTGTTTAATTTATTGTTTCTTGGGTGTTGGCTTGTCCAGTATATGCCTCTTGTACTGCTGAGCTTATATTAATAATGATTGCCACCATTCAAAAATAATAATAGTAATAAAAGGGGATTTTACCATTAAAGAAAAAAATAGAACAATGCCTAATGTTACTTTAATACAAATATGCAAAAGTTTCATAGAGTTTATATATATATATAACCCTTTCATCCACGGCCCACAAGATTTCACAGTCTAAAATGGGCGCACAATCAATCCAACAATCCAGTCCACTCACATGGGTGCAAATCCAGGGGGCGTGTGCATGTGGTCCAATTGGATGGACCATCAGGTGGGGCCCACCTATGGGCACAATGCACACCATGTAAATAGGGTAATTCCTCTCTCTCTCTCTCTCTCTCTCTCTCTCTCTCTATATATATATATATATATATATATATGCACCACACATACATACATACATACATATGTTTGGGAGATGCCCTTGTGAGAGCATCTCACGTTACTATGAGAGATAGGGTAGGGGCCCTCACATTTAAATTATTGGCATTGGATATGGATATGAGGGCCCTCACCCTATCTCTCATAGTAAGGTGAGAGCATCCCTCATAGGAGCATCTCCCTATATATATATATGTGTATATGTATCATGATGATCATCTCCAAATCAAGATAAATCCAATCAGAACTAGATTTTCCAGTTCCATCATGCAAAAAACATATATAATCAACTCTGATTTGTGGGACCGGCACTATTCCATCTTAGGATAAGCTAAACTATAGCTTAGGAGAGCCATGCCTTGTATATATATATATATATAATACATATATATATGGGAGATGCTCCTATGAGAGATATCTCTCACCTTATATGAGAGATAGGGGTGGGGGCCCTCACCTTTAAGTTGTTGGCATTGGATATGGATGTGAGGACCCCCACCTTATCTCTCATAGTAAGGTGAAAGCATCTCTCATAGGAGCATCTCCTATATACATACACACATATATCCATATATATATTGAATGGTGACTTATATTAGTTAAAGGCATTATCATAGTACAAGAGGGATATACTAACAGCCCTATCCTTCTAAAAAAATGGAAGAAGCAAGGCAAAAGGAAAAAATAAAGGATAAGATCGAAAAGCATAAACAAAAAGTAAAATAACTTCATGGAGTTGTATCTTGTCAACCCATTGCTTTAAAAAATTCATATAAAATTAGTATTTAACCAAGCTCTGCTCCGTACTTTGTTTTGAAGGCAATGCAACAAAAAAATCAAGTTAAACTACCACACCAATTACAAAACCAATTATAGTTTAAACAAGTCTAACCTCTAGGCATCAAAACACAACATGGAATGGAGACATACCAAATATGATAATAGCTCTCACCTGGGTATTCATCCGCATATCAAGAGGCCCATTATTGAGTACACTAAATCCTCTTTCAACATTATCTACCTGTAAGAGTAAACATGAGATTGTAAGATGCTTCCTACATAACATTCCAAAAATAAAAAATAAATATGCTAGCAACAGTGATGAAATGAGCATAAAGAACGAGTTTCATTTCAAAGTCAACACTCTAGCTCCTATAAATATAAAGCGAGAGATGTCATATGAGCATAAACTACAAAATTTTCATTTCTAAAGTGAATACACACACAAGTTGGATAAGATTCCAACAACAAAGAAAAAAAGGAGACTTATTCCAAATGGGGAGTAACTGCTCTCCCTCACTTACATACACACACGCGCACGCACAAGTTAGATAAGATTTCAACAAGGAAATTATCCTAGATGAAGTTCAAACATAAAAAGTGAAGCAAATATTATATGAAATGATAGTGTATGTTCAATGTATGGACAACTGAAACATCACACTGTTAGCTTGAAAAAGCAAACCTGCATAGATGACAGTCCCAAATCCAATAAAATTCCATCCACTCCACTCTCTAAAAGATTTCCATCGACCTCGCGAAGGGCAGATTTAATATATTTAAAGTTCTTCAAAAGGGTATGCGTCTTCAAGTTTGAAGGCACATTGCATAAATCGTTATTCAAAATCGAATAGATTTGAGATTGAGCCTTCTCATGTGCAATAGGATCAACATCCAACCCAATATACAACTGCAGTTCAGAATGATCTCGAATTATCTGGCTTCAAAAAAAAAAAGGAAAACTTGTAAGAGCAGAGTTCAAAGATGCATTTCTTGAATACAGAGACACACATATCAATTTGAATAAAGACAAAAAGAAAAAGGTACAAAACTATTGAAAGTCATAGGGTACCTAAAACAGTAAAGCTACCCATGCAGCATGTGAAAAAAAAAATGAAGACAGAAAGGTCTACAATAACTTATAAAAAATAAATAAATTTACTAAAATAAAAGAAAAGGTGTGAGTTCTGACAATAACGACATTCGAAATTTCCATAATACTAATTTTAGTTTCACCCATTTTGATATAATACAATTTTTCTATTCCATTCATAAAATTTTGTTATATAGAATAAATTTATTTTTTGTCAATTATAGTATTAATTTCAAATCTTTAGGGATTTTTATTCATATCCATTTTTTGTATTATATTTTTTATTTATTTACCCATTTGCTATTTTACTTTATTATTTTTTTTTGTTCTTTTCATTAATAGAAAATGATACTTTATCCATTCTTTTTCAAGTGGTTTACTTTTCTTTTACGTCACATTTTCTAATCACAAAACTTTTTTTTTATTATTATTGTTTTCATTAAATGAAGCAAGCAGTACATGAGGACAAGACTGACAAGCTTAACACACAAAAACAGGAAGAGAAAGACTACAAGGTACAGACAGCAAAAACTACTAACACAACAGACCACCAAAAAGAAGCTACATCTTAGGCCCTGCAAAGGAAATGGCCATTTCCTTCCAAGTCAACACAATTCGGTCCTAGGAATAGCCTTTGAAGGAAGGATTTATCGCTACCCAGAAAGCAACAGTTAACATAGTTATTTCAAACAAACAGTTTTTTTTTTTTTGCGGTAAATGGAAATTGCATTAATAGTTAAAGGATAGATGCAGCAGGGCATACTGCCCGGTTGCCTTGGTTACAAAAAAGACAGAAAGTAAATAGTGTAGTATGCCTTGATAGGCTACAGAACATAACATAAAAGAGCAGAAGAGTATGAAAACGACCGGCCGGTACTGAGCAAACTTCTGAAGTTCCAGTCTTCCTCGACTTTCCGGCTTGCTGCTGGGCCCCGCAAAATGGTCCAAGACGATCATTGAGAAAGATGGAGATGGAGTTCAACCAAACAGTTTTCACTCGTTCACTCGTTACAACCGCTTCAAAACACCTAGAATTCCTTTCTTTCCAAATGGTCCAGATGACTGCAAGAAACGTCAATCGCCAAGGCCCATTGCCTCCAGGCAATCCAAGTGGAGGCTTCCATGCCTGAAAAAGGTCTAGGATGGACCTTGGGACAACCCACCTGCAATCAAACCAATTAATTGCCAAATTCCATTTCGTCCAAGCACTCTTGCAACTCAACAGAAGGTGGTCCACTGTTTTCTCGTAACTTAAAACACATGGGGAAATCATTATTCATTAACCACCAATTTCCCTCTCTGTCTTAGATTATCAATGGTGAGGATTCTATTCCGGAGAGCAAGCCACCCAAAAATCACTCCTCCCACTAGTGCTTCTAGGGCACATTTGGCAATGGTTTTAAGAGAAGAATCCACGCTCATTTTCCCCGGTCCCAATGAAAACTATGTTCGGCAAAAGTGCATAGCAAGGAAAATGGATTTCCAAAATCATTGCTTCCATTGATTTATACAGTCCGACAACACCCCCCCCCCCCCCCCCCCCCCCCCCCCCCCACCCCCCCACCCAATCAGAACCCATAAATCTGTGGTTTTAAAGGGGAGGTATAAAAGACAAAAACTTCGCTGGAGATTTCTCATCGCTCGAGCCCTGCCGCTTCTCAGTCCTCGCAAATCTCTCTCAACTCTCCCTCTCATCGGCGGAACCCTAGCCACAAATACCCTCACTGGACTCCCTCTCTGCCAAAAACATTGCTCACTCTGTCCGTCTGTCTGTCTATCTAATATCTGCCAAACCCAAACTCGGTTCCCTCTCTACCGATTTCATTACCCTACATCCTCTTTCTCCCTCTCTCCAAAATCTGAACCTAAACTGATTCCTCCCTCTTGACTCCTTTTCCCAGCCCCTCCAAACTTGCCAACATCCGAACCTACCTGCTCGTTGACCCTTTCTCAACAGGAAAATCAACTACTAGTTTCCTTTGCAGTCCCAAGCTCACAGCAGGTAAGTCGGATGAGTTGTCACTCTGCAAAAAGCTTTTTCAATGAGATAGTCTGCAACATTGCTCCATTATCTCGGTTTGGGTGGTGAAATTACTGTAGTAGCTTGCCTCTTCCCCCCCACCTTCCCCCCCCCCCCCCCCCCCCTTCTTTTCTTTTTTAAGTCACTAACTTAGTGCTATTAAACTGATTTGAAGTTTGTTATAGACTCTGCATTGTTCTCAAAGATTGTAAATTTGTCTTATTGAATGAGTTTTTTATCAATTATTGATTTGCGACGAATAACTTGTAGCGTTTGTTATAATGATATGGTTGATTTGAAAATTGTAATGTTTCTTATATCATATACGGTTGAATCAAAATTGTTGCAAGGATTCATTAGTTTGTCATTAGGTTTTTTCTGTGGATTCCACAGAACCAAGGGATCCTCCGAAGAGAGGATTCCTCTCCCATTACCAAACATGCCCTAATAGATCACTTTTGAATTAGTAAGATTATCATTGTTTTCGTCCCTTTCTAGCATTTTTTAAGGTGAGAAGTAAAAATGTTAAAAGAAATCTATAAAATAAAGGACTTTATAAGTAAGATATGTTAAACTTGTTCCCTAAAAGTATCGGTGCGGTATCCGATACCAATACAAGTGTTGTATCGGTCCGATACGGATACATTGGGCTTGTACAAGTATCCGGGTATCATAGCTATCCTTTTACCTTGTTCCATGAAAAGTGACAAACATTGATGTAGAAACCCACTTGGAAGGTGATTTAAGATTGACATCAATATACTTTCTACGTACATGAATACCACTGTGAGGATCTTAAGTATGTTTGGGTAATGCCCTCGGAGAGGAATCCTCTCTAATTTTCCACGATTCAGAGAAAAACCCAGGTCTGGGTGAAGAGGGGAAAAGTGAGAGAGTATTTTTCAAATCCTCCGAACCAATCAAAAATCCTCTCTTTCATTGATTCCTCCGTCTCCACCTCCCCCCATCGAATTTTGCAAATCCACGAAGGCAAAGAAACACCTAAGCTACAAAAGTGACTCCTCCTAGGTGTTTCCCAAAACCTAGAATGAGTGATTCATCCCCTCAAATATCCTTAGAGAGGATAGCATTGTTCTAGAGGAATGAAGGAGTCCTTTGGATAGAGGATTCCTCCCAGTTTACCAAACTTTCCCTAAGAAAAAATTAGGACACCCGTATCTAGTGGCGGACCTAAGTGTAACGATGCGGGTGGGACTACACCTGCGAGATTCATGAAAGTCCTTAAATAATAGCTTAAAAATTCTATTTTATTAATTGACCTCTTAACTTGACTAGTGCCCGAACCACCCAAATGAAAATCCTGGGTCCGCCATTGCCCGTATCTATATCCGTGTACTAGATTCTAAAAAGTGAGGAGTCATATCCTCGATTCCCATATCAATGTCCGTATCCATATCCATATATGGGCATCATAGAAGGATAGGACACATTTTAGCAACAAAAAAAAAAAGGATAGTACACATTATACTTCTATTAGTGACATGTTTCTACCTCTTGTTTGTTATGATATCCCTACACATTTTAGTCTTACTGTCATAATATCACTATATAGTCTTTCATGCAGAGTGGGAATTGATGCAGGACAGATAGGGATAGATCAAGCCTCACACCCTAAGTAGTTAGGCTTCACGCCATTCCTTTCACCGGAGAGAGAGAGAGAGAGAGCATTCTCTCTCTTCTTTTCTTTTTTAGTAATCAGGTCTAAAAGCCAAAGAGGCATTACAATGCTTATACAAGAGAAAAATAACCCAAGATCTAATCTCAACCATTAAAAGTAACCAATGGCTAAGATTAAAACGGCATAGCTTAACTGAATTACATAATAACCGAAAACATAAAGAAATTAAATAGAAGACATAAAATAATCCTAAAGTGGGCGTCCCCTATAATGGGCTGGATGTTCCCCAAAATTGGGCCCAATGGGCTTGGTCAACCCATGGATCATGGGTCTATCCGATATCAGCCTTATTTTCATTATATCCCGACATATTGTACTCTGATTGTCTGCCCTAACAAACCTCCTATTCTTTAAGTTTATGAAAGAAAGGGAAAACTAACCGGAGCCCGTGATAACTCAAGATCCTACCACCAATACCATGTCAAATTACAGATTACATGTAATCCTCGAGATGAGTTTCTCTCTCCACTACTTCTAATGTTGATCTTCCAGTAGCAATTCGAGAAAGCACCAGGAGTTGCAAACTTGCAACTAACATCCACTTAATAAATTTGTATACCCTGAACAATTTGAAAAGGTCCTTGCACTCCTTTTATATGATGAAGAGAGAATCTAAAGGCCAAGTAACATAACACCCCACAAACTCTTCTTTTTAAGGATGTTAAGTTGTTAACCCATGGTGAGAAATTGTCGTTCATCCTTCCCAGGTAAGTAATGCTTATACCCCTTTTGTAAGCTTGGATCTCCCGTAAAAATACATTTGACCACTTTTTGGTCAAGTTCGTCTCTTTGTTGATACTTGATTGGGAATATGAACAAAATAAACACATCCAAACACCTTTGGGGAAATGGGAAACACTGGACCGTCAAACCAATAGCACTTGGGAACTTTCATTTCTAAAAGAAGTAAACCTCTAGTCAGTGTCAATTCTTATTCTCAACAACCCATTTATGCTCTGGAGCATACATACATTAGGTTTGTGAGTTGATCTCATTTTCAGCCAAATAAGTTTGCATTTTATAAGATATATCCTCATATCCATTATTCACTCGCCATTCAAAAGAAAAAAAAAATCCATTATTCACTCGATGATACTTCCACCTTAGCATCACATTTGGTTTTGAACATTTTAAGAAACTCAAAAATCAATGTGCAAGTTAAGTTCATCACGAGAATTCATCAAGGAAGCCCACCAAAATTTAGCAACCATAGTTGCATCTGCCATGCAGTGACGAGGTACAAAACTGAATATTGATATTCTCCTTATTGGAAGAGGACCCGAGTGCAGTATGAGTTCTTCTCTGATGAGTCTAGAAGATGAATTTATCTATTTGGGATAGGGTCAGGCTTAAGTTGCATATACTAGTTTAGAACTCAAATAATAATTTTAAAAGAAAGTCCAATCAAGTAGAAGTAACAATAGCAGCGAAAAATGAAAGAGATAAAATGCATATATGAAGCAAGCAGAAGAATAAAAAAGACAGATATAGAAAGATAGAGATAGATAGATATAGATTGGTGGTGTGGTGTGGAATGCTGACCGCAGAAGAGTGTCCAGCAGCTCCGACGGTGCAGTCAACGAAGGAGTGGAGATGGCGGTTACGGAATACCTCCAAGACCTCTCCAAGCATGACAGGTATGTGGTCACCTCCGGCTCCGGCTCCGGAGAGGTAGGGAGAGAGGAGCTCCTCCGAGAAATCCCTCCCAGAACGAGTTCTCCTCTTGGCCTTAGCCAGAGCTGCTGATTCTGCAGCAGAAGAAGCAGCAGACCTCTTCTTCTTTATCTGTCGCGTGCTCCTGCTCCTGCTGCTGCAGCAGCTGATGTTGCCTTTACCTCCTCTGGAGACATCCACATCCACATCGCGGCAGGAGGAGGAGGAGGAGACCAGCAGGCCTCTTGATGCTGAGGCTCCACTCCAACGGAAACGGAATGCTCGACCACCAGCACCACACGAAGAAAGAGAAAGAGGAGGGCAAGGGCAGGAGCAGCTGCGGCACAACAATAGCAGCCGCGTTGGCATTGCTATTGCTGCTGCTGACATCATTGAGATTGCGAGAAGAAGAAGATTTAGAGATTGGGATTTATTAGGTTTTAGCCCAAGGGGAAGGGGGAGGGAGGGAGGGGGGTACACAGACACTATACACTTGTACCGGTTGTTCTACTTTAATACAACTTAAAAAATAAAAAATAAAAAAAGGGATTTGACCGTACATGTTATAAAATACCATGTGGGTATTGTACAGTGGGGGCCCATCTTTTTTTCCAGTTTTATCCCTAGGTGGTAAAAGATTAAACATACCCTTGTAAAAACTCATTCGAAGCCTCTTTCACCCTTTCACCCTAATACTGTTACGAACGAAAAACCCAGTCCATCTTCTTTAGTCCATCTACTGTGAGACCAAGCTTCTTGATCGATTCCATCTCGATATCGCTAAGGGGGCGTTCTTCTTCAACCTTCCAGCAACGTTTCTTATCTCTATTTTGTGAGTCCCTTCTTTCATGTTCTATTGGCGTCCCTGTCTATAGTAGGAAGTGCAACATGCATTTCTCTTTCTTCTCTCCCATTTTGCGTCACATGGGGTGCTACAATGGTGTTTACAAGTTTTAACAAACTTTCTTTGGTTTTTGAGTTATTGTTTTTCATATGCATTTCGCGTTGGTTTAGAAGAAGGCGGGTATATCGAATCAACTCTACATAAAAAACGAAGAAGAAGAAATGTTTCATAAAACACACGAGGTATTTTTAAACTCTGATGTTTCTCTCACTCAGTCTCTAATATATTTTGTATGGGGAAGATTTTATGCAACAGTTTGTAGCATTCACAAATGGAACTGGTGATGAATGAATGAATATTTTTTTTATGGGGAAGATTTTATGCAACAGTTTTTAGTATTCACAAATGGACCTAGTATACTTCATTTTCTTTACTCTCTTTAAATGATTATACATTGGGATAATACGATCAAAAAACCAACATACGATCATTGTTTTCTCCATTCACAATGACGGCCACAATTTGGTTTATTTGTTTCTTGACATCACATTTCCATGTGACTATCCTTTCAAGCCTCCCAAGGTATATTTATCATCATCACCATTCATAAAAAGGCATATTCCATGAAACCTTATTCCATGGGTCAGCATTTTGAGTTCTACTTACACAAATTAAAAGTGGCTATTTCCTTCATTCCCAAAGGTCACAATTCACTAGCCCCTTGGGGATTCTATAATGGACTACTTCATCATTGATGCCAAAGCTTTATGTTTTTCTTTTGGAACTTGGTAGGTCTAACATTATATTACAAGTTGCATGTTTTATGTACCTACGTTGCATGGATTCTTCAAATGAGTCATATTGGTGTGGACATTCCGAATAGGTACCCATGCTAGTCAACGTGGGGATGTCCCCTCAAATCCACATTTGAGTTGGGGGGGCATTGGAGTGAGACAACCTGTGATATGTTTGTTTTGGTCATGGAAAATCCAAGTAGGATTGATATGTGGGAAAGTATGATTGTTGTTGAACTTGTTTGTTGGATGATCCAAAATATCCCCTGGTGGTTTGCTCAAGGATCATTTGTCCTCTTCCCTCCTTTCACCCTTGATTTTCAACTCTTTCACACCACAGAGTTGTCTCATGCAAATGAGTGTTATAACTATAACTTGTGATTGAGTTGCTTTTGCCGGCAAATTTCTCATTTTTCATGAGAGTAATTGAATCCCATAAGCTTGCCATTTTGCAACATCAAAATGGCTTTCTAGGAAATCATTTGGATAACTCAACCTTTGATTTGGCTTGATCTAATTTTTGTGTTACAGTGAAATTAGTTACTTTTCTAATATTCTGTTAACTTGGTTTTGAGATATTTAACTCAAGCACTTCCTTTACTCCCTGTTTCGTAGTACTCTCTTGGGCCTTCATCAGTTGGAGGGTTTGGTCCAATGATATTCATGAGTGATCCTTATGTTTTAGCTTATTCAACTTATGCTCTTGCCTCAATCAGGGAACGGAGTTCTTCCTTTTCGTAATTAGATGTGAGTCTACTTGGTTGAATTGACCCTAAATTTGGTCAAGGTAAATGGGGTGATCAAAAACCTTATAGGCCTGCTTGGTGCAGATTTAGTATTGGACAAGACATAGGGCCATTTTTGTCAGTTAACCTAGAGGGGGGAAAATCAACCAAAGTCTGCCCTGTGAACTTCCATCTTTTACACTGGGCTTTTCTACCGTTGCTTTTTGCTTGCTGCATTAGATCTTTAGGTCTAAAGAATCTTGCTTCCCCTGGAGTAAAACTCTATCCATATCTCAAAATTGAAGAACGAGCATTCTGCTCCGAATGTCTACAGTGTTTTCACCTTAGCAACAACCAGATATTGGACTTCCTTGTGCAGGATGTGACATTTGTTGGTTGGATAGCCTATGCACTGATGATGTTGGAATGGAGCATTTGAATATTGATTTATCCTCATTTTGGAAATTTTCACTTCTGCTCTTTGGATTGTGTTTGAAATTTTTGATTTTGTGAAATCTTTGTTTGATTTTCAAATTTTGTGAAAATTGTTTATTCATCAGTGCTTGAGTACTCAAGTACAAGCTTTAGCGCAACTTGTATATATGTTCGCTCTTCGCTCACCAACCAAAGGGTAAAGAGTCATTTATTAGATTCATGAGTGTTTCTATGAGGAAACACTCATGTGAAGGATGAAATCGCTGCTAGTCCTTTCTTCCAATTTTGAAGCTAAAGGAACACACCTTGAGAATATGCTTTTCATCTACCTTCAGTTCAGGACATCTTCCAAGCTTCCTTCTTAAATTTCATGGGTTATATTTCTGAGCAATAAGCTGATTTCGATGAAAGGCCAAAGATTTCAGTCCTCTGCAAGTTAAACTTGCATCAGAGTTGGGCCTATTTGAATATATAAAAGTGTCAGAAATATTATAAAAATGACTTTTTTAAGAGAAATGCCCAAAGAGGGCAATCATATATGGGAATTATATCTATAGAGCAAAAGGAGCTGAGGATAAAAGGTGGAAATATATTGTCAAATGTTGAGAGGAGAAGAAAGTTTAGTAGCAAGAAACATATGCAGATTCAAGTGCCCATGGGGATTCAAGATACTGAAAGCGTCAGAACGTGTGAATGGTTAGGGAGCAAGATCATAAGTGAGGTTCCAAAATGGTTGTGGGGCCCTTGGTAGAAAATTTAATTGATACAAACAAGGAGGAATGCATCTTGGCAAAGTGAAAGCAAGAAAAAGGAAAAGTTGGTCTATGGCAATGCCTTTCTGCATCCTAATTAATAGGCTGCCCTAATCTTTTGGCTTTCTATTATGTTGTACTCATCTTTCAGGGCCTCTTTGTTTTTGTGTGAATGACTCATTTTTTGGCTTTGCCATGATATATTTTTTGTACTGTTATTTTTCTGTTTTAATAATGTCAAATAATTTGAGGTTTTCCTGCTTGACATGCGCTAAAGAGCCTACTATGTAGACCATCATCCACCAAATGTTCATGCATGCACACACACACAGAAAGAAGAAAAATTATGTCGCAACCCCGGACCGGGTTACCGAGGTCCTAATCCGGGATCGGGACTAATTGTGGTGAGTGGTTAACATGTGGAGTGAGTCATCACGGGGTACTGCTAGAAATGATTTATCCATTTATACTTTCCGAAGACCGATGTTTTGAAAGATTTTTTAGGTCTGCCTTTGTTCCTTCATGGCAGAAAATATCTAGAATTACTGCTAGAAATTATGCAATAAAAACTTTTTTTAAAGAAAAAGAGAATTTAAAAAATATTTTTGAAAATTTACCAGAAAAAGTGGCTTTAACTTCAAATTTATGGACCTCTAAACAAAATGTGGGGTACATTGCAATCACATCACATTATATTGATAGTGATTGGGTGATGCAGAAAAAAATGATTTCATTTTCTATGCTATAATTTCCACACACTGGTGCTAGGATAGGGTCCACCATCCTTGAAAAACTTAGAGAATATAAAATTGAAAATAAAATGATTTCTATAACTTTAGATAATGCAAGCACTAACAATGTCGCAGTAGATTTACTAAAACATTCGATTCAACTTGATTTAAATGGAGATCTATTTCACAATAGATGTGCATGCCACGTCATAAATCTTATCGTACAAGTAGGGGTGAAATTAATTAGAGATGATTTAGAGATTATGAAATGGATTGTAGGATACATTTTTTGTTCTACCTCGCAAAAACAATGGTGGAGGGACATATGTGTAAATTTGAATCAAAGACCAAAAAAAATATCATATGATGTAAAGCATAGATCGAATTTTACCTATAAAATGTTAAAAGAATCATATGCCTATAAAATGGCACTAAATCATTATTGTCAACTTTATTTGGAGCATGAAAATATTTTTATAAGTGATGATAAATGGACCCTTCTTGAGATAATAAGAGATTTTTTAGAAGTTTTTCATTATGCAACATTGTTTTTTTTCCGGGTATATTATCCCACATCAAATCAAGCTTTAGCCCATTTTTATGAAATAAGTCTTACTTTTCAAAAGTATAGAGATTTTCCAATTTTTCAACTCATGTGTATACAAATGGAGGCAAAGTTTTCATCATATTGGAGAATAACTCCTTTAACATTTTGTATAGCTGCTGCATTAGACCCTAGATTGAAATTACAAGGTATAGAAACCCTTCTTGATTCTGTCACGCCCCCGAACCGAAACCTCGGGGGCGGGAGATGGGATTAAGCATAAATGTATTTTTACTTCTCCCAGGATCCGCGTGTGTGAAGACAACACATTCTGAATATTTTGCGGAAGCATTTGTGGCATTGCGACCCGAAGTCCGTGGCCATCGGATTCCGCGTCGCACTCAACCTTTAGCATATCGCTATTATATCAGGAGTCATATCAGACTGGAGTAACCAACACAATAAATTACAGAGCTGACAGTAACAGGATATTACATTCCCAAATATATTCAAGTTACAATTATCAAAGTACATTAATTAAGAATCCCCCAAAAAGGCTAATAAAAGCCATACAACAATAAGCTATAAACTACTACCCAATTGTGACGTAGCTCCAGTGTCAAGCTCAATGTCTACATGACATAGCCGACAAAACAACCTGCAAGGCATGGCTCCACAGCCAACAAAAACACTCAACTCGGGACGAAGAAATCTGAACTTGAGTACCAAAAGTAGTGGGTCAGACACGACGGTCTGGCAGGTGGATGAAAAGATCACAAATATACTAAAGAATAAAACATATAATAAATCATGCTAATCGATCAAGTGCTGCATATAATTAAACGGGTGCAAAGTCGGGAATCTCGGGGAAAACCTGTGTTCATTTCAAGTATGGGTAAAACATGAAGATCTAATAAAACATGTATTCATTTACATCATCTCTAATCATAGATATTTGACAATCGGGTATTCGTCTAAAACATGTATAAATATAGTAGTTTGACAAAACAAACGTTCATTTGAGACTTAAGTAAAAACACAAGTATACAACAAATCAGGTATCCATAGCAGTCTGGCAAAACCAAAGTTCATTTGAAACATATGTGGAAATACGGATATTTAACAAATCGGGTGTTCATTTGAAACCGGTATAAACATAGTGATTTGGCAAAACAAGTGTCATTTGAAACATATTTCAAAGCATGGGTATTTAACAATTCGGGTATTCATTTAAAGACAAGTATAAACATAGATATCTGATAAACCAAATGTCCTTTAAAACAAGGCACGGATATTTAACAATTCGGGTATTCCTTTAAAACACGTGTAATCATATAAATCTAGCAAAATCGTTGATCGTATGGAACATATGTAAAAGCATGGTTATTCACCCAACCGGCATTCATTTAAAACATGTGCGGGTACAAAGGACATAAAACAATATAATAATAACTGAATTTACATTAGAGAATATTAACACTTGTTTAAATAACACTTTCATAAAGGAAACGAATCATTTATCGGAAAGCAAGTAAACAATATAAAACATGTCGGGTATCCAAGGAATCGGGAACTGGCAAGATGGCAACCACACGAAGATAAGTCCTCTATCACTAAGGCGATAGAGCAATAACTAGGCCCTGATCTCAGTCATTCGAGGTGAGGAGAAACAGGGGATCTCATATCAATACATATACATATACTAGGCCCTGATCTCAGTCACTCGAGGTGAGGAGAAACAGGGGATCTCATGAATGCATATACATATACTATACATGACCACGGTAGCGAGCCGGGCATCGGGGACCACAGTAGCAATCTGCGGTATTGGGACAAGAACACGGTAATAACCGGGTATCGGGACGGGACCACGGTAATAACCGGGTAGCGGGATCCAAGCTGCAGCTGGCGGGACAAGAGGGGGATCTCCAAGTCGGTGGATCAGACCAACAAGGTTATCCAAGCTTAGTGGTGCCGACTCATAGGTCAAATACAATCGAGACATATGCAATTAAATCAAGTACAATAGATATACGGGCAAGACGGGGGTGCTCAAGGGCACACTAACATTTCATATCGGGCAATACATGTCGGGACAAATAACTGTTACTAGTGTAACTTCAATGCTTTCGGGGAAACAAGTAAATCAAGTACAATAATTAAACGGGTAAAACGGGGTGCTCAAGGGCACACTGTCATATCATGTGATGCAAATCTCGGGAAATGAAGAAATATAATGCACTATACCATTTCGGGAAGAATATTGATTGCAAGATCTATTTAAGTGAATAGGGGTCCCGTATGTCGATTATAATAATTACTTGGTACTCCTTGAGTTTGAAGACATTCCGGGCTCCTTATGCACTTTTACTATTTTCACAACTTAACATGAGCTTATGGGTAATACTAGATGTTACAATAGCAAGAATCAAGATTATAAACGGTCCATCCTAGGCATGACATTAATCCGGAAACATCGAGCAACCTACTCAGTCATCGAAGGGAATAGAATTAGCGATAACCAAGGAAATAGACTTGTGTTTAGATATAAAGAAGATATCGCGTCGTTCCATCCCGTTCAAGATTGAAATGGATTAACTCCGATGCTACGGAACCAACCGTGAGACGTGTCGGCTCAAGACATTCTCACACATGGTTCAAACAGTCCAAAGAGGGTAGCCAGGGTCCCACCTAAAACCGAGAATTAGTGTCTAATCAACACCATTCTTTTCTTTCAGTTCCCTAGTCTTAGGGACCTTAGATCAGGGTACAATTGGTCTTAACACTAAGGTATACACCTCTAGGACTCATAGAAAGCCCAAAGGTTTCCAAAAAAAAAACACAATATCAAATTTCACTGGGCCGATCGATCGGTCGAAATTTCTGTACCAGTTATACACAGGGTCCGATCGATCGGTCGATCGATCGGCTGAAAAAGCCTTACAGTTAAAAGTCAGTCCGATCGATCGGCCTGTAGGTCCGATCGATCGGCCTGTAGGTCCGATCGATCGGCCTGTAGGTCTTTCTTATTTTTGGCACAGATGTGAACGGAATGCAACTCTTGATTTCCTCATCCCATCACATGAAGATGGTTTCATAAGAAGTAGTTCCCAACAAGGGCACATAGACAACAAAATCCCACAAATTATTGACATCATGGATCTATCCCTTGTTCAAGCAAAATTCATTACAACAAAGAAGAAAACAAATGGAAGAGAAAAGGGAAGAGGAGTAGTAGAGAAACCTTCATATGCTTTTGAAGAAATGAAGAGCGATCGCTTAATCCTCTTGAGAACCTCCCTCTAACATTCCTCTAACGATGGAGACAGCCACATAAAAACAATGAGGGAAAACAACATGCTTTCTGCTGGGAATGGAGGAAAAAAGGGAGGGAAACCTTTATATGCTTTTGAAGAAATGAAAGCGCGAACGCTTAATCCTCTTGAGAACCTCCCTCTAACGATGGAGACAACAACATAAAAACAATGAGGAAAACGACATGCTTTCTGCTGGGAATGGAGGAAAAAAGGGAGGGAAAACGAGCTTCAGTTGCTGCAATATTGCAAATATTTGCGATATCGCACAAAAAGGTAAAATTGGAAAAAAAAAAAAAAAAAAAAAAAGGCTCTTTGTACGATCACCATATTTGGTATAACTTTTTAGTCAACACCGTTTTAAGAAATACAATGTATTTTATAACTTGTACGGTCAAATCCCCCAACTAAAATGTCGCCCGTTTTAAGTTTAGGTTTGGTTTGACGTGGATTTGATCCAGTTAGGATCCTGCGCGGGAAAGGAAGGCCCACCACCTGTTGTCAAAATGAATGGCCTCCCAGTCCCAAGACACGGGACATCACCAAATTTTACTACAGTATTGATTAAAATTGTAATTAATAAAATCTTATGTATTATTAATCATATTTATTATCGAAATATTTTTCCACTGTGGTCAATTTTACTGTGAGTCCTATTTATATTGGAGTAAAATAAAATTTAAAGGATCCCCGTAAAAAAGGGAGAGGATTTCTTCTTCTTCTTTTTCTTCTTAGAGATAATGAATGAAGGTAGGGCACACCTTGTAGACCACTTATCAGATGTTACTAGCCAATTGATCAAAAGAAATGATTTGGAACCGTCCATTGCTTTTACATTTACGCTTTCTTTCCCCTAAATTAAATGTTAATATTGTTTGATGGTTTTTTTTTTTTTTTATAACCACAAATCACCAAGGAAGAATGGTAAAGTTGGAGTTCCATATTAGAATAACAATACCAACGAGGAGTTACTGTTATTTTTGCCATGATATTGATTATATAGCTATAACTGCTGGATCTTTGAAGTCAATGATCATATGAGAAGCAAACTTTAGGCATACTCGTATCCATGCTTAAACTAGAGTGGATCAGAATGGTGAGCTTTAACAGGATACCGTCATGAGCATAGCGCTCAGGGTACGAGTTTATAGGTGAGCTTTTCAAATTTAAGTCACATTTGTCTGTCCTGTGCGCTTTTCCTCTTCAGCTGAAAGAAAAATAATTTTCCTGAGGCCCCCTTCCCACTCTCTCCAATCTGTCAGATCATTTTTGCACTTCCTTTTTCATTCAGAGAAAAGTGGCCACACTAGTATGTGTGAATAATTTTTCACGATTCTTCAGCGGAGCGGAAATGTGACTGCACAAACATTTTTAATTTATGGATTTTAGGATTCAAGGTTCAAAAGTGGTTTTTGGGGTTGGTCGATTTGCTGATCTTCCACAAAGGTCAGCGTGCCATAGGTAACAATGGGTTTTGAGGATTTATAAGAAAACTGCCAGATCTATTCATAGTTTCAAAGGTTTTTGCAATGATAGGTGGAATGAGTGGAGCCTGGGGGAAGAATTTCTCCCGTAGTAGTCAGTTCAGAGCCAGCCTAGCCTAGGCAGAAGGCATTTATTCAACCCACCCCCCCCCCCCCCCCCCCGGCAGACCCAGAGGCAGTATTCAGCTCAGCCGCAGGACAAGGCTTTTATGCTTATCATTCCTTCATCACATTGTTGAGTATAAAATGAAATTCATAATTAATAAATAAATAAAAACGAAGAACAACATTACCTGTTGAGTCAGAAATATTTGGAACAAAACAATATATAAGATCAGACTCGGTAAGCTTCATTCAAATTTCACTTTGGATCTCGATTGAAACCACGCTCTAGTGTAACAATTTATTAATTACAAGTGGAAACCAGTTATTTTACATGAGTAATCTTACCATATTCACAAGGAACCATGAATTATCTGTCTTAATGCTTTGCATCAGGTACACTGGTGACTGGCCCAAGTTGGTTCTGGCAGCCTTGCACCACCTTTTTATTTTTCCGTTAATCTTGTATGGGGCTTTCACATTATATTGTTCCTCACATGCCGATGGAAAGAGACAATGGTACAAAGCCGACCATAATGAATAAAGCTACGGTGACAATGCCGATGATGACGACGATAATGTGATTGTTCTACAGATTGATCTGGACCAGTGCAAGGTCAGATGAGTCATCCCAATATAAGCAATACCTTTTTTTTACTCAACAGCATGTAAATGTTAAAAGTGCTACTATTCATCCTTGACAGTGGTGGTTCGCGTGCAACCTGTGCAGGCACTCTAAATCCAAGAAATGTGTACAAAAGCCCTTCTTTTGGCTCAAAAACTGTTGGTGGCATCCACATGCAAATTGTTTAGATATGCATATTGTAAGCGTGGCCTTTGATCAGGTTGTTCCTGTGGTAATAGCTAATAAGCTAACTTTATTTTCCTGCAGATCAAGAGGCATTTCAAGTAGATTGGCGTCCCAGCAGATGTCAAATACACAGATATATAAAATAAAGGTGAATATTCGCAAATGGCTATCAAATAATCTCCCCTTAATACATTTTCCATTAAAGGTGAGATTATTTGATCGCCGTCTATGTATACTCACCTTTTTTTCCTTCCAGATACATTTCTTAGAAATCGTCAGAATTCAACTCCTAGCCATTTATGGATGTATGTAGCACTAGGGCTCAGAAAATCAACTTAAACTGGAACTTGATCCTGTAGCTTCTATTTTCTTGGTGCTTGCATACGTGGGGAACAACAACAATAGCAATAATTATTATTACGGGGACATTGAAATGACCAGGACTAAGAAATTTCACTTGTGAATTCTAATCCACAGTCCCTGATTTTGAAAGGGGGGGATAACAAGATTAATCAAACAATCCTATACAAATCTTTGCTTTTCTAACCAATCATCATCAATTTCTCAATCACGAATTTACATAACTGCCATTAAATCTCAAATTTGTACAATAAATAAAAAGGGATAAAGTCAACTAGGCAACCTGATGTGAGAAAAATAAGCCACCAAAAGATGACAAATATTGATTACAAGTAAACACAAGCAACGGTTGGTCATAGTGCCAGTTGATCAGATCTTCAGTCAACAAAGAGGCACTCCAAATTAGACTATCAATGAGATAGACAATGCAAGCACAGCCACCATAAACAGTCCTCAACTAGGAGCAGATTCAAAAAAACATTGAGTCCACCTTAGGCAATATCATATGGGAATTGTGATGGAAATTAATACAAAAGTAGGACCGCGAGTCACAACACTACAATCACTTTCAAGCAAAGGGATGCAAATCTCCCAAATAAGATTTTTCAATTTGAAAAATAATTTAAATGCCCTCTAAAAAAATTAAATCAACAAAAAACAAATAAATAAAAATCCTAGACAACCAATAAATATCAAGAAATGGGAAGTCCTAAAAAAACACAAATAATAAAGCAGATTCCTACTTAAACAACTGGCTAAAAACAAGATTCAACCAAAAAGGGAATAGGACCCTATTTGGAGAATGAATTGTGCAAACCTATGGGTCCACTCAGAGAGTTGAAAGAACCCTGTGGGCCCTCATTTCATTGGGTGTGGAAACCCTAGTTCCCTTTCCAAGGGGTCTGTGGCTGTGCTAGGTTAGTGAAGCAGCAGCACATGGGATAATCACATTCTGGAATCCATGTTTATAAAAACACCCAAACCAGCAGATGCCAATTACATACATACAGTACAAAGGACATACATGACATTTGGATTCCTGTATTTGGGTTTTTAGGTTCAATGTTTCTTTTATTTTAAATTATCCAATGCAAAGAACAGAGTGTTTGACTCATCATCACCTTCTCTTCATTTTCTCATCTCTCTCCTTTTGATCTTTCCTTCTGAATTTTTGTGTTCTTTTGTGGTTTGAATGGTGTATATGAGCTTTATCTCTTCAAGTGCCGCTGGAAAGCACCCAGTTTCTCCTCTTTTTGTCTTGGGAGTTATGGGTTAGGAAATTAAGAGGATTAGATCTCTTTTAAAGAAGCTTATTTGATTCTGCATTCTTTTCATATATGTTTTCTCATTAGAATAAAACACATTCAAAACCGAAATACAAACCCTGTTTCGCCTTCTCTGTCCCTTTCCAGTCTTCCCACAGAATATGTATAAAGAAGCCTTCACATAGAAACTCCCATCAATAATTCATAAGGTCTCCCAAAACATCCCCTAGCCAATTGGCCTACAAGGCATATTTACTATGTCCTTCAAGCGCTTTAAAAAATAAAATATAGCCATTAAGTCCTTCATTATAAACCTTAGCCACTAAGATACTGTAATTGTGTCTTAAATAAGGAGTCCCAAGGCTTAGCATATAAAGAAATCTAATTTAAGAAGATAATTAATCAGTACCTAACTAATAGGCAAGATAGTCACTACTCACTAGATTGTAACTAAAACAGTGAAATTCATCACATCACCAAAACACAGAACTTTGCACAAGTTGCCTTCTATACAGGTCCCTTTACCAAACATTTTGGGCATGAATGTACAATCATGTTTCCGAGGAAGAGAGAAAAAGCTGGCACTGTTCCAGAGCGAAAATTTTTGACATCTACTTTTCCGCAAAGAAAAGCAGGAAAATGAGCTAAGTTTTCTGCAATTTCTTGTAAAAGCATTTCCAAAGGAAAATAAAATTTTGGGGTACGATTACTCTAATCAAATCATCTTTATCAAGTCTTCCAATATATGCAAAATGCTGGAGGTAGTAATTAAGAAGTTCGACCGCAAAAGGAGGAATTTCTTATGGGAAAGGTTATGGAGGAAGATGCATTTGATGAAATGGAGCGAGGTGATTAAACCAAAAGCTGCGGGATGTTTGGGGTTAGGAGACTTAGTGCTTAAAAATTAGGCTTTAGTAGCTAAATGGTGGTGGAGGTATGGGGAAGAAAAAGATGTGTTTTTGGAGGGTTATTGTATCAAAATATGTTTGCGCGCGCATGGGGTTGGGGTGGGGTCTGGCTTGATGATTAGGTGAGGGGTCGGTCCTTTATGCCATTCTTATCCTATAGTGTTTTGGGTGGTTTCTAATAAAGAGTCTTCAGTCAAAAAATGCCAAGTGTGGGATATGGATAATATCTTGGGAAGTGAGTCTTAGGAGAGTTCCTCGTTAGTCGGAGTTGGTAGAGTTCAAGTCATTGCAGCATCTTCTTACTAAAACTTTCTTATGCAAGGATGTCACAGACTCATGTATTTGGAAGCCAGCCTCTTCAGGTGTTTTCTCCTGGAAGTCCTCCAGGGAGTTGGATCAAGTCAGTGAGGTGCAGTCTTCATGTGCCTAAGTTAGGTTGGGTCTTGCTCAGTTGCTCCTCCTATAGTGGAGGCTTTTATTAGTTGGCGGTGGCAGAAAAGATATAGACAGCAAACATTTTGAGGAGGGGGTTGATGATGGATTCTATAACAGATACGTGCTGCCTTTGTAGGAGAGGGAGTCGGTAGACCATATTTTCATTCATTGCAGTGTGACGTCATCTATTTGGGGGCACTTCCTCAATTTATGTGGTGTGGCATGGTGTTTTCTAGGTTCACTATCCGGCCTTGTTAAGGCTTGGAGGGGGGCACCTATGGTTGGACGCGGTGTGATTTTATGGACTTATTACCTACTCCATTATTTGGTCTATATATGATAAGTGAGAAATAAGAGAAATGCTATTAGAAAAGAATCAACATGGGAAGGCATTGTCTCAACAATGACTTTGATAATTGCGAAATGGGCATGCACTGGAAAGGAATTTGCAAATCTCAAGATAGATAATGTTCTGCATAACTGGGGTGCACCTGTATTGGTAGGTGTCTCAAAACAGAGAAGGAAAGATTTGTGGAGTTCTCCGACGATAGGAGTCCTAAAGTTTTATGTGGATGGCACAGGGTAAACCAGGTTAGCAGAGGCATTGGTGTATTAAGAAATCACAAAGAAGATGTATTGCATATTTTCTCAAAGCATGTTGGAATTAAAGACTCCAACGGAAGCAAAAGTCTTGGCTATTCAAGAAGCTCTTCACATATTCTGCACCTCATATTAGGACTGTCTCATAGTGAAGAGTGGTTCCTCTAACGCCATTTCATGGGTGAATTCCTCTAGCAGACCATGGAAGATGCAGTTCTACTTTAATGAAATTTGTCATCTAGCATCATTGTCTCAGGTGTCTTTTAAGCATATTAGTAGGTCAACCAACAACTACACCATATTAGTAGGTCAACCAACAACATGGCGGATTGCGTGGCGAAGCAAGGGTTGATCGATCATGTAATCCAAGTGCTCCTATTATGTAAGGTGTGGTCAATTTCCTGTATATATCTCTTATACTGGCAGACGCTCTTGTGGAGCTTCTCTTGTTGTACCTTTCCTTTTTTTGATAAAATTTACTATTACTAATTTAAAAAAAAAAGGAAATTAAAAATTAAAAAATATCCACGAAACCATTTTTCTGCAAATGCTACACAAACGTGCCCTTAAGGCAGCACCTCCATATTTCAAACAATCATTATTTCAGAGTGCACACAAGACAGACAGACAAAAAATGCTTAAAAGGGCATGTTTTGATGATCTTTAGGAATTCACTTTTCATGAACTCAATTATACAAAGAGCTGCCTCACCAAAGGGTGTAAGATTGAAGGATCAAGAGAGGACATATATAAGGGACAGTCAGAACTTACACCATTTGACATGGATGATTAACCACCCTTCATCTTTTGAAGTTGGATTCTAGGAATTGTATGGTCTCAAGTAGATCTCCACTCTTCAACCCTTCTAAAAGAGTCTTCTAACGTTAGAATTACAAGGAACGGAAATGATCAGGTGTGAACTGCTTTGCATATATCGTTCCATCACTTCCATGGGAAGTAGTGTGGGGCCACTGTTTGGTCCATCCAAGTGGACCAAAATCCGGCACCCCTCCATATTACACGGGTCCCATGGGTTTTACACCCATTCGAATGGATTGGGCCTACAGATCAACTGTGCACAAATCCGATTTGTGTAGTAAATACATTAAACTTGTGGGTCCCAAATGAAGATGATAGGATGGGTCAAAAATTTGGTGTAGATAGGGCCCATCCAAATCTCCACCCCCACCCCCCCCCCCCCCCCCCCCCCCCCCCCAAAAAAAAAAGAAAAAAAACCCAATCCCTAGATGGGACTCACAGAAAAGTCCGCACGAAAGAAAATGTGAACACCTTGCACCCGAATAAAACCCTTACAAGGAATTCAGTAATTATTTGCCAAACAAGCCCTAAGATATGCTAAAATGGAGAACTTGCACCAAAAAGAAACCCGGCATCCTCTGGTCATATAAAAAATAAATAATAAAAAAATAATTAAACAAATAAACAAAGACCAACTGCAAAGAGCATTTTGCAGCCACATAAAACATCAAAACCAGAAACATTTCGATTCTTGACAAGTTCAACACCTGAGAACAGGGCAAACTCTCTAACTTCTGAAAATCCTCAACTAGAATAATCAACACATTTACACCTTTTTTTATCAGTAACATAACTTAGAACCCACAACCTCAAGGTTGCAGAATATACTATGGAAACTCTAGCCAAATGAAAATCAGATAAGTGCTGCAAGTTAGGAGATTAGATCACCCTATGTCATACTCATAACCATAGCCAGGAAAACTCATGTGCTATGATCTCGTAGCATACCTATTAAAATAGACAAGATTTAAGAGCACAGAAATTCTTCCTAAAGCAACCCAAAAGAACCAGCCTGTTAAATGTTGTCGAACTGGACTAGAAAACACATGAACAGACAAAACTATCCATATAGAAATAGTGCTGGAAACTCCAGTAGCAAACCAGTAAAGACGGTTGCTGCTAATATGACAAGATAAAAAGGACCAAGAGAAGGCACAGTAACTCGACAACAGCTGCAAGACGATGACACACGACTGACTTTCAGACACCCTTATGCGACGAATGCTGAGGACGACTCTGGACCTTCTCAACCCTCAAATGTGTTCTAGTACTCACTGGAACAGTAGACAACGGTGATAAATCAACAAATGAACCAGAAAATACACAAAAAAATTAATTTCGTCACAAAGCTTGAAAATTTGAAATCTTGAAAGACAAAACTAAGGCAAACGTGTAGCTTCATATATTTGTCGAGGTTTTCAAGTATACAAGTAGGAGGAACTGTAAATTCCATTAAGGAAATAAATGAATTTATAAGATATAATATTTCAAGACACACCTTATCATCCTCATCAGATGCCATCCCTACAGAATTCTTTGATTCAGATGGTTTCTCCGCGCCACAATTTTGCCTGTTGCATTTGGTCCTGAATGGATAGTTTATATTATTGCACTTTTCACACTTCCAGCTGCCTTCCGGCATCTTCGATTCTGCAAGATACATAAAGAAATGATAATCAAGATTTTATTTTATTTTTAATGGCAACTTTAATTGAAAAAAAAAAAAAAAAAAGGAATCATAGTACAAGAGGGATATACTAGAAGCCCTATTCGGCCCAAAACAACTGGAAGTAATAATCAAGAATAAGAATAAGAACTAACTAGATGATAGCTTCCAAGAGAGGCACCTATTGGTAGCTCAACTGGTGAGGAACGTCCCTTCCACAGAAACAACCAAGGATCAATCCCAGGCTGTAGAGCTGATGGTTAGGGACATGGATGAGTGTGTGGGGGTGGATGTGTGACTACTTCCAACAACAAAAAAAGAAAAGATTAAAAAGGCACTTACTGGAGCCTTTCGAGTTCTCAGATCTTGAGGTCTGCAGTAAAAAATTAAGAAAACATTTCCATAAGAAACAAATAGAATGCAGGAAATGTATCCTATCAAAACACAATGGAACACAAGACTCCAAACTAACAAACATGCAAAAAAGTGACAAAGATGGGATAAACATGTGACCAAAAACATGAAAACACAGAAAGTCACCAAGACTATATCCATAGGTTAAGTCATACCAAATATTTAGTTAAGAAAAATTTACTTTTATGGATTCTGGTTGAGGGGATTTTTTTAGGGATTTTTACGAAAAAATTAAGCTTAAACTCTAATTAAATAGCTTTATGAAGAAAAACCATAAAAGGACGGAAAAGTTGATCGTGCAGTTTTTTTTACGAAATTATACCAATTGACGATAGCGTCAACTTCTGTAGCGAAAAATTCTTTTGGTTCATCTTCTTCCACCTAGTGATTGAAGAAGCCGATGATCCTCTACTCTAAACCCTTCACCTTTCTCTTCCTTTTACTAATCTTGCTCCAACCCCTTCCATCAAAACTTATTTCTTTCATCCTACTCCTTCTCCTCAAAACCCTTTCAAGCAACTCTCTTAGACCCAGCGGCGGAACTAGAAAATATACCTAGCAGGGGGGAATAGGAAAATAAATTTCTTGGAGGGGCCAATGTAAAAAATATATATATTCTATAAAGTTTAGGGTTTTTTTGCAATTTAAGGGGGGGCCATGGCCACTGCCAGCCCCTCCCTTGTTCCGCCCCTGCTTAGACCCATCTCGTCTTGGTTTTTCAATCTAACATTCCAAAATGGCTTAAAGCAAGTGATTGGATCGAAAGGCTTTATAGACCAGCAAAAGGCCATGTTTGGGAACTTGAATCATGAAAACTACTTGCTTGGCCATGGCTTCACTATCCATTTCTATTTAACGAAACTTCTCATCTCTATTTAACTCTACCAAGGACTTCCTATTGCCTTTTAGATCTTGATTTCATCCTTTCATTCATTCGTTGAACTTGATTGCTTTTTAGCCTCCTTAGTTGCTCAAATCTTGGCATCCATTGACATGATGGTAAGACCCTTGGAAGAAAGTTGGAAATTTGATATAGGTGAGGATGATTACTTCATATATCTTTTTTAAGAACTTCATTTACAAGTTCTAATTGGAGTTGTTGGATTGAGAATTCAAAATGAGATGAATCTAAGAGAGTTGTAAGAGAGAAAAATTGAAGAAGATGAATTGCAGGTTGACGATATAATTTCATTAAAAAAATGCACGAACAACTCTGTAGCCATTTTATAGTTTTTCTTCATAAAGTCGTTTAATTAAAATTTAAGTTTTTTTTTTTTTTTTTTTTTTTTTGTTGTAAAAGTCCCTTCCTTTACCACCACTCCATACAGTTGCTCTGCATATCATTTATCAAAATACTAAATTTATGTTGTGAATGAACTTCCTTTCCATCAGCAGTGGATTTGAGGGGTGTAACTCCTCAATCAAAATACTAAAGTTTAGAGGTCTTTTCAGGTTTCACCCCTTTTTAAAAGGTAACTGATATTCAATAATAACAACTTACAAATACAAAACAAAGCAACTGGCAGGGGTGCAGGAAATGCTTCCCAAAGAGGCAAGGACACTAAAAAAACAAAACAAAGCACAGAGCATAAGAGGGAAGGAAATTATTAGAGGTCCTCATGGGCTGGATAGGGCCGGACCAAAGCTTATCCAAGCCTGCCTGTTTAGCTATCGCGCGAGTAACATGTAGTCCTGAACCTGAAAGGCTGAAGGTCAGGCCCAGACATGGCCCACAAAGTCCAGAAACCCTCGTGTTAAATATTCTGGGAAGTGTCATTAAGCACTAATGGACCAGTCCCATTTAATAATAATCAGTCCAGAGACGCCCAGCTACAGCCCACAGCCAAAAACTAGAGCCCAAATCCACCCCAAAGCTGAGGCCCTATTGTTTCATAGCACCCAAAAACTGCCCACCGAAAGTTGTGTCTCAACATAAAACAACAAATATTAATGATGGAAGAGTAGTTGCATTTTCATCCCCCATAAGTATATAAATAAATATATGAATTATGAAGTAGCTCAAACCTGGGATCCAGGCTTAGGGGTGCCGCACTTCCTCATGTTACAAACTGTTCTAAATGAGAAGTTCACATTTCCACATTCAGGGCAGGTCCAGTCATTGTCACGCCCAGCATCTGGATAAGGTCCATCCAAAAGGAGAGAAGCACAAGTTACTGAGGTTACCATATAAATCATATAAATTGGCAGTGTGGCTCAAGCTTCAATTGATAATAGTAATACACAGCAGAATGCAGAAATACCTGCGGCCTTTTTCTGAGGGTTCTCATCAGGAAAAGCTCCTGGCCTTGCACCCTGCAGCAGGTCATGAATTTCACTTCCATGTCAAAAGAAATACAGAATTTAATTGGTAAAGTGTTGAAACTTGAAAGGCAGCATTTTCAAAAAAAAAAAAGTGTTGAAAGGCACATCGCACTCCATAAATTCACAACACAATCGAACAGCAGAAGCTTATAATTCTTAGAATTTGATATACAAAGAATGAGGGCAATGCAGATACTAGGAGTACTCTCCAAAGTTAATCAACTTCAAGACAAGTCAATAAATAAATTCAATTCTATAAAAAAAATTATGCATATTAAGGAAGCATAAAAAAATAAAAAAAAAACCCACAATAACATACCATAGCAGCATGGCCCATAGGCAAAGCCAAACCATATCTATCCATCAAAAGAGGAGTACCATACATCCCACCTGAAGTCACACATCAACCAGTTGTAATTTCAAAACAATGATATGAGTGGAATTATCCTAAAAACGCTGGAATTTTTTTGCCAGTGATGGGGAAATCTTAAAAATGATGGATTAATCAAGAAAAAACAATATTCTTGCAGAGGGATACGAATATAACAACAGTATATTAAATTTTTTTATTGGAGTACAAATTTTTCAATCATGGTGGCAGGAGAGGAAAAAATACCTGTCCCCAGCATGGATCCACTTGAATAAGGTGATGGGGCAGAGAGCTGAAGCGCCCCGTAAGGGCTTCCTACAGAAAGGCGGCTGTTATAATCATAATGGTATCCTGAGCCTCCAGAGAAAGAGAGATCATAGGTAGGCAATGGTGTTCCATTAAAGAGTGAAGAACCATATGGGGGTGCACTAAAGTACACTGAAGAGGGAGCACCAGAGCCAGGATAAGCAGCTGACAAAGTGTAACTCGGTGGGGCTTGCAGCGGCTTCAAAGCAGGTTTCTACAAAGATTACAGTTACCATAAAACATTAAATTGAAAAAGGAAAAACAAAATCCAATACAGAACTCCTGTAATATTAAGAATAAACCATTAACAGTGTTAAATATTCCCTTCGATATTGGAAGGCTCAAACAGAGAAGACAAATACCAAGGTAATAAGGCTATTTAGTGAGACTAAGGACAGTTATCGATGTTATGATAAGCTTAAGCTTTGGACAGAAAGAGACCATATCCAAACATCTAGCTCCTTCATGTTAGTTGCCCCATCACAATTGGTGGTCTGAGCAACAATTCCAGGCCACATGACAACCAGATCTCTAAATGAAAATAAGCGCATCAGTTACTTAAATATAGCCATAATTCAAGCACATGAATATAAGGATGTCAGCTTAGAAGTTATGAAAATCGCACTGAGCAATTCCCAGGCAAGCTGTTGTCTCCAGAACTTGTGGAAGACAAAGAAATAGACAAGGGGCAAAGAGATACATCTTGTAAATGTCAAAGTGTGTGAGCCATTTTGGATATGTTAAGGAGAAAAATCAAGTCAATTGAATTGCAGCCGCACACAACTTACTGAGTTATGATCAGCTGGCCGGGATTGGGTACAATTACGCATATTGCAAGTTGTTCTGAATGAAAAATTGACATTGCCACAGCTGGGACATGTCCAATCATCTTCCCGACGACTCCCTATAGTCAACATCAAATCACGTCAATATCATATAGTAGTTAAAAAAAAAATTATAAAAAAAAAAAAAAACTTTCAGTGCAACAGAGCTCTCTCTCTCTCTCTCTCTCACATATGGTAGCCACTTCCTATCTTATGGATGTTGCTCGAACCTCTAACTTCTCCTTAGTTCAAAGGTTTAGTTTAGTTTACACTATACACTGAGTTATTTATAACGTTATATAGGTCAGTCAGTTCAGATCAAAACAGCAAATCCACATACAGATAACAAGGGACTTCCATCAATTTTTTGGATAACATGAATGTTCTGGTCATCCACTCCAATTTGTTGTGATGGTCATATTGACACTCACAAAAAGAGAACACAATATTCCTTGTTGATGGTACATGTGGAGGTAACATAAACAAACAGTGCTCATTCAAATAAAAGGGGCATACCATCAGTACGAGCACGCTTAGTTGCTGATGAATTTCGGTTATCCACCTGGAAATCAGCCACAAGGAAAGAAATTACCCTCTAACATTCATGAACATTATAACAGTGTATAAAACATCATTGCAACTACATGAATAAACCAGGTCATGTACAATAAACTGATAGTGAATGTAATGCATCCGATGGACATTGAAAGGGATCATTAAGATAGTGCAGGAAGGGGAAAAAAAAAAGGACATATGATAAGGAATATTTCTGAAATTGAAACAAATTAGAATTATCAATTCTCTACAACAACTAGGAGATAGAATATTTTCAGCAACAAGCTAATCATAATGATTTCCGTCTCCATTCACAAGCATCTTTTTGTGCTGTGCAGTGGATCCATGGAGATAATTCTCATCAACATATCTTTTTTCTTGGGTTTTGATATTGATTACAATAACTGAATCAACAGAAAATGGTAGTGAACAATATTAAAATAGGGCTGCTGACAATGCATTGAAATGATAATCAATTTGCTAGGAAACATTCAAACGTGCTATAAATGCGAATTGGAAAATGAAATCAATTGGAATTTTCTGATGTGGCAGTTTCCTCTTTCCATGGAAAGGGTGTGTACGCAAACGAGCTCTAAGGTCTTGGTAGAAGAAAAATGACGCTAGAACAAAGAGATTTTAAGACCAGATTGCCATTTTTGAGTGACCATTTATTTTTATTTTTTAAAGACAGTCTCAGAAAACTTGAAATCATTCTAACGTAGTGAAAACATGAAAGGAAGAAACAAAAGTCACATTCACAAAACCATGTAAAAGCTTCTTCTTCTTTTCTTTTCTTTTTTTACGTAGCTCCATTGCATTTTTCGCTATCCTATTCCACCAACCAGAATGAGACAAGATCATAGCATAACAAGCATTCATGAAGAGAAGAAAAGAATAATCATTTTTTTTTTTTAAGAAAGTATGAGCACTCAAATTCTTCAAAAGAGAATAATTTTTTTTTCATTGAGGAATAATAATTCCTCCTATCTATGGATTAGCTGTCACAAATAATAACGTGACGATGAGAGGGTCAAGATACAGCGCAAAAACAACAGCTATTCTGATGGGTTTCTTCTTCTTCTTCTTCTTCTTTTTCAAATCGAAATCCCTTCCTTAAATCAGCTCGAGATAGCGCTAAGAGAATCGCACTCGAAGCAGCACACGCGCTTAGAAAAACAAAAGTGAAGCTTTCAAAGCCCTAAAAACTAGAAAAACCGACCTGGAGCAAAGCAAACACAACCAAAAACAAAACCTACTCTGTATGAGAGCCCTAAAAACTGGAAAAACCGACCCGGAGCAAAGCAAACACAACCAAAGCCAAAAAAACAAAACCTCCTCTGTATGAAAGAGTACCTGAGACGACATGGATGGCGATTTCAGCTTTTGGACTTTGGAGAGAGAGTGTGTGGTTTTCAGTTTTCTGCCCTAAAAAAAAGAGAGAGAGAGAAGACGAAACTCGGGCAGTTGAGAAGAGCTGAAGTGGGGTTTCTTCGTATCCAGGTGTCGACTTCTTCTCTGAAAAGCGGCTTTTATTTATATATTTATATATTTATATATTTCTTCTAATAAAAGTATAAACTCTGAAACTTCCCCTCACCCAGCCTAGTGTATAATAAATAAACAAACGCAAATGAGATGGCTTCTGAATATTATACTATTATACTTTCACCCTCTAGTCTAGTCTAGCACAAAGTGTATATATATATATATATATATATATATATATATATATATATATATATATAGAAGAGGTCTAGTGAGGACCGTCCTCACTCACATTTGAGAGGACCACTCCAGGCCGTCTGATTTCAGAAATGATCCAACGGTCATGTTAAAAGCCTTTTATACCAAAGGAGGGAAACGAAAATCTGAAGACCGCCCAAATCGTCACAAGCCCCAAATCGCAGACCTCTTCTACCTTCCTCCTCGATCCGTTCGGACGTCTTCCTCTCATCGTCGCGGCCCCAAATCGCAGACCTCTTCTACCTTCCTCCTCTATCCGTTCGGACGTCTTCCTCTCATCGTCGCGGCCTGATCATCTTCCTCTTCCTCCTCCCCTCTCGTCGACGACGTCTCTCCCTCGCCTCCATCACTTCCGTCGTGGAGCCATCTCGATTTCCCTCCGCAGCAGAACACCGAAGCATATCGAAGCATATCCTCATCTCCGTCGCAGCAGTCCCGGCCTGAACCAGGTCACTCCTCTCGCCTGTCATCTCCGTTGGGTTTTTTTTTTTCTTTCTTTCTTTTTTTTTTTTTTTGAAATCAAGGGCAGAACCCAAATCAGATCAGATCTGAAACAATATAACCCATCTCAAGATTTCCATCCAATATACCGGCTGCAGAGAGGGGGGAGAGAGAGAGGGGAGAAAATGAACACCGGTATGCTTGAATTTCATGGCCTTGAGTTTCTAGGCCTCTGATCCATGGTTCAAGGTGTTTGCATTCCTGGGGATTGCATCCCATGCATACTCGGATGTGGATGATCAAAGGGGTTTCTTCCTTCCTCATGTCAGTGGTGGTCACAATCTTAAAATCCCTTGGCATTTCTGAGTCAGGATTTGAAATAACCAGCAAAGTATTAGATGATGATGCCGTCAAGAGGTACAAGCAAGAAGTCATGGAATTTGCTGTTGCATCCCCAATGTTTGTGCCCCCTACCACACTCTCTCTACTCAACCTCTACTGCTTCCTCAGATCGACGGTGCTGATGATAGTTCAAGGCGAGCCATCGGTCCTTGATCATATGGCCCTGCAATTGATCCTTTCGGGTTTTATAAGCTTGGTTAGCCTGCCCCTGTACGAGGCCTTGTTTTTTAGGAGGGACAAAGGTCGGATGCCCACATCTATCACTGCCTACTCTATTCTTCTAGCATTTGCTCTCTTGTATTTGCTATCACCCTTCAGTTGATGGCTCGTTGGAAGTGTGGGTGTAGCCTAGATATTCACCCTTCATCTGATGGCCCTTTTGGAAGTGTGGGCGTAGCCCAAATAGCTTTTACTTGAACTTCTCAAATTAAGATGGTTCGGTAATAACCCAACCGTTGATGTGTGACTAGCGAAATACCCGCACTCGATTTACAGATGCTAAAATGGGCTCTGATGTATCCCTTGACCTTTCCCAACTTAACCAGGTTTAACTCTGCATTCCTCCACCTGATTTATAAGGACCCAATGAGTCCAGAGCTTTGCCTGTCAAATACACATATACATGAAAGGCACCGCCTGCAAATGCCAAAAACAATGATTGAATGTTGAATTAATTTTTTTTATTTGTTCTTTTTTGGTTGAATGTTGAATTTATTGAAAAAAAATGATTGTTTGATATCATTGTTTATTTGTTCTTTTTGCATTTTGGTTGTTGATTTTCACTTCTGTTGACTATTGCCAATTATCTTTGTTTAATTATTTTGCATGTGCTTTGCCTGTTGATTTTTTTGCTTCTGTATGTTCACAGTGATGGATTTTGGCTTCTTTAAATTGGGTGAATTTCCAGCTTCTTTAAATTGGGTGAATTCACTTTTCATTCTTGATTTTCAACCACCTACAAAATCATAGCATCTTAGAATTCGTAGGAATTCAATTATATAAAACAAATGAGCCCTAAGGTTTTTTTTCTTTTTCTTTTTCTTTTTGTTGTTGCCCTGTCCTCCATGGAAATTTCTTAATCAAGCCCGGATTAGCTGCAATGACACCTACATCTAACTAAGCAATTTGCTAGAGCCAAGATAATCTCCCAATAAAGTCTTAATCAGTGCAGCTGCACAGGTGATGATACAAGTACAGATACATGACTTGATTATCCACCGTCTAAATTCCATGGCTGAATTCTGAGCCATCCGGATTTGGAATTGAAATTAGCTAGCAGAAAGTAAAAAAGAAAAACTATGAAGAACTAACCGTGGCTGTAATCTGTATTAAGGAGAAAGGGTCAAGATAAAATCTCAACCATTGGTCCACTACCAAACCTTATCTTATCCTAACTATTTGTAATCTGTATTAAGGAGAAAGGGTCAAGATAAAATCTCAACCACTGGTCCACTACCAAACCTTATCTTATCCTAACTATTTGAATTTCAGTTCTTATCCTCTGTAACTAATCTGTTATGAAACCACTCCGTAAATGATCTCTTTCATTAGTCGGTAGTATGTGAGAACAAATAATTTACAGAAACTCAATTATCTAAAGGTGGTATCAGGGCACAGTAAGAACATCCGTTCCACAAAATGGCAATTATGCATCTTCAGTGATGGCAATAGTCTCATAGTCATTTAAGATTTTTTTGAAACAAGAACAAGTATCCCTCGATCTGAAAAGAAAATGAAGCACTAAAGTAGACCGTAATTTGGATGATGTTTTATGGGATATTGAAAAAAAAAAATCCAGATCAAGCCGTTTAGGGTGATCTGGGACAGAGTACATGCAAGCCAATGAATAAGCCTAGATCAGATTCTTTAAGGATCATTCCCTGATCTGGCCTTCTCCTGGTCGCACCATAAGCATGAATAAGCCCAGACCCTCCCTATGTTATTTTTCTATGGGGTCAAAATATCAAGCCCACACATATACATCTGACCTAAGGAGTAGAAGTAGAGTCCAGCCACTGCTACCATCATCCATCTTAAACAAAGGATACTGATAAATAGGATATGAAATCTCACTCCTAATGACATCTGTTACTGTTGGTTGTTCTGATGTCTTATATGCTTTAGTTGATTAATTTTTTATATTCAGTCAAAATAATGAACTTATGTCTTATATGATCCAGAGGACCGCCACTCACGAGGGACGATCCACCATTCTCTTCCTTGTATAATACAGAACCGTCTATTTTATATCCATGGATGACCCTATCCCTTTTCACCCAGCTTTGTTCTCTCAGAACTTGCCCTCTGGTAACGAGGTAGAAGAGTTCTCCAGTTCCGACCATGCATAAATCCCAAACCACCATGAAAACACTCAGGTATTTCTCAAATAATATATTTCAGAGTTACATTATTTTTATTTTACTTATTTATTTTTGTGTTGATAAAATCTGATGGGCAACTATTCTACGTTATTTACCTGCCAATGTCTTTTTTTATGAGTGGTCCCTGAAATTTTTTTTTTCCTTCATGTGTAATCTGTGTCTGTTCACATTTTTAAATGGATGAGAAGTTGGAATCAGCTGCATCTTCCTTGAGTAGAATCTTCATACCTGAAGTAGATGAGGATAAAACCCCACAGGTTGGAATGTATTTCCATGACTTGGAAGAAGCTTACGAATTTTATAATACTTATGCGAGGATTGCTGGTTTTGGTATTAGACGTGGTTCAGATAAAAAAAAGAGGGGTGAAGTATGTTGGAAGCAGTTTATGTGCTCTAAACAAGGTAAAAGAATAGAAAAGGAAGGTCGTGGTATTGTGGCACAGAAGCGTGTTCCATATACGAGAGAAAATTGTGGGGCGGAAATTGTGCTTAAAAAAATTGCAATCGGACATTGGGTTGTTAACAAATTTGTTGTAGAACATACTCATATCTTATCTACCCCACGTAAGACCCATATGTTTCGTTCACACCGTAAGATTACTCCAGCCCATAAGAACTTAATAGATGCATTTGAAGTAAATAACATACGACCTGCAAATCAAATGGGACTCTTAAGCACACAAGCTGGTGGTTCAGGAGCAGTTGGTTTCAATGAGCAGGACATGCGGAATCATCATCGGGACAAGCAGAAAGCAAAAAAGGGGCGAGATGGTAAGATGTTGTATGAGTATTTTGAATACATGAAAGAAATGAATCCGGGTTTTTGTTATTCTATAGAGTCGGATGAGAACAATCAAATTAAGCATGTATTTTGGGCGGATCACCTTTGTCGTCTTTCATACATTGTTTTTGGTGATGTTGTTACTTTTGACACAACATATCAAACCAATAAATATGATCTTATCTTCGGTGCATTTATGGGAGTAAATCACCATGATCAAACTGTCATCTTTGGAAGTGGTTTTTTATCCAATGAGAGTTTTGATTCATTTGTGTGGCTATTTAAACGTTGGTTGGAAGCCATGCCTACGGGTCCACCAAAAGCCATTGTAACAGACCAAGATCCCGCGATGAGGAAAGCAATTAAGCACGTTATGCCTGCCACACGACATCGCTTTTGTATTTGGCACATTATGCAAAAGTTGCCATCCAAGTTGGGCGGAATTGCAATTCATGCTGACGGGCTTATGGATGCAATAAATAAAGTTGTTTACAATGCTGTTTCAACGGATCATTTTGAGATGGAATGGACCAAGATACGAATTCAATATAAATTGAAGGAAGACAGTTGGCTAGAAGACATGTACATGCTTCGTGAGATGTGGGTTCCAATCTTTTTAAAGGGCATGTTTTTTGCGGGAATGTCATCATCGCAAAGAAGTGAAAGTTTCAATGCCTTCATTAAGCAGTTTGAAACACATAAGTGTGGTTTGCATGACTTTATGATGCGCTTTGAACGTGCAATCACACGTCAAAGGTATCAAGAGTTAAAAGCAGAGCATGAAAACTTGCAAACGAGGCCAAAGCTCCTCACTGATTTGGAGATGGAGGAACAAATGTCCGGAATATATTCGAGAAAATTGTTTCATGAGTTTCAGGTACAATTCATGGCAATGGTATCATCCATTCCAAAACTTGTAAAGGAAGATGCGGCAGAGAGCATTTATGATGTTTGGTCCATGAAAAATAATTGCAAAACTTCAGAAAGGGTCATTTTCAAAAAAGATTCTAAATGCGCAAACTGCTCTTGCAAACTATTTGAATTTCGAGGAATTCCTTGTAGTCATATAATCGCTGCGTTGAAACACGAGATGATTTTCACCTTGCCTGAGCATTTTATATTAAAGAGATGGACTCGTCACGCGAGAGATGGTACAGAATATAGCAAATGTGTGATGGTGGGGAATACTACTGGTGCTAACTCTTTGATTGTCCGGCATGGTGATTTGTCCTATTGGGGCAACATGGTTTCTAATGAGGCAAGTATGTGTTCAAGGACATACGAATATGCAATAAATGTGCTGACTGATCTTCATAAAATGTGTCGTAAAATGAATCAACTTGAAATTGGAGGAGAACATACATCCAATGGAAAAAATAAAGTGGTTAGTGATGCAGTTAGTAATGCAGTGCAATAGATTGAACCACCTCATGCTACAACAAAGGGTCGTCCAAAAAGACTAAAGTCATCGAAGGAGAAAGCTCAAAAGAAAGAAAGACTTTGCCGTGGATGCAACCAGCGTGGTGTTTCACATGACAAACGGAATTGTCCAGTTCTCTTGAACAGGTAATTTTTTCCCTATAATTTTGTTCACTTATATTCTTCTCATATTTCATTTCAGTTTTGTTCTTCTTAGTTTACATCACTAATTATGTTGCCTGATCATATATTTCAGCGGGACTGTTGATCTACATGTGGACATTCCAAGAATGTCAGAAGACCCATCCGATGCGTCCGTTGAAGGAAGTGATTCGGATGTGTCCGGTTCTGACGTCAACCAATGGATTTGACACTTGAGATGAAGGAAAGAAGGAGAGCAATGTAGTTTTATCCATTGTTGTAATTTTATACAATTGTTGATTCTGTGTTTTTTATACATTGTGAACCTTTGAACTGGTTAGACTTATTTGTGCTATGAAAATCTTTTTTTTAAAGTATATTCTTCAAGAGTGTTATTGGATGATCATTGCAACTTACTGCAGGGGAGATTTGTAGAGGAGAGAACTGCTGTAGTCAACAACTTAATGAACCCTATGGGTGCTCTTGCTCCTTTCCCATAATGCTGTCTCAAAAAATTGGTATGGAATACAAAAAAAATTACTGATAGGATGGTCATATTTTTGTTCTGAATGCTAAGTGCAGAGTCGTATTTCCTATCCCATACTATGCCTGAGTTTATGCCTGAAGTTGGGCATTAGGTACCGCCACTGAATTTGAAGGTGACTGATTGGTAAGTGAAGAAGGTAGGCAGTTGGTTTGTGGTCATTGTTACCGACGCTCAGTATTAAGCTTATCTTCGTGTAACCGTGCAAGCCCCATTGCAGCAGAGAATGATTCAGGCTTGAACATTAGTACCATATGTCGAGTCTCTTCCTTCAAGCCTCCGATAAAAAAACTGATGAGTGAGGCCTCATATGAGGGGAATTTTTGCTTGGGGACGATTGTAGCAATGTAAAAACCTATCCTTTCTAGAGGCAGGTTGGGGGCAAGTCACCAATTCATCAAGACCCATCACAGCCCAATTCCAACATAACTCACTTCACTGTACACATAAGGCACTTACAAAGTGTCATAGCTCTCACCAAGTGTCATGTTGACATACATTCATGGACGGTACCATGCAGAGATTGCAATGGCAATGGGCCGATTGACAGGGCCATCTGAGCCATCCACCTCGCAGACATCCGAGTTTATTCTCTAAATTAGAATTTCTCCAAGTCACACCCTCACTTTATCATCATACTACACCAGAACATGAAACGTCTAGTAATGCCATCTGACATGATTAGAAAAGCAATGCCCATTCATAACATGAGTGTTCCAACATACAGAAGACATGGTTTTAAACCTTTAGAGAATACATATCTCCATAGCATGTATTTCATGTATGGTTGAACAAGAAAACTAATATTATTATACAGCATGCAACTAAAATAGCATGATAAATTTTTCGCAGATACGCATTTCGAATTTTCTCTACTTCAATGAAAGCACACACCGAACTTTCTAACTTTTCAATGACTGCTATCAAATTTCTCTTTTCTTCTCTCCAATTTTCTCTTTCACACATCGTTGAATTAGCTTCAGCAAGCTGCCAATTCGCTACTTCATCTTTCCAAAGAAATGTACCACAGCCACTTTCATCCTGCATAAAGTTTTACACACATAAAAAATAATTAATGCTGGATTTGAAACATAAACAACTCATAGTAACAGTTTATGAGGTAGCCTCAACACGCTTACATTCCAATTTGGGCATTTCCAAAATTTTCTATTTGGATTCAATTGCGTACGAGAAGTATATAATTTCATGTCTCCAGCTCCACATCGGCATTTTGGAGTATATTCAGAACGGATTGTATTAGAAGATGACATTCTGTGCAAAATATATTGTGAGTCAAAATAACCCCAACAACAAAAACAAAATACAAATGGACATTTTATATAACAGCGCACTCCAAACTGATACACCAAAGGAGAAGAAGAATAAGAAGAAGAAAAGGGGTTTCTATGGCTGATGACATTCATTAAAAAAAAAAAAAAAACCCAACAAGAGACGAGCTTTTATGTTCATCTTGATGGCTCATCTTTTCCTAACAATTTGAAGAGATAAAATAACATCAGTATATGATTAATCTCAGATTCAAAGAATCATGAAAGGAAGCATTCGGTTGCACTGTGTGTGGATCTATGGTGGATGACAATCGTATTCCACCAGAGTGTGAGAAGTCAGGTTAAGCTGTATCTTGCCCATAATAATGTAGGATGAAAGGGGATTTGTGTCTTACCAACCACACCCCGCCACCCACCAACCCAAGCCCCAAAAAGAAAAAGAACCACCACCATGATTGCTAGAAAACAGGTCCCAATTTCTACTCCATTCAATGAGGCCCACATGATCAACCTGAGCCCCTAACGAAAGATACCCATGTGGATAAATACAAGAGTTGAGTGCATGAAAATAGTGATAACAGTTAAATCTTGCAAGCTTTCATCTACCAAAAACTGGATAAGAAAGTTAAATAAACCCAACAAAGAATGTTTCTGGGTGTTCTGCAATGTAGATCTCAAAAATACATCCCCTCCTGAAAATAAATTAAATCAAAAGACAATGAGAAACTACCCTAGTATGGTAGTTCATCTATATGAACAGGTGTGTGTATGATGGCACCACAAATCTTGTTCTAGTCAACGTCCCCTCCCAAAAATGGTGATACAGTTAAAATCTTGCAAGCTTTCATTTACCAAAAACTGGATAAGAATGTTAAATAAACCCAACAAAGAATACTTCTGGGTGTTCTGCAATGTAGATCTCAAAAATACATCCCCTCCCATAAATAAATTAAATAAAAAGACAATGAGAAACTACCCTAGTATGGTAGTTCATCTATATGCACAGGTGTACTTGTATGATGACACCATCAATCTTGTTCTAGTCAATGTCCTCATATTACCGAACCATCTTAATTTGAGAAGTTCAAGTAAAAGCTATTTGGGCTACGCCCACACTTCCAAAAGGGCCATCAGATGAAGGGTGAATATCTAGGCTACACCCACACTTCCAACGAGCCATCAACTGAAGGGTGATAGCAAATACAAGAGAGCAAATGCTAGAAGAATAGAGTAGGCAGTGATAGATGTGGGCATCCGACCTTTGTCCCTCCTAAAAAACAAGGCCTCGTACAGGGGCAGGCTAACCAAGCTTATAAAACCCGAAAGGATCAATTGCAGGGCCATATGATCAAGGACCGATGGCTCGCCTTGAACTATCATCAGCACCGTCGATCTGAGGAAGCAGTAGAGGTTGAGTAGAGAGAGTGTGGTAGGGGGCACAAACATTGGGGATGCAACAGCAAATTCCATGACTTCTTGCTTGTACCTCTTGACGGCATCATCATCTAATACTTTGCTGGTTATTTCAAATCCTGACTCAGAAATGCCAAGGGATTTTAAGATTGTGACCACCACTGACATGAGGAAGGAAGAAACCCCTTTGATCATCCACATCCGAGTATGCATGGGATGCAATCCCCAGGAATGCAAACACCTTGAACCATGGATCAGAGGCCTAGAAACTCAAGGCCATGAAATTCAAGCATACCGGTGTTCATTTTCTCCCCTCTCTCTCTCTCCCCCCTCTCTGCAGCCGGTATATTGGATGGAAATCTTGAGATGGGTTATATTGTTTCAGATCTGATCTGATTTGGGTTCTGCCCTTGATTTCAAAAAAAAAAAAAAAAAAAGAAAGAAAAAAAAAACCCAACGGAGATGACAGGCGAGAGGAGTGACCTGGTTCAGGCCGGGACTGCTGCGACGGAGATGAGGATATGCTTCGATATGCTTCGGTGTTCTGCTGCGGAGGGAAATCGAGATGGCTCCACGACGGAAGTGATGGAGGCGAGGGAGAGACGTCGTCGACGAGAGGGGAGGAGGAAGAGGAAGATGATCAGGCCGCGACGATGAGAGGAAGACGTCCGAACGGATAGAGGAGGAAGGTAGAAGAGGTCTGCGATTTGGGGCCGCGACGATGAGAGGAAGACGTCCGAACGGATCGAGGAGGAAGGTAGAAGAGGTCTGCGATTTGGGGCTTGTGACGATTTGGGCGGTCTTCAGATTTTCGTTTCCCTCCTTTGGTATAAAAGGCTTTTAACATGACCGTTGGATCATTTCTGAAATCAGACGGCCTGGAGTGGTCCTCTCAAATGTGAGTGAGGACGGTCCTCACTAGACCTCTTCTCATATATATATATATATATATATATAGGCTTGAAATATTCAGAGGAATGGAAAAATTATTAGTCATTAGTCAAACAACTGGCCAGTAATAAAATAAAAAAAATTGTCTATTAAACTCTTGGGACCAACTCGGTTCATGCAGGAGCCAAGAGGAGATAGATTATTACAAGTCTCCACTTATGTTAATAGTGAGCTCCACAAGAGCATAATGATCGCATGATGATTATTATGACCGCATCTGTTGAAGGGCTCCCACCCTGACACCCTCCATAGTTTAAAGAGTATCTATTTGTTTGAGAATAAGTTCTCTCTTTCTTTTTCATATATTTTAGAGAGGGTTCTATTGTATTATATATAAAGGAGAAGTAACAGATTACATCAGCTGTATGCAAGATAAGGATAAGTACTATTTAATTTTCAAACAATTCCAGATATATCTGTCATCCTTAGCTACAGTTGCTCGTAGTTGATCCTTAATTATCTTCAGTTATGCTAATATCCTCCCACAAGTTAATGGTTCTTGGGCGAACCATGAGCTTGTCTCGAAGCATTGAAAAACGAGCTGATGTTAAACCTTTTGTGAATATATCGGCCAACTGGTCGAGAGTAGAGATAAACCGCACGATAATTTCTTTGCGGAGAACTTTTTCTCTAATGTAATGATTATCCACTTCGATGTGTTTGGTGCGAGCATGAAAAACCGGATTGGACACCAAAGAAATGGCGCCAATGTTATCACACCAAATAATCGGAGTGCAGGTGACAGGGACATAGAGGTCCTTGAGAACGGAGAGTATCCACGATATCTCAGCCGCCGATTGAGCCAAAGATATATATTCAGACTCGGTGCTGGATTTAGCAACTGTGGGTTGCTTCTTGGCACTCCAGGAAATGAGATTGCTTCCAAGAAACAGACATTGACATGAGGTGGATCGTCTATCATCTGGATTGCCGGCTCAATCCACAGCGGAGAAGCAAGTTATGGATAGCGGTGACTTGGTAAACTGCAGCCCATAAGTAGTCGTCCCCTTTATATATCGTATAATCCGTTTGACCGTTGTCCAATGGGCAGTGGTAGGAGAGTGCATGAACTGACATACTTGATTTACTGCAAAAGTAATATCTGGTCGAGTCCATGTTAAATATTGAAGAGCACCAACAACACTGCGATATTCTGAGGGATCAGAAAGAGGGTCCCCATCAAAGATACTCAACTTTGTTCCACTGATAACCGGGGAGGAGTATGGTTTGGCACCATCCATCTTGTATTTCTTTAACAAGTCAACAGCATATTTGGTTTGATAAAAGAATAACCCAGCACTTGACCTGTGAACCTCGAGGCCCAAAAAATAGTGTAGTGTGCCGAGATCTTTCATTGCAAAGACTGAAGCCAACTGATGAATTAAAGTACCTATTGAAGATGGGTGATTTCTTGTAATGATGATATCATCCACATATATAAGAAGAACAATGACAGTGGAGTTATGACACCATACAAAGAGCGATGGATCAGCCACAGATGCATGAAAACCAATAGATGTTATGTGAGTGGTGAACCTTTCAAACCAAGCCCATGGGGCCTGTTTTAGGTCATATAAGGATTTGTGTAAACGACACACATAATCTGGATGCTGAGAATCGACAAACCCTTGGGGTTGGTGCATGTAGACTTCTTCTTGAAGCTAACCATTGAGGAATGCATTGTTTACGTCAAGTTGACGTATGGGCCAATTAGATTGCACGGCAAGAGACAAGACAATGCGAATGGTGGTGGGTTTGGCAACATGACTAAAAGTCTCAGTATAATCAATGCCAGCTTGCTGGTGAAAACCCTTTGCAACTAACCGCGCCTTATACCTTTCAATTGTCCCATCAGCTTTATATTTCAATTTATAGACCCACTTACAACCCACTATGTTCATGTTTGGCTGAATGGGTACAAGTGTCCAGGTACCATTATGTTGAAGAGCATCAAGTTCTAAGGCCATCGCTGCTCGCCATTTAGGACATTTGGATGCCATACTATAGCATGTGGGTTCTATTTGGTTGGCAAGAGCATGAAGAGCAGTGGGTAATGGGTGCCTTGTATTGAACCAAATCTTTGGTTTTCGAGTACCATCCTTTGAACGAGTTACCATTGGGTGCACAATGACTGAACCAGAGACAGAAGCAGTTTGCTGGGGAACGACATTTGTGTAGCAGTAGCTGGAACAAGTTCACCTATAAGAACATTCATGGGAGACATAGAAGTCCCTGGCGCATTGATGACTGGTGCCTAGAGGTGAAAATCTGGGCCGTGCCGCCACTGAAGCTAGGCCCAACCGTGCCCCGGGCCGGGCCGGCACGGCCCATGATAATTATGCGGGCCGTGCCGTGCCTGGCCCAGGGCCTTTGGGGTCAGCCCAGCACGGCCCAGGGCACGACTCTGGTCGTGCCGTGCTGGGCCGGGCCCTAGTCGGGCCTGGACCGTGCAGCCCGTGGGCGGCCCACAAATCCCCCTCCCTCTTTTTTTATTTTTTTTTATTTTTTTTAGTTCTTTACATCTTAAAGACTTAGACTCTTCACTCTTGATTTTGGACCAATTTCATTAAAATAAAGAAATTAAGAGAGATAACAAGTAGAATAACTCTAATAATGTTTTAAAAAAATACATCAAATAAATTGTTGGGGGGGATTTTTTAAAAAAAGAGCAGTTGGGGGCGGGCCGGGCCGTGCCTGGATGTGCCTGGCCGGGCCTCGTGCCGTGCCGGGCCGCCCGCGGGCCTGGAGCACTGGCCCAGCACGGCACGGTTTTTTAACCGTGCCGGGCCGGGCCGTGCCTTGGGCCTGGCAGCCCTGGCCCAGCATGGCCCAGCGGGACTGCCAGGCCGGGCCGGGCCGGCCCGTTGACCAAGTCAACGTGCCCAAGCACGGCCCAGGCACGGTTTTTTCGTGCTGGGCCCATGCTGGGCTTGGGCCGCCGGCCCAGATTTTCACCTCTACTGGTGCCACATGGGGTGTTGCAACCGTTGCTGTGGATGTGTGCAGAGGTAATTGTTCTGCAGTAGATTGCAGTGGAACCAATGGATTAGATGTCACTTGTTGCATTGTTGGTGGAGTAGGAATCTGCTGATGTGTAGTTGTGGTAGCACATGGTGGCAACTGGGCAGCAACATTGGAGCCCACTGCTTAGGCAGGAAGTACAACAGAATCCGTCACACATGTTTGAGAATGTGGGACAACATTCAAAACTGTCTCTGTGGCTTGAGAAATTGGTGAGGTAGTAGACTTCACCGGTTGTTGGCAAAGTAAAAACATTGGGTCAATGCTCACTTGGGCAGATGAGAGCGTTTCGGACTGTGCATTTTTCAAAGGAAAAACATGTTCATTGAATATAACATGACGAGACAAAAAAACACGACCAGTGTCCAAATCCAAACACCGATAGCCCAAATGACTGAGACTATAACCAATAAATAAACAGGGCCGAGACCTGAACTCTAGTTTATGTTTATTGTATGGTCGGAGCCAAAGAAAACAAAGGCAACCAAAGCGACGTAAAAAATTATAATTGGGTTGGCGATTGAACAAGCACTCCCATGGAGAGCGATTATTGAGAATTTTAGTAGGTAAACGATTAATTAAGAATACAGTAGTGGAAAATGCTTCAACCCAATAACTTAGACGCATATGTGCTTGAGCCAGAAGAGTGAGGCCCATTTCGACAATATGTTGATGTTTTCTTTCAGTGGCCTCATTTTGTTCAGGTGTGTGCGGATAGGAGATACGATGAAAAATACCATTTGTGGATAAATAATGTTGGAATTGCTTACTCATGAACTCACCACCTCCATCGGTTTGGAGGGCTTTGATTTTATGAGAAAGCTGATTTTCAACATAATTCTTAAATTTGTGAAAAACACTAAATGTTTGAGATTTGGCAGAAAGTGGATACAACCATACATACTTAGTGCAATCGTCAATAAAAGCAACATAAAAACTATATCCACTTATTGATAATGCAGGAGATGCCCCCCAGTGGCGGAACCACAGTCAGGCCCGGGGGGGCCAGGCTTTGGAAAAAGTTTTAAAAATCACCAAAATGGCCCCCCCCCCAAGGATTTTGAAATTTTTAAAAGATGAGTTCCATCTGGGATTTGGCCCCACACCCTACTCTTAAAAGAAGAATTTTCCAGTTTCAGCTCCCCAGTCTTCATCCACTTTAGAAGACCTTTTTCTTCTGGAAACCTTTTCCAGCCTCCAGCCAAACCAGCAATCCCCTTTTTCTGTTTTCCTTCTTCTCCTTTAAGCAGTTAAGCTCTTATCTTCAGCTATTGAAACTGAAAGTAAAAGGCGGCAAGGCGCATCATCTGTTTGAGAAAATGTCTCGACCCCAAGTCACCATAAGTCCATGTCAGGTACTCTTTTTTCTTCAAGGAAAGTGATTAGAAAGAGGGGTTTTGTGTGTTTGCCTCTTTTCTTTTGCTTTTCATCTTTTTTGGTATCTATTGCAAAGTTTCTATGGTATTTGTTGTGATTTTTCTTGGGTTCCTTTCTAAGTTGTGTTTTTTTTTTTACTTGGGGTTAACCCCAACTATTACCCTGTTCAGGTTTTTTTTTTTAACGTTACACACTTCTCATGAAATTAATCTGCGAAATTGCGATTTCATGACTTGGAAGTCCCAAAATCCTCGTCTTTTACAGCCACAGATGTTCGGAATTCATGTAACAGAAGCAGAGAAGCACATGGTTTTGTGGTGGTATATTCCATCTGGACCATCTCTTGCACAGTTGCACACTGGAAAAGCCCTGAGGCAATAACCTGGTGTGCAAGGCATGGAATATGTCACTTATTCTTAACTCATGCAATCAACTCAAGAAAAAGATCCAGGGATCTTAATGTTGTAGCTTGCCCATAATGTGCTGAGTATTAAACTATGCTTTTCTTGATCCTAAACGTTTCGGCTCACATGCATATCTATATTCCCTGTCATTCTTTGTTGGGCCTGGTTGGGTTTGTAGTTTGAAGATGGTAGTCATTGGGCCATCCTAAACTTAGGACCAGGGGTGGCCTTTTTTTCCCCCCTTATTCATACTTCAAGCCTAGCTTGCATTGTGTGCTACTTTGGAGTTTGGCCCAGAGGTTGAAAACACATTCTGACTCACCTGGAGTCTACCTGGTTCATTAAATCACTTGCTTGATTGAGTATTTTGACTGAGTTAATCATCTTCCTTGACAGGCTTATAATCCCATTGTAGGTAAGAGGCGAATCGAAATGTTGGGTTTCGGGGGCGGTCGCACCCATCAGAAATAAGCCCTCGCCCCCTCAAATGATCAAACAACGAAGAAACAAGAAAGCAATATCCCCCACCCAAGAAAACCCATGCCCAAACATTGATGGCCTAGAGTGGAAGACCACATTGACATTACCCTGGCCCAGCCTATACCCAGCCCATTACCATAACCATTTATCACGTTTATTTCCACATGTAGGCACATGCATTTGATATTTAAACACAAACAATTAGTAGCAAGAAAGGGAAAGCTATGCCTCTGAAGAGGCAATACCTTGCTTTGCCTGGAACAAGCTCATGAGTCATGACTAAATACTTACACTGTTCAGGTTTTTTTTTTTATTTTTTATTTCTCTAAGTCTTTACACAGCAAAGGCCAAAGAGTGATTATGTGATTGCCAAGTCACCATAAGTGAATGTCTTAAAGGTGAATTTGGGGTTGCGCTTGTCATATATATTGAGAAATATCAATATAAGATGCAACAAGCATAAATGGTTGGTCTTTCATTCTTTCACCATACCAAATATGATTTTGGACATATAATAAATATGATTTTTATTTGACTTGTAGATGGGAAAGTCATCTACAATTGATGGATTTTTCAAATGAAAAAATCCTCAAAACTTAGAAGCCGATGCATCATTGCCGACCTCTAACGTTGAGATTCCAATTTCTGAAGACCGTCCTACAAAATCACAAAGAGCTGAAATCAATGAACTTGATATTAGTTCATTAGAGCGTGATCCAGGATTGCGTCTACGGATATGAGATTATGATATTAATCGGCGTGATGAAATTCGACGGAAGTACATTAAGGTTGGTCCATACCAACCTATGCTTTCAAAGTATCCGAAATCTGGATCAATAACTAATCTTCGTAGCTTTCAGCATTCGTGGTTCAAGCTATTTCCTTCATGGTTGGAATATTCCCCAGAGAAAGATGTTATTTTTTGTCTACCATGCTATCTTTTTAATAAGCAAACTAGACTTGCTTCGCAAAATGCATTCACTCTTATTGGATTTAAGAATTGGAAGAAAGTTAAAGATGGAAAAAATTGTGCTTTATTGAGTCATGTTGGGAAGGATCCTAATTCTCCTCATAAAGTTGCCGAGAGATCATGTGAAGATTTGATGAATCAATCTCAACACATACAGAAAGTGTTTGACAAATTCACTTCGGAAGAAATTGCAACCAATCGATTACGGCTTATGGCTTCAATTGATACAGTCCGATGGCTTACATTTCAAGGTTGTGCTTTTAGAGGCCACGATGAAAGTCATAGTTCAATCAATCGTGGAAATTATATTGAAATGTTGAATTTGTTGAGTTCTTATAATGAGAAAGTTGCACAAGTTGTGTTAGATAAAGCTCCAAAAAATGCTTCTTACACATCACCAAAGATCCAAAAAGAAATTCTCCGTGTTTTTTCAACCAAAGTGAAGAAGATAATTCGTGAAGAAATTGGTGATGCGAAATTTTGTATACTTGTTGATGAAGCTCGTGATGAGTCAAAGAAGGAGCAAATGGCTATAATTTTGAGATTCGTCGACAAAGATGGCTTTGTGCGAGAGCATTTTTTTGGGCTTGTTCATGTCTCCAACACTGCATCATTGACCTTAAAAAATGAGATATATGCTGTATTGTCTTATCATAATCTCGATGTTCAGAATATTAGAGGGCAGGGATACGATGGTGCAAGCAATATGCGGGGTGAGTGGAATGGATTACAAGCTTTGATTTTGAAGGATTGTCCATATGCTTACTATGTCCATTGTTTAGCACATCGCTTGCAATTGGCATTAGTTTCAGCATCAAAAGAAGTTAATCCAATTTATCAATTTTTTACTAAATTGACTTCTATTGTCAATATTGTTGGCGCGTCATGCAAGCGTAATGATGAGTTAAAAGTTGCTCAAGCTGCTGAAATTGCACATTTGATTGCCATTGATGAGCTCGAGAGTGGGAGAGGACTTAATTAGATTGGTTCTTTACAACGGGCAGGAGCTACTCGTTGGAGTTCTCACTTGAAATCAGTTTCTAGCTTGATAAAGATGTTTAGTCCAACATGTGTAGTTCTAATTAACATCATTGAGGATGGAACTACTTTTTCTCAACGAGGAGATGCAGACTCAGCTTACGAGGCAATGACTTCATTTGAATTTGTTTTCATCTTGCATCTTATGAAAGAAATCATGGAGATCACTGAATTACTTTGTCAAGCTTTGCAATGTCAATCTCAAGACATTTTAAATGTCATGCATCTTGTTTCATCTACTAAAGCACTTATCCAAAAATTGAGAGATGTTGGGTGGGATGCTTTACTTACCAAGGTGAAATCATTTTGTGAGGCACGCAATATAGATGTCCCAGATATGAATGCTCGTTATGTTGCGAGACGAGGTCGAGCCCGCCATCAACAAGATGAGTTTACAATTGAGTATCATTGTCGAATAGAAATTTTTTATGCTGCGATTGATTCTCAATTACAAGAATTAAATGGTCGGTTTAGTGAGCATGCAGTAGAGTTGCTTCTTCTTAGCTCAGCTTTGGATCCTCGAAATGCACATGAATCTTTCAGAGGCGATGATATTTGCAAGTTGGTAGACAATTTTTATCCTCGAGACTTCACAGAAAATGAGAAAATGCAATTGAGAATGGAACTTCACCATTATTAGTATAATGTAGTTCGACATTCAGACTTTAAAAAATTGTCAACTGTTTCTGATCTGTGTCAATGGTTGGTAAAGACTAGAAGATCAACAGTCTACCAACTTGTTTTTAGAGTGATTGAACTTGTGCTTACTCTTCCAGTTTCTACTGCAACTACTGAACGATCATTTTCAGCCATGAATATTGTCAAAACTAGGCTTCGCAGCAAAATGGAGGATGATTTTCTCTCTGACTCTTTGATTGTGTACATTGAAAAAGAAATTGCTGAAAAGCTTAGCACATAATCAATCATAGACGATTTTCGAGATTTGAAAGAACGTCGAGTTCCATTTTGATAGATGATTGAGTTGAAATGTACTAAGAAACAATTATTTTACAACTTTTCTTTGCTTATATTTTGTTAAGGCTGAATATATACCGATTTTAATTTTCATGTCAAATTTAGTCTTGAATCGTAATACATTTTTCTTGCTTGAACTTACAACTATGTCGAAAGAAAAGTTAAAAGTACGATAGTTATAATAATTGGTGAAATAAAATTTTATTCAAATTTGGCCCCCCCCAAGATGAAATCCTGGTTCCGCCCCAGATGCCCCCCAAAGATCACAATGTATTAGTTCCAAAGGATGAGATGAAATGGAGGAAGAAGTAAAGAAAGGTAACTTCTTGCTTTTTCCCAACTGACACTCGGTACAGAGGGAAGATAGTTTGGAAGAGCCAACAATTGGAGCTTGTGAGTGGTTATAGCTACATCCTCCATGAGACCCACGCCCTCTTCCTCGATTGGAGTTACGTCCTCCATGAGACCCACGTCCCATATTAGACTGCAGCCCATTTTTAGAAGTGAAGAGAGCGGCGGTCGTTTGATCAGATGTTGCCGAGAAGTGATGACGAAGAAGACGCATCTCCATATTTAAGAGAAGACCATGAACATAGGCAACTGAAACTGGGTCAATTTGATTGGCAGCGGCTACATTCATGACAACTGGATCGTACTCCTCAGGAAGACCATCCAGAATATGGGTCACTTGGTCAGATTCATCAACACAATGTCCAACAGCTGATAATTCATCGACAATAGTCTTATGTTTAAGCATATAATCTATAATAGACAGATTACCTTTCTGCAGAGTTTGTAGTTGTCGCTTCAGTTCAATAGTGTGAGCACGAGAGAGAGAAGCAAAACGTTGCTCTATGGCTGTCCATACTGCCTACGAAGTGCGCAACCCAACAACCTGAGAGAGCACATGCTCAGAAAGTGTTGCACGTAGCCAACTGAGAAGATTTTGGTCCTGCCTATTCCACTCAACAAAGGCAGGATTGACTGTTGTAGAGATTTTGTTATCTTTATCCAGTAGAAATTTTTCTGGACACGGGTTCGAGCCATCAATAAATCCCATCAGATCATGACTCAGAAGGAGCGGCTCGAACTGTGATCGCCATAGCAGAAAATTATTGCGATCCAGTTTGATGGATACAAGATTTAAAATATTGGAAATAATAAATGAAGGAGAAGCAACACCAGTGGAGAGAGCCATAACAGCAATAGGAACAACAATGATGAACGTGTCACAGCAGTGATGAATGTCACAGTAAGTGGGCAAGTGGCACAGATGGCAACTAAGAAAGAGAGATGAATAGAGATGACGTCAGTCTTGATGGCTTTGATACCATGTTTGAGAATAAGTTCTCTCTCTCTTTTTCATATATTTTAGAAAGGGTTCTATTGTATTTTATATATAAAGGAGAAGTTACAGATTACATCAGCTGTATACAAGATAAGGATAAGTATTATTTAATTTTTAAACAATTCCAGGTATATCTGTCATCCTTAGCTACAGTTGCTCTTTGTCGATCCTTATCTTCAGTTATGCTAATAGTATTGGCATTGTGTTGTTGATTAAACAGCCAAATCGATGATTGGATGGGGATGGGGGTTGTTCAAGTTTCAACCCCTTTCTTACAAGTGAGATTTTACAACAACCTGCCCGGGACCGCAAGCAGCCTATTTCTGCCTAGTTGGATTTTACAACCACGCATGCCTTGTCTGACAGCAATAATTTTTAAGAGTTAATGACCGGCTGTGAAACTCCCTCAGTCCAAAAGAAAATTTTGGAGAATTGAACGAGCATTTGGAATTCCTGCAAGGTTAACTCCAGTTTAAACAACAACAACAAAAAACACTTAATTATCTTACGGACACTCGTTATTTATCTATATCCCAAACCTGAACATTATGAGCTTGGATAAACAACTCCAGTAATATTTTTCTCTCCTTTTGGAGCTAGATTTCTACTTAAGCCATTTCGCCATTCCACACTTTTTTAATCCCTCCAGTATTTCTATATTTCATTACTTTTACACCTCCATCTTATTCTTCCTGCCTAAGGAAGGGGTATTCCATTCCAATAGGAGTTGGTGTCACCATTAAATTGATTAACACAATCTTATGCATATAAATTAATCATATTTTTCATCTAGAGGTCAATCTTGTGGTGAGAATCAAGGGGTTAAGAGTCATGCATCCATAATTAAAATCCATAATTAAACTAAAGAGCCATAGATCAAGGGGTTAAGTTGATGATGTCGACAATCTAAAACAATGCCTTCTAACCATTAAACTTAATGTCCTGCCCATGCCACGCCTCTGCACTGCAATTGAGCTGCTGCCGCACCCCCCACATCAGTTCCAAATTGCAATGCATGAGAAATAAATAAGCCAACTAGCAGAAAATAAAATTCCAATGGCAAAAAAAAGAAAAAGAAAACACAAATTAATATGAAGTTTTCACCTTAAACAACATGTGCGATTCAATGAGTAACTTCAGTTGAAGTTAATAAGTTAAGAGAGAGAAAGATTAAAGTCCATTGCAATAAATCTGATTCTCCAAATATGAGGATGTGATTTTTAACATGACATATATGAATATTACATGGAACCCACATTCATGGTTGTCACAACTTCAGCAGCATTAAAAGAGGGACCAAATGCCCTGATTAACTAAACCTGCTCTCAACCGAAAAAATAATAATAACCTGCTCCGATGTCACTAGAGGCAGGCGAAATGAAGACATACCAAGAAAGATGAATGAACCAAGGGGGATGAAATTTTCTCCTTCAATAGGAGTAATTCCTTTTTATTTATTTTTTTCTTCACCTGAAGTTGTGGAATGTCCTGGAGTACATTACGAGTTTAGCCAGACAAAATCCCGACGTGACCAAAATGGGCAGGTGCTTTTATTCCAAATCCTTCTACACAATGCAACTGTGAAGGTTCAAACCGCACCTTCTGAATATACGACTCCAAGTCTCCAGCACAGGGAAGATCAGTGAATCCGTAGGAGATATTTTGACAGGATTTGTTGCGTGAAAACAACATAAATTGTGTTACCAGTGGCGCCCTCACGTCATTCACAAAAACTATATGAATTAATTGGGCCATTCTTGTCCTGTTCTTCTGTCGGCCGAATTACTTCACAAACAGAACTAAGCATTATCTTGTGCTGATTTCTATTGTCTTGGTGGCTGTTCTGCTCCATGCCCAGAGCATTTTGTGATTCTTGTTGATCATCAAAGTTGACATCAGTGGCTTGTAGTTTAGCTGCCTCAACAAGGAATGTTCGTAACTCTTCATGCTCTACTGACTTCCTAAAATTAAATTCCTCTCTACTTTCATGACAGCTGATGCTCTGCATTTTCCTCTCTAACTTGTCCTTTACTTTCTGAAAAAAGTGAAATGAAAAAGGAAGAAGAATAACTGCAGAAACATCAGTTTCTGAAAGAGAAGATCCACAAGATAAAAACATGCAAAATAATCAATGTACCATTTTAATCAAAAGAATAACAACCGGGAATGCTGAACTCTGATCACAAGAACAACTACATCGTATATCTTCATCGACAAAAACATGATCCTTCTTTAACTATTGGGGTGTATATGAGAACCTCACATCTCTTGTTATCAACTAATCAAAGAAACATCATTTTGAAGCATAACTTTCTTTTCATTGAGCTAGTCACATATGTCATATTTATGCAGAGAAGACTAGGCCTTCCTCGCACAGCGGCGGGTAAGGTTGTCAATGAGTCAAACCAGCTCAACTTTGCTCCCTTGGGCTTGGTCTCAAGCCCACACTTGGGAGCCAATTAAGTCAAATTTGAACTCAACTCCTTTAGCTCATGAACCAAGCTTGAGTCAGCACCTGCTCAATTTGAAATGGACCGAGCCCAGGCTCGATTAAGTTAACATTATATATGAGCTGAAGCCAAAGCTTGGCCCATGGGCGTATCCACATATGCGTATGGGAGTGGTTGCCCCATCGTAACTTGGGTCTGCCTCCGAAACCCGCATGAAAATCTTGGGTCTGTCTCCAAAACCCGCATGAAAATCTTGGGATTGCCCACAAAATCCAACTACCTGTTTGGGTTTGCCCCCCTTAAAATAAAAAAAAACCCCACCTGGGTCTGCCACTGGCTTGGCTAATTAATATATATAATACGTATGTATGTGGAATACAAGCCTATCCCAAGCCCAACCTTGAAATAACAGTTTCACACAGATACGAGGGAAAAGTTCACACATGATGATAATACACAACTTTAATGAATTTCTCCAAAACTAAGATGGCCATTGGCTGCATGATTTAATCTATTTTGAAATTAAAGAAACACTAGTCTAACCCCTAATCCTAGATTTAATTAGAATTAGACAAACCATTAATTTCTTCCTAACTTAAGCAATCACAATTGAAGGAAATACAGAAAGGTAGAAATAAACCCCCATGGCCCTAACTCAGAGACAATAAAGGGGAGGAAGACTTGTGCAAGAATGGGAGGGCACAAATTTCAGTTGCTTTTCTCGTGAAATCTATGAGAAAGTGAGTATCACATAAAGACCTTTCTCTTGGAAGCATCATCTCCCAAACTCTTTTTTTGTTTTTACGCTTTTCGCCTTTTTTCAAAGGTAAATTTGGGCAAAACTTGAACAATTATAGATTTATATGAGTGAACATGGAACACAGCATGGATCAGCTAGCTGGAGCTAATTTGTATGATGTTGCGTGATTCCCCACTTCTTTTTTTTTTTTTTTAATGATTCCCCCCTTCCCTCAGCTAATTTATAAGTTTCTAACGTTGGCCTATTCTAATGGAGAAACAGAATCATGTAGCCGACCCAAACATGGTTGGCGGTGCAAGGCTTTGATGATGATGATGAACCTCGGCTTATTTCAATCAATCAACATCAATCAAGAATAAGGAAATGGATGATTATTCTCTTACAGCACTCCATGATAAAAAAAACACCCCAAAAAATTCCCCCATTAGGGTGCTCTGCAATACCATGATCTCCAACACCCCCTAGAGTTGGTGCATGAATATCAAACATGCCTAACTTCTCTAGTGCACAGGTAAAGCCGAGTTGGCCTTGTAGCTGTTCTTAGAAAATTGCTGAATTGATCACATAAACGAACAAAGGTTGAAGAAATTAGCATGGCAGTGATTTTTTCTTTAAAGCTGAGTTGCCCTTATAGCTGTTCTTAGAAGATTGGTGAATTCATCATCTGGGTAAACAAAGGTCGAACAAATTAGCATGGCAGTATTTTTTTCACACAAAGCAGCAGTCTACTCTGGCTTGGTTTTTGTTCATAAAAAATCAGAGATTTGAAGAGAAGCCTGATTATCACAATGTAGTTGCACAGGAACAAATACTGGATACCCCATCTCCTGTGGAAGAGAACAAAATCATAACAACTCACATATGGTAACAACCATGTCCTACCATTCAACTTCAGCACTTGACCAAGCGATAACAGATTACTTTTTGCTACACCAGGTCACCAAGTTTGTCCTAATAGATACAATATCCGCTTGTAAATCTTATATTGCTTGGACAACTAATGCAGTTAGCATCACAGGACCCAGAGATATCACAACTATCAGGTCATAATCTCCACAAACCATGTGGTGGCCTCCATAAACATGAAAGGCACACAGCTTAACCTCTGAGCTTAAGGATGATGCAAGGGAGAACCTTCAAAAAATTAAAAATAAAATAAAAATCCTTGAGAGCCCAGTCAGTTCTTGTACTCCATTCATGTCTTAAAGGAGCTGAGAATACACAACCACCAGGTCGTGGTTATGGTAAGTAAGAATTCAGTCCAATCAAGACTAAATGAAACAAAGTCAAAGGTAAGATAGTCCTAGACAGACTCAGCTTCATCCCTATGACGTTGCAAAAGGACTTCATTTCATCCTCATTACCCAAGTTGCATGAGTACAGATACATGGCATGAACTCGGATTCTGATACTGGCATGAGGTGCCCGATTCAGAAAATTTTCAAAAACATAGCACTTGTAGATTATTTTAAAAAATGTAAACAAACTTTTGCTTTAGAAAAAAAAATAATATGAAGAAATGGAACTAATGGAAAAGTATGTACAAAAGTTATTATAGACAATCAAGTAATAATAATTGTCAGTTACAGAACTTTTAGGATGAGAGAAGGCTTTGGAATATTGGATGATCCAGTCGATCACTCCTTGCTTTATTTATAAAGACTACTAGCCTTAATCAAGGCAATTGCAATCTATGTATGGGGAAAGAATATAAGTTACAATCTTTTATACATGGAAAGAGAATATAAACAGATCTGTGGTCAGTCAACTAATCCCACGTGATGTAGGAGTATGGGCCTATTGTACAGGGGCCTTGGGTCAGATGGTGTTAACAATAATTACCGATAGAAAAAAAAAAAAGTAATAAATATGCTAATGTTTGAGTAAGATTTTAAGGAAGAAAAAATGTTTCTGAAATAATCAAGCAATAAATATGTTAAAGTTTGAGTAATATTTTAAGGAAGAATTATATCAAAAAATATTTTAAGGAAATAAAAATGTTTAAATTAGTAATAGAAGACCTGTGAAGAAGCTGACAGTGTCATGTCTGAAATGTATCCACCACAATAAGGCCACGCAAAACATGGCTCAGAAGTCAGAACCAATACAAATGATTGAAACCGCCATAAAATTGAAATGGCTCTGTCAGCCAAAATTTATGATCACATTTACCATTGTGACAACCATCAACCACAATTATAGACCAATACGAAGAAAATTAAGGAAAATCGGGTAATGGTAGGCCTGAGAAGCAGATGAGTGTAGCATGGCATTCTCAAGCTTAAGTATAGCATTCTTTAGAGCACATGACACTCATTACATATTAAAAATGTTAATCCAACACAAAGGACATATCCCTTTGCTTAATTTATTAACTACTTACTTGAGTCTCTTACATGCTCAAGAAACCAAGATATCATGCAAATCTATGACATAAGAATATGAGATAGATGAAAACGACATATATTGAGAGCAACTGTTAGACACTTATTGGACACAGAAGCTATTGCTAATATTAACACCATATTTAAATTGATAGAAGGGTACTATGTTCTTTCCTTTTACAATTTAACAAGGACATTGACATGTTTTTATTGTCCTATAATTTCTATAATTAATATAAATATTAATTTCAAAAAAATTTTCTTTCTTGTTGCTGCCATTAAAGAAAGTTCAGTGGCTTTTTTTTTTTTTTGGGTTTGGGGGGGGGGGGGGGGGGGGGCGGGCGGCGGCGGTTGTTGCTGCAAACAAACAAGGTGCTACCAAGAGATTAGGTTGGGGCAAGATTATTATCCTCAGCATCTCCTCTTTCAACAGTAAAAAAGATTTTTTTTTTTAATTAAAAGAAGAACCAACACACATTAAAGTTAAAATTAGAAACTCCCCACCTATCCCCTTCCTTGCAGTAGCCTCTATTGTTCCTGATAGATAGATGTTCATAATATTAGCCAGGCTTAAGTGTTTAAACACTGAATTGCGCCCAGTATGTCATCTCCCACAAAGAGTCTCCATATTGATTCTTCACTTTGAGGAATCAATTAAGAAAGGTCAACAAAACATTAGAAAAGAGTCTTTGTTACAAAGCTCTTGCACTTTTATTATTTGGTTATATTGTAACATGTTAAAGTTTTCTTCTCCCTGAACTGTATTATAGCTTTTATAAGATGAATAAAATTGCAATTGTTAGTTGTTATTTCATCCCTGGTAAATCTCCTCTTTGATTTGATTGATCAGGTCAATACCCCACATATGCACAAAAAATGATCTTAAATAGTTCCAATCTTTTGCCCCTCATCATTGTCACCGGTCCATCATCAATATCAGCATCATAGTCATCATTTGCCAATTCTAGTGAATCCATCCACTAGAATAGCAGGTGACCATAAAACTAGAATTACTAGGTGAAACATTATAAACTAATACAGGCTGAAGTAGGGCCAAGACCCACTCACATGGCTAGCCTAGCCCAAAGGATGCAGCAGTATAAAGGTATAAAGTCCCCCCCGGCTGACAATAGACTGTAGAGCCCCCGAGGGAACCCGAATAGATCTCATCCAGCATACCAGCTTCTTTAGATATTTCTATGATGATCTTTCTATATCATTCCCTAGGATCTAAGTTATTCTAATTTCATTTTTTAGAAACCAAAGCAGTGTAGAAAGGAATGATTAGTGATCAAAGATGGATTTAGCAAGCATGTGTCACAAAGATTCTAGGAAAATAAAGTAATCCACAGTACAAACACTCAATATGGGATGTGGACATCCATCCAATAGGCCTATATAAAGCCTCACACTGTATTCTCTAGAGACAAATTTTCATAATTTTCACCATATGCAGAGGACTCTTCTCCTTTGATATTCCTTTGATTCTTAGTCTTCTAACACTAAAATCAGAAGTGCTCAGCTTGGTTTGAAGGTATCCACGTAAGCGAAGGCAGATCTTACTCCACCAATCTGGCTGTGTCACACACACAACGCTGATTGAAAACTAGTTTCTAGATTCAAAAAATTAGTTCTTTAGTTTCCCCATCTATTTTAGGAATTCCCACATCTAGTATGTAAATTCAGTAAGCTCTGTGAATCATAGCAAGAACTACTATGAGAAGACTTGTTTTAATTATTATCAAGTATTTAGAGAAGACCATTTACTCTTTCCTCCCAATGAATAGTTACCCCATACCAGCTACTGCTAGCAAGAGGCTGAAAGAGCTCCCCTCCTCCTCCTCCTCCTCCTCCTCCTAGTCCTACCAACTTTCTACTTCCCCATTCCTAGTGATATTGCGAACAGCAAAAAATTTGCAGGATGGAGCATAATTCACAACTCTTGTGTGTAAATGTAAATTATGAACATTGTTTCAAACGAATATGTCATTGTAATATAATTCATCCATTAAAAATTTAGTTTTTAGTTGTTCACAAGAATCATTCATGTTCATGGCATCCAACACAAACACAGCAAGGTAGAATCAGCAAGCAAGAAAATAGAAGAGACAAGGAAATTTAACTGCAAAAGGAAAACGAAAGTAAACAGATTCAGAAAAAAAGGAGGGACCTTGAGCATCTTAGGGCTGAATTTGGGAACGCCGATCTGGCTGACGGTGAGAGCTCCAAAGAAATTCCCCAAAAGAGCCGCATCGGGCACCGCCAATCCCCAGCACAACCCTGCAACAAATCCCCCAAAGAAACTGTCCCCGGCTCCCGTCGAGTCGATCTGCACCGTCTGAAACGACGGGATCTGCATCTCCCCATCCCTCCAATAGATCCTGCAGCCCTCCTCCCCATCCGTGACGATGACGCAGCAATGCGCCCTCGCCTCTTCTACATCAACGAACACAGCCTCCTCCGCAGAGGCCTTGAGGAAGGAGATCCGAGGGAGGAGGTGGTGGAAGCCGCTGTCCTTGAGGGCGACGAGGCGGACGGCGCCGTCGGATGGGTCGAAGGTGCGGATGAGGGCCTGAACGTCGACAAAGACGTGGCAACAGAGGTCGAGCATCCGGTCTAGGGTTTCTGGAGTGATCTCGCCGGCGACGCCGATGGCGAGGCCGAAGTCAAATCGGGGAGATGGCGGCGGCGGCGGGAGGTCTGAGGGGGAGATAGTGGCGCAGCCGTGGATGCGACGGAGGATGCGGTCGTCGTCGTTGTCGGAGGAAGAGGAAGAGGAGAAGTAGGCGTGGAAGAGGGTTGTTTTGGAAGGGAGGGAGCAGATGATGGGAGGATGCCTTGAAACGGAGCGAGAGTAGGAGAAATCGGGGCCGACCTTGGATACATAGCAGTGCGAGGAGGAGGAGGAGGTGGTGGTTTTAGAGAGAGAGTCGAGGACGTTGGAGACGAAGGAGGCAGAACCGCCCAAGGTCTCGCTAACCACGACCCCGTCTCGGATGAGAACGTCGTGGCAGTAGTTACCAACCACCAGCCCTTTTCCTTCCATCTTCTTCCTTTCTACTTCTTCTTCTATTGTTGTTGGTGATGATGACGAATAATAATAATGATGGTCGATAATGATGAAGGTGAAGGGAATTCGAATTCGATTCTTCTACGTTGTTGTTGTGTTTGTATTGATTTGGATGAATAATTAGTATGGTAGTGGGGTTTTGCCATTACCATTTGAAGAATGTACGATCGATATCAATAGATAGATAGAAAGAAACGCAACTACTGAACCAGGCACAGGATTCCTGGCTCATGCGTGAGACTGTGGAAGAAGAGGAAAGAACAAGAACGTAAAGGCTAGACGAGCTGATGTGGTGGCACGAACGTGCTGCAAACCCAAGCCGTGTATCAGCTGCGCTCTGCAACGTAGAGAGGAAGCTCGAACGGAAAAGGAAACAAATCGATTCGATGGAATATAAACGGGCACATGGTCATCGACAACTCATAAAAACTCGACGTCTTATAAAAAAAATTGTTGAATAGTATATTGAATTGATCGAGTCAAGCAGGGTTATAACGTCAGCTCATCTACACCGTTTAAGCCCAATGGGTTGGACGAGTGGTATGGACCACGATTCCTCTCTCTTTCAGAGCTAGAGGTCCTGGTATTGACCCCCGGTTCCCCCCTCTTCAGGAACCGAAGGTTGAGTCCACTTGTGCTACCACCTAGGGCAACAGGGGTTTTACCCGGCTTCTCTCTGGGCCCGGAGGGAATAATCCAGTCCAAATGATTGGAAACACTCCGTTAGCATATATATAAAAAAAAAAGGCCTTAAATAGAGCGCGCATTGGCAATTTACCAATATTTAATAGCCAGCGCTTTAAAACTCGGCGTGATGAGCCCAACTGGACTCAGTTTGTGATCAATCATTCTTTTCAGTTTGAGGTGATAAACGAGTTTGACATCCCATGTGGGTTATGAATCTTTAACTACCAACAAACGCCCGGGCTACAATAAATATATTTTCAATTTTGATATTATTATTTAAGAGAGATGCTTCTATATGAGAGATACCTTATTATAAGAGATAAGGTGGGGCTCTCGCATCAATATCCAATACCAACAACTTAAATGTGAAAGCCCTCACCGCACCCCTATCTCTCATAATAAGGTGAGAGAATTCTCACAGGAGCACTTCTCATTATTTAATACATCTAATGAGAGGTGGCATTGGGGGCACAATTATAATTTTACACACACACACACATATATATATATATATATATCATACTATGATAATGCATTGAAAAAAGAATCTCTAAATTAGATTAAGCTAATTCAAAAGAATTACTATTGAATTTAGTTTCAAATAAGAAATAAGATAAATAGAAACTAATTGTTGCAAGTGTTTCAGGAAGATCGTTATTTTGCATTGTTGGCATCGCGTATCAAATTGAAAACCACATATATCAAGTAAGCTATATTCATAAGTGGGCCTTATATTTCAGCCGCTTAGATCTGTCAGAATTGACCATTTCCATCTCCTATCTTCACCTAATATTGGCCCATCAGTCACAAAAATTAAGGTTGGGCTCCACTAATGGGGTAAAGAAAGAATAAAAGGATAGGAAGAGATACTGGAATATAACATGAAGTGGCATTTTTTTAATCATTTCTAAGATTTTATGATCAGTCTAACCACGTCACATAATAATATGAAAACTATTAATATATATAAAAAAAGGAAAAACACATAATGAAGTTGGAAAAAATAACAAAAAATGAAAAAGGTAACAAAAACTCAATTTTCAATGGGCCCAACATATTGATAGAAAAACCACAGAGATTAAGCAGGCATATAATCCATTAGTTCGCCTTTCCTATTGCTTTAAAATAAAAATTGTCTCAAAGATTAAAAAAATAAAAAACCTTTGAAGGGCTTGGTGTGATTGGGGTTAGCCCAGCACTGCCTTTGTTGACTGGGCTCTAGTTTTGAGGACTGTTGGTTGGGCTTAATAAGTGTTTGTCTGGCCTAATGACTAACAGTAACAGCTGACATAAAAACCCAAGTACACTCCCACCATCACCTACAATTTTACACTAAGAGGAATAATTTTCAAATGGGCTGGCTGTGACCGGAATGAGGTCTGGAATGTTTGGCGTAAGTAAATGAATAGAACGAAACTGCATGCTAATATAATGTATGTGTCATTCTTTTAATGACTGATTTAACCAAATAAGTTATTAGAAGTCCAAAGTAGAGATCTCTTTCCCTTTTTACAGGAGTATTAATGCGAGATGTAGGCATGAGGGGTTTAAGAAATTATATAGATGAAAAACTTGTTTAAATTTAAATTGGACATTATGAGATGACATAAATCTTGAGAGGTGCAATGGCCTGCATCAAAATCAAAGCTTGTACGTTTTTTTTTAATCCGAAGCTCTACGGGTGATGACCTCATAAAACGAATCATATTGTTTTAATATATATAATAAGATATATAGAAAGAAGAAAAATAAGGAAGAAGATTAAAAAAAATAAATATAAGTATAATAATAAAGAAAGAAAATAAGTCAGCATATTCATGGTTGAGTCGTGTTGGCACCTTAGTATCACATAGATGGTTAAGGAAACAATCCATGGGTTTTCAACTTCAATTTATTGAATATTAAACAGTAGCCCAACTTACCCTATGTTTGGGAAGTGGGGAGGAAAGGGGAGGGGAGGGGAAGGAAAATGAAGGAGAGGGGAAATTAATTTTCCTTCCTCTTGTTTGGGAAGTCAAAAAAATAGGGGGAAGAAAAGTGAAAAAGTAGGGTTTTGTTTGTTTGTGAGATAGAGAGAAAATTACCATTTTGTCCTTACTTTTATAAAAACTTCAAAATTATATTTTATAGACAAATAGCAGTTTTGTAATTTTTCAACTTTTCCCTTATTTTCCTCCCTGTTTTTTTTTTTTTTGTGCGGGGGGGGGGGGGGGGGGGGGGGGGGGGGGTGGATTTCCCCCCCCCCCCCCCCCCCCATTTTCCCTCTCCCCTTTCCCGAACACCATCTAAAAAACTTTTTCCCCCACTTTCTCCTCCTCTCCCCTCCCCCCCCATCTTCCTCCCTTTCCAAAGGGAGGGTTAGGGAAGAAGAAAAATAAAAGAAAAGGATAAGGGAAGAAGGGTTGGTGCCATTGCCTTCAATCTCAAAGGCAGCCCCCAATTCTCCGAGTTTTCGAGCCGATTGTCACTCGGACGAGTTTTACAACAACACTGTAATTAACTGCAATGAGCACGTTCAAAACTAAAAGCTTTTTTTTTTTAATTATTATTATTAAATTACATGCAAGTGTAACACGAGCCGAACAATGAAGGTGGGCCTACAGCATCATCAAATTTGAGATGGTTGTAACTTGTACGTATTCTCATTCCACTTGCTTTATTAAAAAAAAAAAAAAACATAAAAGGAGGTGCTTATATTATTCAGAAAGGGAAAGAAATGCTTATTCCTTTTCATTGGATCGGATGACTACCTTGTGTTGTGTATCCCTATGCGTGTGATAATGATATATAAAGAGATCACTTTGATTCCGTCAAACTGAGATGCAGTCTTTTATTTATTTCTTGTTTCTTTTATTAGATTCTTTTTTTTTTCTAGTAAAAAGATATTTTATTAAAAAGCACAAGACCAACGGAAGAGAAAAAGATATTAGATTCTTTGTCATAGTCATATCATATGTTAAGACCAAGTTCGAGGGACCTCTTTTGTTTGGCAGAGTATGTACTAATTGAAATTTATCAAACCAGCGGTAAACTTTTTAAATAGCTCACGATCACAAACAATTTACAGGTGGGCTTGTATAGTTTGATCCTCCACTCCACCTCAGCAATTAAATCTCAACAGCTCAGCTTATTGTAATTCAAGTTTTGAATTAGACACCTATTCATATACACAAGAGATGCTCATATAAAAGATATTTCTTATCTTACATAAGAGATAAGGATGAGGTACCGCATATAGACTAGATTTGTCCTGACTCCATTCATATTGTTCAAACGGTACAACAAACTCAATTGAACTCAACTCGACAACCTAATAGCACTATATCTCAACCAACTATTGTTTAAATGTAACAAAGAGGAAGAGCTTTTATACTCTGCCTCGTCTAAATGAACATTGTACTATCCATTTTCAGGTGAAAAATTTTAATGCAAAAAAATGTAGTTCAAAAGGACAACAGTAAGAACTAAATTAGAATCTTTGCCCGGTTAGCTACTAATGACTTTTTCTTAACTACTCAGTTAATTATTCGATCCCTTTAAAATACATAGCATTCCTTTCATTCCATAGAAGCCAGATGATGGGAGGAAATGGTAGCTTCCACATTTATTTGTCTCGAGGAGAAAGAAGGGGAGAAAGCTAAGCTAGAAAAATGATCCTCTCGACGATGGTCAGTACTTGACTTGGATGGGCTTTTTTTTTTTTAAGCTATATTCAACATTTCCTATAGAGATTGCTTAAATCGTTTCAAAGGAAGGTCTACTTTTATAATTGATGGAAACAGAGGTGTAATAAAGGGATACATGGATTTCAATAATTAGAGATTATTTTCAATAATAAACGAGCTTTAATGGATCAACTGAAAATATCTCTAACCTAGTCAAATTGAACTCAAATGAAATTTAAAGCACTGTTTTGTATTGAGGTTTTAACGAATTCTCCAACTAAAAATATATCCAAAGTAGTCTTTATTAAAAAAAGGAAATTAAAAAGAAAATCAAGTAAAGCATTGAACATAGAGATATTGTGGATAGGTCATAAATAGGATATCAATGTATGTAAAAGATGTCAAATAAGGCTAATTCATTTAGGATAGTTATCAACCAAACCTTCATTTATAAAATGGAGTAAGCACGTGCGATCTGCATATCAGGAATCCTATATGATATATATTAATTTTATTATTTTTGTTTGCATCAATCGCCGAAACTTTTTTATATTTAACCGTCTGAACACTAACACACTCGTGGTTAAGTGGTATTGGCACCTCACTATCACATACATGCCCAGAGATTCATCTATGAGCCTCTAGATTGATGCCATCACTCATGGCCAATAGGCCAACCTAGTAATAGATAAATAAATGCTCGAACTAGTTAACTTAAATGACTCCCTTTGGATTGAACTCGAGTGCACTTCACAACAGCCAAACAAGGGCGGACTTCTATAGTGAACGTAATGGATCAACTACAGCCTCTATACTTGTCTAACACATGGTAGAATTTAAATCAAAGTGCTTCTTAGACTGTAATAAGTGTTTTTTTTTTGTTCGATAAATACCCATGCACTCACATATACTACACGCGTCCCTAGTAAATAGGGTGGCAAGCAAGAATCAATTCACAATCATCCACATTAAGGGAGATGCCTTACAATTTAACCATCAAGGGGATCTATTCGGTACAAGACCAAATTCTCCTAAAATTCTCTCTTTTTTTGTCTCCATTTTTTTTGTTTTTTGTTTTTTTGTCTCCTAAGATTCCTGCATTCAAGGTATATCAATGGGTTATTGGTTACAAATATAGGGCAAGTAGCGCGTTGGGGGCCATGTAGTTCTTGCCTTCCAATGGAGGTTCTTATTGACTCCCTCACCAGCCTACTTTAGAGTCATAGCATGCAAGCAAAGTCACTTGATTGTCAATGCAATAAACTTACACAATATATATAGGGAGATGTTTTTGTGAGAGTAAGGTGCGGGGGGCCTCACATCCATATCCAATCCCATTAGACTATAGATATATAATTGTCGGAGCAGAAAGTATAAATGAATAGGAACACCACCGTTCTCAACTTGATAATAAAACCCTAAATCCTCAAAGAAGAACTAGGAAAAATCACAAAGTGAAACTAAAATTTACACTATTTCTTAATAATAATAATAAAAAAACATAAGAATGAGTTACAGCATCCAAGATCATAACTTTACACCAATACAATTAGGCTAACTCTACATTGCATTAAAGGACCCTCCAAAAAATTCATACTCGAATGGACTACCGGACTCCTAAAATAAGCAGAACAAATATTTATATACTTTGCATGAAAGTTGCATTTTGACCTTTGATATGGTCTTATTTTGCTTTCAATGTAAGTATGCTAGTCAAAAGGCAGGTGTTCAGAGCACATAACATGTTAATAGCTTCAAATCGAGTACCTAAGATGCACGGATATTTTAAAATGGACAATGTATCGTGTTGTATCGTATCCAATAATTCACTTTTTACATATAAAATATGTATCCTTACCGTGTCTACGGCATGTCCCTGTTGCATTCGTGTCATATCTGGACATCATAGCCGAGTATACATGTGTTCCAAGACATTACAATGCCCAAATCAGTAGTCACCCTGTTCAATGCTGATACGGTTCCTGTCCAATGCTTTTCAAACACTTTGGATTGATTTCTTGCCAAAAATGCGATCTATTTATTTTAAAAATTATGGGACTATGGCTTATTCTATCAACTCAGGAATTGCATGAGGAATTTATAGTTTGAACTCAACTTTGCTGCGCAACATCACATGAAATTATCATAACCCACAACTGATGAACCTTTGCTCGTCAAACGTTTGTTGTTGTCCACTTCCCATCGTACACACTACACACTAATCAGATGGATCAACTGCCGCAATGCAATTCATGGGCTCATCTAGGATGGGGGCGAGCGTGGCAACACTGCATACGTGCCGCATAATTGGATGCCTCGTTTCTCATGTGGCATGTTATATCATTGCTGTGTGGGCTGGAACCCTTTCTTGGTACAACAATATTTCCATAATATATACTAGAATAAGAAGAAAAAAAAATTTGGCAAGGTTGACAGCAATGGGTCGTTCTCACTCTGGCAAACCTCTTTACAGCATTTCAAACTTTGGAAAAATCGCTTGTGTACTGTTGACAGATTACATATAGTAATGGTTGTGTGAGAACGGTCCTCATACTTTTACACACATTGATGACTACCCGGGTCATCTTGGGGCCCCACAAATCATTTGACAGGGAGATTAAATGATCCAATTGGAGCCAATTTAGGTATTGATCTCAAAGTTAATCTAATACCTCAAATTCTTTCATTTGTGGTCCACATGTTTAACGACTTTACATCAGACAACAAAATCCACTATCAATATAATGGTTCAGCCCACTTGGATTCATGCAAATTTATGGAATTCAATAATTATAGGGGGGCTGTGTATGCGTGGTCCATTTAAATGTATAATAAGGTGGCTCCGCTAGATAGCTCTCACAAGATCATCACTACATATATATATACATATGAGGAGCCCTCTCCTCAGCTAACGCTGAGGAGATCGTCCGCTCAGCACGTGGGGCAAAACGTCTTCAGTTTTTCAACGTCTAAAAGTGTTTGAATGAAAAGAGGGAAAATCCTGTGGAGCCCAGCGCTAAGTGTTTCATCTCCCGCTCTCATTTGGGGCCAAAATCAAAATCGGTGAATGATCGTGCGCTCTGCCTCTCATCGTCTCAGCTCTGCGCTCTCTCCTCCATTTCCATTCACCGATTTCCATCTCTCTCTCCCCCATTTTCATTCACCGATTTCATCTCTGCTGATCGTTGGCGCCTCTGTCTCTCTCTCCATTCTGCGCTGTCTCCCCACGCTTGAAACCCATTTTCCATCCCAACCTCTCTCTCTATCCCTTCCATCTGAAGTCCTCTCTCCGCTAGCACCGGAACTCCGTGCGCGGCCAGAAATCGACCCGACCCCAGGCTCTCTCCCGCGACTGCCGATCGTCCCCCAGGTATCGTCTCTCTTCCGCGACTGCGATTGTCGATCGTCCCCACGCTTCGTCTCTCTCCCGCGACTGCCGATCGTCCCCCAGGTTGCGTCTCTCTTCCGCGACTGCGACCGTCGATCGTTCCCAGGCTTTGTCTCTCTCCCGCGATCGTCTTTCTCTCTCTCTCGCGACCGCTAGGTAAGGGATCCGCCCTCCCTCTCTCTGCTTTTCAGTTTTTTCGTTAAATGCACTGCAACCAGTTGAAATGGAATGTGGGTTTTTTTTTAATTTCTTTTATGTGCAAGGTCTGGGTTTTGTTAGATTTGACAGATTCAGTTTGAGATTCTATGGTTTGTGGTGGGGATTTGAGGGTAGGCATTTTAAGGTTTTGGGTTTTTTTACCTTTGAATCTCTATCAAGCTAGAAATGAAATGATCGTTTTGGTTTGGAAAGATAGAGAATGCCTCTCCTTCCATCTCTTGTTCTTTCCCCCTCCCTCCCTCCCCCTGCATTTTTTTTTCCAGCAATGCACTGTCTCTGCTTCTAGCCATTCAATGTAAGTCCATGCAATGGACTTGGACGGTCCAGATAGAAGCTCGCACTGCACCTCTGCACAATATTTCCATTTGAGCTTAGACGACACTTGCCCTAGTGAATTTGCGATGTACTAAGAGAATGACAACATTTTGTATTTTCCTCTTCCAAAGTAATGTCCACCTAAATCTTGTGATACAATTGGGCCACATTTGTTTCTGGACTGAAGAGGCTGTAAGCATCTTTGAACTTACATTGACGCATTTTGGGAATTCTCTGAAACTTTATAATCTCTCCTCTGATTTAGGAATTCAGTAAACAACAATGGTATTTGCATTTTTAGTATTCATCTTACAGATTTTCAATGTACTCTTTTTTATAATGTTTTTTTTTCTATGTGCATCAGGTAATTATGGCAACACTGACCTCCTTCCTCAGTGTTGCTTTTTCATAAATATCATTCTCTCCTGTAAAACTATTTTCTGTCATCAAAAACAAAATGACAAATTGTTAAGGCTGAGAGTGCTCTTTTGTTGCTTTAGATTCCAAAAACTCCAGAAATAGGAAAGAACTTTCTTCACACCAAACATAATTTTCAATGTTCATCCCAGTTACTTGAGCTAAGCTCACATTAGTTGTCCAACAAAGTTTGAAATGGGTACAGACTCGATGGTCTAAAAAAGTCTAGGTAGTCTCTAGTGCAAATTTTATTTATTTTTACTTGTTTCACTTGTCTGTGCATAAGAAATTCCTTTTTGGAATGCAAGTGCGCCAGCTATAATTCCAACAGTGGATGTGGGTGTTTTGTTTGGTTAAAAACCGTCCCAAACAGGGGTACTCGGCAAGGGTAGTGCAGATTTTCATAACCGAGTTGAAAAAGTGCGACGGTTGAAAAAATGTCAAACGCGGTTGTAATTAACTGCAAATGAGCAGAATTTAGGTTCATCATGTGTTCTTGGAAGTCCCCAAATTTGAGAAAAAAAAAACTTCGGGAAGTGGGTTAAAAATTGTCCCAAACAAGGGTACTCGGCAAGGGTAGTGCAGATTTTCATAACCGAGTTGAAAAAGTGCGACGGTTGAAAAAATGTCAAACGCGGTTGTAATTAGCTGCAAATGAGCAGAATTTAGGTTCATCATGTGTTCTTGGAAGTCCCCAAATTTGAGAAAAAAAAAACTTCGGGAAGTGGGTTAAAAACTGTCCCAAACAGGGGTACTCGGCAAGGGTAGTGCAGATTTTCATAACCGAGTTGAAAAAGTGCGACGGTTGAAAAAATGTCAAACGCGGTTGTAATTAGCTGCAAATGAGCAAAATTTAGGTTCATCATGTGTTCTTGGAAGTCCCCAAATTTGAGAAGAAAAAAAACATCGGGAAGTGGGTTAAAAACTGTCCCCAAGTTTGCCTTGTGTTTACTATGTATTTTTTACCAAAGCAACAAATTAGTTGTGGATTGCTTGACCTAAACTTGATTTTTGCAGAGTAACTTATTAAAGGGAATTTAGTATAAGTCCTCAACCTAAAGCTGAGCTATGTCATCTTCAAGTATGTAATATGAGATTAACTATTTTTCAAATAAATGATAAGCATTTGTAATTAAATTTGACTTCATCTACTTCGTCTGAGATCTCAGGTCAAGAATATATAGGCAATTCATCTTTGACACCATTCCGAATCTTAGAATGGGCTCCAAAATGCCCATGTGGACACGGGTTTATGATATTAAAGACGTCTCGTACTACATCCAACCCTGGGCGTAAATTTTGGAAATGTCCAGATTTACATGTAAGCATCTATCGTTCCAAAATCATTTATTGATATTTTTTCTTCAATATTCAAAACATTTTAACTTCATTCATAAAACTGTATATTTTTTGCTCCAACATTCATTATTTCAATATGAATTTCATTGCAGGGAGGAAGAGGCTGTGGCCTTTTGATTTGGGTGGATGAAATTGCTCCAGAATGTATACCGATGCCAACTTTAAATCGAGGCCAAGTTGAAGTGAAATTAGAAGAAATGAAAGACTCAATCAGGGAGTTGTGTCTAGAAATACGACGTCTAAGTGAACGCATGGAGACTAACATGAAAGGAAGTCAAAGCAAAAAGGGCCTTGCATTCACGATTGCAATTCTTCTCCTCTTTGTTGCGTACATGTAGCGTGGCCAGAATGATAGACGTGCCTATTTGTCTTATGGGATGTAAACATTTGAATTGAAAAATATGCAATTTTCAAACACTATTTTATTGCAATTTGATTATGAACTTGTGATATTTGGATCCTTAGAACTCATTTGATCTGTTATCTGTAACTCAAATTACCTGTAATGCTGATACTGATACAAAGAGCAAAACAGGTGTGGCTTTGGTCTTAACTCAGGTTATCCAATGCATTAATCATCAGGAATGCATGAGGAGCAAACCCTTTTTGATGGTTTGTGAAGTCATGAAATCTGATACCGATTCTGGTTGGAGGGGAAGTAGAACTTCTCCCACCAAGAGCTGCATCTAACTCTTGTCTGGTGAATCTCATATGAAAGTGAAAGTGAAGCTTCTCACACCTTCCAATCTGCAAGATTCTGACTTCAATATATATAAGATCCTCTACACAGCCAGCCTTTCCCTGTGGGCTCCCAAGTGGCCCCTGGCCCTAGAGCTGTTGAGTTGGTGTGGCAAAAGGTCAGGACCTATGTATAACATGTATGTTTCAATGGAGGTCAACCCATTAGTCAACCCAAACTATTAATTGACAGGTCAGGATTCAGGAAGGGGTGGGTGGCGAGTCATAGGGTAATTTGTCAGGTTCGGTTGGGCTGATAGACATAAAATATCAGTGGATTGAAAAATAAAATAGAACCAGAAAAGAATCCCTACAATTGAATCATCAGACACCATTTACAAAACACTGATAGACCCCAAGACTCTGCAGAATTCAGGACCCCAGGACTCCACTGATAAACAATCAAAACAAAATTATGTCTGTAGAATTCAGGATCCTCCAGAAATACTGCAATGATGATGGACTGGCAGACATCCATCCAACCAACTGCTGAATCCTCCAGAAATACTGCAATGATGTTGGACTGACAGACATCCAACCAATAAAATGGAGAATGAAGACATAAATGATTAGTAAGAATTGCAACCTCACTGCCTAAAAACATTGAGTTGTTTACCCAAAAAGAGATACAAAAAACATGAGACAGTCGATGCTCCAAATACACCTTCATATTACATCCTTATCAATGGTAGGTTTTATTTATCACAATGGTAAGAATTTACATCAATAATCCCAAATTAATGTTTTGGCATAAGGTTCATTACAAAATGAACCCAACACTATAAAATACTTGGTACAAATTGAACATGACCCTACAAAAAAAACAAATATAAAACATCACTCCATTCATGGAGAAATCCAAAGTGTGGCTGAATTTGCATTTAGTCTGCTCAGCTCCATGCTCCAAATGTTGCTCTAGCACTCCTATCCTGAAAATAAAGGGGGATGATCTGTTTGTAGAGCATACCCTGTCACTAACTGAGGCTCTCTGTGGCTTCCAATTTGTATTGACCCATCTTGATAATAGGCAGTTGCTGATCAAATCTAATCCTGGTGAAATTGTGAAGCCTGGTAAGCTACATTCACTTTACAGTTGATTTCCCTGAGTCACTCACTCCGGACCAGTGCAAGGCTTTGGAGACTGTTCTCCCTCCAAGGACTTCTGTTCAGCTGACAGATGGATGCTCGGCAGAGGGGGCAGGTGGTGTTGGACATGAGCCATTGATGGATACATTCCAAATGGAACACGTGCTTGCAAGAGGGGATCTGGTGCAACTGCTCCTTGATCTCAAAATCCCCAAGGCATACACAACATCTGAAAATTTTTATTGACTTAAAAGAGTTAAGAATAATACATGCAATATGGTATATAGCATAATAAGGTTGGATGGACAGAGTCTGGATGCACTTGGCCCAACATTGGACAAGGCATCTCAGTTTGCCACTTTATGTTGTGAGTGTTAAAAGAGACCACTTACTGAGTATCTCTTTCCCTCAAATCCTCATCAAAGGTGACTACTGGGAGTATCTCCTTAAGGTCGTTCTTCATGCCCATCTCAAAAGGTTGATAATTAGCAATACACATAAAAAAATAAAATAAAAAGATTGATCAGATGACCCATAATAGATAGGATGATGATGATGATTTAAATCAGATTCATATATTCATATTACAATTTACAACTACTGGCGGGATGTGATAGTAAGTGTTTCAACACAAGCTGTCCTGTTTTTAACCCATAAAAAAGAGAAAAATAAAAAATAAAAAAAATAAAGAGCAGTTCTAATTTTCCAGGGCATGTTGGATACACCCCAAATTGTGGGTTGTTTGGAATTTGAAGCAGAGGGGTCATTAGTCCCTTGGGTGTTCGAGGTGGCTCCAAATTCTAAAACAACAACATCAAAGGGGCAACTACAATGATACAAAGGGAATCCAGCATCAGATGGGACATGTTCCATTTTTTCACTATAATTACAAGTACAAGACATAAATTACTTGTCTACAAGATAATTTTAATGACCATAGAGAAAATCTGAAATTCAAGAATTAAAGAAAAAAAAACATTTACTGAAGAGTGTTGAAGCTAGAAATAAGAAAAGATGATGCTCTAAGAATTTACCAAAGAAAGGGCTGCGTTGGTGCATGTGGGGGGTAGAGGATCCCCTCCTCTTGAGGTAAAAAAGATAAAACAAGGGGATAAGGATGAGAGCTTGTAGTTTGAGGAAGCTGCCCTACAAAACTTCAATGAGATCATTCATTCAAAGAAAACAAAGAAACAAAGAACAAGACTTTGACATGGGTGTAAGATTTCAGCTGCAACTAAACATGACCTAAATAACAGAGAACAGCTGCACCAATGGATGCTTACCAAACATGCCATAAATAATCATGACCAATCATCAATGACAACAATACTAAAATAAGGAAATCCTACATAACATTTAAAAGAAGAAACAAGTTAAGTTCACAGCAGTCAAGTCCTGCATTTGAAGTTACATAGAAAATAGTCTCGACTACCAAAACCAAGTAATGGAAATTCGAACATAATAGCAACAAGATGGATGCCGTGGATAGCACACCGGATCCAGACAAGAAGCTGCAACCAAGAAGTCCAACGCAACCAAGAAGCTGCAACAAAACACCACTAAACAGTGAAACCACTATCATGTCTAGTAGTCAATTACTAGCACATCATGTTGAACAATGAATTACATTGCAAGTATTTAAAAGACATAAGGCAAATACCATTATAGTTCACTGAATGCCTGAATCAGAGCCGTCCGAACTCTCGCTACTATGAAGATTAAGATATGGATCATTGTGTTCATCTTCGCTTCGTAATCTGAATTAATGTGTTATAAATTCATTAGAACATAAAATGAAAATAGATGATAAATGCAATTAAGACGTTTTCTTTTTACCTATTCAATAGTACCGGGCAATTGCGCTTGTCGTGTGATACACCACGTTTGTTGCAACCACGACAAAGACGTCCCTTTGTTGCTTTCTCTTTTGAGGATTTTAGCCTCTTAGCCCGTCCTTTTGTAGTTACATGTGGCGGATCATGATATTCTATGACATTGCTGCTTATAATTTCTCGCTCAGCGAACACACTTCTTTCGGATGCATCTTTTGATTTGGCTTCTCTTACGCTCAATTGTAACTCCGCATGCTTACTAACTAAGACATCATAACATTCTTTGGATGAGCTGGCTTCTTCAATTAGTGCATTGAAAATACAAGATAGATGATTATGTCTTGCCATAAATGAGTCAGAACAATGAGATCCTATCTCAACTCCATCTTTATCAACAAATGTTCCAACTCTAGCCTTCTTTGTCCATCGCCTTAAAATGTAATGCTCCGGCAAATATCTGATACAAAACTGCCTCATGACAGACAATACATGACGACATGGGATGCCTTCGAACTCAAACTTTTTGCATGAACAAAAAGCAAGCTTCTCCTCTTTCTTCCACAAAACATCTCTTTCTCTTTCGTTTTCATCCGTCAAATCTTTCACGGTAAAGACACACCTAACATCATCTTCATTCACAAGTAATGGAACGATTGACATAGTCATGAAAAGCTCATCTTGAAACTTATAAAATAATTTTCTCGTATATATATCCGCCATTTGCTTTTCCATTGAAGAATATGCCTTCAGCTTGGGTCTCCCATTGCTTGACTCGTAGTCCTCTTTGTTTTCAAGATATCTTAGCCGTTCAACGCCTTGCTCGAAACGCAATATAAAATCAAGAAATGTGTTCTTGTATTCTACATAGTGCTTCACAAAGGCATTCATACTTTCACTTCTCTGAGTAGTTGACATACCGGCAAAGAAACTGTCTTTTAAAAAGGCTGGTACCCACATATCCCGAATGTTGAATATTTGTGTCAACCATTCATTGTCCCCAACCTTATATTCTGTTATGATCCTTTTCCATTCACATTCAAAATCAGCAGGAGAGTCAGAATTATGCACACATTTCTTTATACTATCAATCAAACCTTCATTTTGAATAGAAACCCCTCCTAAATTTGTTGGTAGTTTGTCCATAATGTGCCATAAGCAATATTGATGAGTAGTGTTCGGCATTACTTTTTCAATGGCCTTTGTCATAGCCAAATCCTGATCAGTTATAATTCCTTTTGGTGGACCACCCAACATTGCTTCAAGCCATTTATTAAATAGCCACTCAAATGACTCAGCCTTTTCATTTGGGAGGAAGGCACACCCAAATAGTGTTGTTTGACCATGGTGATTGCAACCTACGAACGCACCAAAAATTAATCCATAACAAATCGTCTTATACGTTGTGTCGAATGTTACAACATCACCAAAGACACTGTATGTTGTACGGAATGTGTGGTTTGCCCAAAAAACATGTGTGACTTTGTTATCTCCATCTCTCTCTATATTATAAATAAAGTCATTACTCATTTCTTTCCGATTCTCAAAATGTTGAAACAACATATGCCCATCTAGTCCCTTTTTCTTTTCCTTTTCATTTCTACAATGATTTTCAGCATCTTTATCTGTAAATCCAATCGTCTCAAGTCCCCCCGACTGCTTTCCGAACACTACCATTTGTTGGGTGCTTCGAATATTGACAGAATCAAGTGTATTTATTAATTGTTTCTTTGATTCTGGCACCCCTCGATGTGATCTCAACATGAATCTCTTATGAGGAGTGGTGGGGGCATGGGAATGCTCGGGAACAAACTTGGACACTATATAACCACCTGCTTGATCTTTTTTAATTTGCAACTGAGCCTTACAGTTTTCTCTTGTTTCCATTCGACGCCTTTGAACACATTCCTTATCTTTCCAATGTTTCTCATCTATTTTACCCTCCTTTGAACAAAAATATCGCTTCCAAAGTACCTCCCCATCCTTAGTACGAGTTGAATCTTTTCTTACACTAAACCCAGCAAGCTTCGCGTAAGCATTGTAAAAATCATACACCTCCGTTAAATTATCAAACTTCATCCCCACTTTTGGGGTTATATCCTCTCCGACATCTGGATAGTGCAAACGTGTTGTTGATGAGGATGTTATATCCATCTTGAAACTGTAATACATAAAAAAACGTGATTGCTCCTATAAACACATAAAAAAAAAGGATATACAAAGAATGACAGAAACGGAAAGCATTCCTGCGTGTCATAGACATCAACAATACAAAAAATAATTTGTAATCTTTAAACTATGATTATTGCAATCTTTAGTTAGATTTGATGAGCTGCACCTGTAAGCACAGCATCTGATAAGTTGCTTGTAATCTTTAAAAGAAATTATATACAACTGATAGTGATGAATATTACCTTTATGAGGATCATTGACGAAGAAGGTAGCCATAAAAGAAAAGAAATATGGCATGACTTCACATGAATGCTTGGGTTCATAGGAATTGTATCTGAATGACCAATTTATGTCTGGTGATCAAAGTTGATATTTGCTATGACTTAGTGAAGATTGTTTTATTAAGAGGGCTTGGACACATTTTGTTTTTGATGACAGAAATCAGTTTTACAGGAGAGAATGATATTTATGAAAAAGCAACACTGAGGAAGGAGGTCAGTGTGAGAAAAAACTTCTTTTCTTTCCTATCCTCCTCGCTCTCTCCCAGGCTGGCAAACAAGCATAACAAGGAGTAAAAGGTAATTGTAACTTTGGACAAATCCTTGATCAACTAAACAAAAATCACAATTCTGATGTCATTATCCTTCCTATAACTAATAGCAGAGATCAAGTAAAGATGGTCACTTCTTCAGTTCAGAATTTCAAAACTCCTCATGGTTGGGCCACTCTGGTAGCTCCTGAGCCTATCAGAATAGTGGATTTCAATAAACCACATACCAGCATCAAGCATGACCTGTAACATCACTAATGGTATATTCACTTATTTGGGACTCAATCCATCATCATCAAAAGGGCAACCAATTGATAGCAGCAATGGGCCAACGAATTTCAATAATGTGATAGATTCAATATTTCGGTCATATATGTTAAGTAGTTATTTCTTATTTGTATAGTTTCCTATCCCCATATCAAACTGCAAACAGAACTCATACAGACTCCTGAAGACATTCTGCAAACAGAACTCATACAGACTCTTGAAGACATTCATGCGTTTTTTTTTTTTTTTGCTTTTTTTTTTTACTGTTTTTTTTTCTTGAATAGAAACCTAAACCTGTCAAAACACAAACAATCCAAGGCACTGCGAAACCCCAGATCAAACTAGTTGGCAGAGAAAAAAACAGAGGAAAAAAAAAACAGAGAAAGAAGGAAGAAAATGCATACATCGAACAGAAGGGGCGTGCCTGGCGATGGAAATGGGGGAATCGATCGCAGGAGACAGATCATGCTTTCCGGACAGTGGATCGCAGGAGAGGCCTCACAGGAGAAAATGGGTTTCAGGATCTAGGGCTGCTGGAATGGGAGAGAGCCAGGGGAGTAGCCTGAGGAGAGAGCGCGAGGACGACGATCTTGCCTGAAGAATGGAGAGAGAGAGAGGAGACAGCGCCAGCGATGGAAATGGGGGAGAGAGCGCCAGCGATGAGCCAGAGATGGAAATCGGGGAATGGAAGATCTTGCCTGCAGAATGGAGAGAGAGACAGAGGCGCCAGCGATCAGCAGAGATGAAATCGGTGAATGAAAATGGGGGAGAGAGAGATGGAAATCGGTGAATGGAAATGGAGGAGAGAGCGCAGAGCTGAGACGATGAGAGGCAGAGCGCACGATCATTCACCGATTTTGATTTTGGCCCCAAATGAGAGGGGAGATGAAACACTTAGCGCTGGGCTCCACAGGATTTTCCCTCTTTTCATTCAAACACTTTTAGACGTTGAAAAACTGAAGACGTTTCGCCCCACGTGCTGAGCGGACGATCTCCTCAGCGTTAGCTGAGGAGAGGGCTCCTATATATATATATATATATATATATATATATAGTATAAACAACTTTTGTAGTCTGCATAAAAATAATTTTGATAATTATATGATATTTTCCACAAATTCCACCCATGAAATTAAGTGACATGCAAGTACTGATTTTAGTATCACTGATTTTTCTCTGGTTGATATTTTCTTCATGGTTAGACTGAATCCACAAGTTCAAGGTGGCTCCATGTTCCATTTCCACCAATGATCCATGTCACTGTCACATTTACAAATTGCTTCTTTCATGGTGGGGGGAGAGACTCTGGGGAGAAACAAATTTATAAATATCACAGATATTCATTTCAATCAAAATAACACGAACCATCAAATCGGAATAACTATGAATATAGTCGCAATTTTACGCATCATTAACCAAATGGTGAATAAAGATATCAAAAATTGACTGGACCCTATTTAGTAGATATATATATATATATATATATATATAGTATAAACAACTTTTGTAGTCTGCATAAAAATAATTTTGATAATTATATGATATTTTCCACAAATTCCACCCATGAAATTAAGTGACATGCAAGTATTGATTTTAGTATCACTGATTTTTCTCTGGTTGATATTTTCTTCATGGTTAGACTGAATCCACAAGTTCAAGGTGGCTCCATGTTCCATTTCCACCAATGATCCATGTCACTGTCACATTTACAAATTGCTTCTTTCATGGTGGGGGGAGAGACTCTGGGGAGAAACAAATTTATAAATATCACAGATATTCATTTCAATCAAAATAACACGAACCATCAAATTGGATTGACTATGAATATAGTTGCAATTTTACGCATCATTAACCCAATGGTGAATAAAGGTATCAAAAATTGACTCAACCCTATTTAGTAGATATATATATATATAGGAGATATTCCTGCACAAAGAATTATTATAAAAAAAATCAATCGTAAACAATTTTAGAAGGACCGCCCGGAGTATGATTGTTTAATCATTCAAGGTAAAAAAATTGCAACACTTGAGCCTTTATTTATAGTGTTGGATGTATTTCCTCCTCCACGTGGAGCAGGAGACCTTTTCAAGTTTTTTTATTTTTATTTTTTTACTGCCGTTGCTGTTGTTGTTTGGTGAAGCTTCAAGAGACCCGGACGGACTCATCGACACACGTGTCTCGTGTGGAGGCCGTGGCGTTGTTGGAGATCAGATCACCTATATCGTTCGCCCTGCGAGCCGAAACGTGTGTCGATTAGTTTTGTTAGTGCCCGCGCGCGAGCCATACGTTTCGTTTCGTTTCAATTCCCGTGGTGGCTCTCGTCTTCTTTTTTTTTTTTTTTTGGGTGTCTTTCTATCCAAGCACTCTCCTCTGCACTATATTTGTTTCTTTCTCTTCTCAATCTCTCCTCCTGTGAAAGGTGATGGACACCAAACCCTCGTTTCTACCCGCGACCTGTTTGGCGGGAATCTCAGTTGGATCGATGGAATTTAAGCGGGAAAACATCCACGGCGGATGGGCGACCTTCTTCGTGCTCCTCTCTCTCTTCATCTGGAGATCTCTCAAAGCGTATTTGGGTCGTTCTAGAGGCGACTCTGCAGCTGTGAAACCGCCGATTCCACGGAATTCCAATTCCGCATCAATTGGGTATGTTGCTTCTTCTTCTTTTTCTTTTTTTCTCGTTTTCATTCTTTCGATGATCTATATGGGTCTCTCTCTCTCTCTCCATTGATTGCTAAACCTCTATAAATGGAGCACACACCGATTCGGTTGGTTATGCGGTGTGTATTTTTACCCTTTTGTCTCGGGTGTTTAATCAGACAGTCGACTGTTTAGTCGGTAACTTTTTGTCCAAAACATGAATTTTGATCGATTGGATTTTTTTTTCTTTCGTTTTTCCTTCTCAATTGGATATATATGTTTTTTTAGGTAAATCTGAATTGCATAGTTGAAGCTGCGTGGATGTACCAACTTGTTAGCAGGTGGAAATGATGCTTTTTTGTTTTGTTCCCTATTAAATGGTACTCGAAAAATGGAATTTCCTTACTCATATGGATGATATTTGGCTGTAATAATCCTTTTTTTGTTTTTTTTATAGGATTGGTGAATGATGATTCTCTATTGGAGACAAAATCGTACTTTGAGACCTAATTTGACATATATAGTGCCCACATTTGCTTTATCCCACTTACTTATATGTGCCGCCACCACTGCTACTACACCATTAGATTGATCATTTGTAAACACGTACATACATTGTTCCAAATTTCCCATATTTTTTTTGTTCCCTTTTCATTTTCTCTACCAAGGTTTTGGCAATATCAATGGTTGATATTCTTATTCGCTTGGGCCATTCGCTAGGTGGGTTTGGTTTGGTATCCCTTTTCACTTTAAAATTCAAGCTTGTCACTGAATTGGGGAAAAAGTGGGAAAGTAAAGGGCTTGCATAGCTGAGTAATGCAATGGATAGTGCAGGCATGGGGTGAAAATCTTGAATAATTCATTTTATAGTTAAGCTAATGGTTTGACAACTTAGACCACAGCATTGTGCTGTGTGGAGATAGTTGAGCATCTCTTCTTTCCTTTCTTATTTGGATATTTTGTTAAGAGGCTTTTCTTTTATGTGTATTCGATAATTGCTTATATATACCAATCTAAAGAAGAAAAAATCCTGACATAAGCTCCTTTTTTTTTTTTTTTTGGCAGAATCTCAGAGATCGTTATGGATGCTGATCTAGCAAATTTAAGAAACAATTTGGATGGGAAACTTAATGAAAAGGAGCGATGGGAAGATGTCATAGACAAAAGAAACAATCTCATGTCCTACAAAGCCAGATGCTGCAAGCCAAAGGTCAGTTCTCCTTTTAGCTAAATAGACATGAGCTATATAGACAAAGGAAAATCATAACTATGTTAACGTAAAAGGGTTTGCTGCATTTTAAGACACCACAACTATTTGAGTTTTGACAAATTAGTTATAGCTATCTGCAACTTGATTTTGGTACTTATCCTCAGAGTCTCGAGGAAGGGCAAAATGATTGCAAACCCTGACCGTCTTAGGGCGTGCTTGTGCAATGTTGAGATTCTGTCCTTTGTGATTATATGTTGCCTGGCACCTTAGAAAGCCATGGATGAAAATATCTACTGTAGTGGTGGACACCACCACGCTATCAGCGATTTATCGCCGCTTGCATCTGTAGCGGGCCGTAGCGGCCTCAACATGGTGGTGGGGTTATGGTGGAAGAAAGGAAAAAAAAAGGGGGGAAGAATGGAAGAAAGGGAAAAAAAATAAAATCAGAGACAATAGCAACAACAATACAGCATCGTAGCACCGCAGATCCACAGCCAACATCGCAGCGTTTGCAACACCACATCATTGCAACCGGTAATGCAGCAGCAGCTAGGTGCTCCTTTTTTTTTTCCCTTGTTTTTCCCTCCTTTTCCTTTCCCTCTTCTCACTCTCTAGACCCTTCCATTCGCACGAGAAAGTAGGTCAGCAAAGGCCCTTCTCGATCTTTCTTTTATTTTAGAGGAATTTACTGCATAGGACCCCGTAGGACCCCATACCACTCTTGAGGTCCCAAAAACACCGTATATATGGATAAGGTCCTTAAGGTGTGTTTTTGTTTTGTTTTGTTTTTTTTTCTTTTTTTGTCGTTTAGCGATTGGTTGATATCGACCATTCTGCTGTGGTTACTCTCGATTTGCAGAACCCAAATGGTCGATATTGACCATTATACGGTGGTTGCTCTCGATTTGCAGAACCCAAATAAAAATTGGGTTTTTGAGGAGGGAGAAGAGGGAGACAATTTAACTAGTGGAGAGCATGAGCAAGAGCCCATAGGTCACAACCTAGGGGGCTAGGATTAGTCTCAACGGACTTCAAGTATACTACTACTTGTTCTCTTCGTCTTCTTAGCTTCTCTGCACGTACTTTTCGTTGTTCTTGAAACTTTGTGTGTATGGGTCTTTGGTTTTAGTTTGGGTTTCATTGATTTTCGTGGTTTTTGGTCTGTTATGAGCTATGGGGTTTGCTTTGCCTGCGTTTTTCTCTAATGGGTCTCTGTTCGTTTTGTGCTAAGAGTTTTTTTTATTTTTTGTTTTTTTTATTTTTTTGTCTTCCGTTTGAGGGGTTTTGGCTATTTTTTTTCATGTACTTGTTCTTCTTCCAGTGCTGTTGTTGTTGTTGGCATTTCATGGTCTTTTGATGTGTAGTGAAATGGGGTTCTGTTAATTTTGTTTTGGGTTTTTTCTTTGTGGGGGTTTGGTTTTCTTCTTTGTGTCCCTTCTTTGATTGCTTCTGTTGATGTAGAGTTCCATGTTCGGTAGATTATGTAGTGAAATGGTTTTTTATTGCTGTATATAAGTTGTTGTATGTGTTTGTGTGTGATTGCTTGCTACTTTCTTGATATGGTTGAGGGTTTTGCCTTTTCTCCCTCTTCTCCCTCCTCCTCCCCTCCCCTCTTCTCCCTCCTGAAAAACTCAATTTCTATTTGGGTTCTGCAAATCGAGAGCAACCATCGCACAATTGTTGATATTGACCATTTGAATTTTGCAAATCGAAAGCAACCACCGCAGAATGGTCGATATCGACCATAATAATGGTCGATATCGATCAATCGCTAAACGACAAAAAAATAAAAATAAAAATAAAGACGTACATTGAGGACCTTATCCATATATACGGTGTTTTTGGGACCTCAAGAGTGGTGTGGGGTCATATGCGGGAAATTTCTCTTTATTTATTAAAGGGTAACATGTGGGCCCCACTTAGCAAAAGGTGTAAACAAAAATCATATGGGCCCCCAAAATGAATAAAGTTAAACGACCTATTATCTTTTTAACCATTGGTGGGCTCCACAATCAGGCCAAGTATTAAAATAAAAAAACCCATGACTTAGCCAAATATTACTTAATTGAAATTAGGGCCTTAGCCAAATTTCACTCTAATTGACATAGCCAACTTTGACACTAATTGAAAATAGGCCCTAGCCAAATTTCACTCTAATAACAAATAGGATCCAGCCTAAGTTCACTCTAATCGAAAATAGGACCCTAACCAAATTACTCTCTAATAGAAAATGGGCCCTTTTCACTCTAATAGGAAAATAGGACTCTAATAAAATTTCCAGTCAACAAAAAAAATTCTCCATCTAAATATTACAACATACAACTCTGAAATGTTATAGTCTAAGCATGATAGTGATAATATTTTGATGACATTTTTTAAATGTTTTTAAGTTGGTATAGCTAACCAACAAGAATACATATGAAAAAAATTGATCAATTTTATTATTTTATAACCTTACAGCGATACAGGACTCCATATAATGAAGGGACCGCTACGCTCCCCTATCTTAGTTACTTTTTCAAAAAAAAAAAAAAAACATACGCTAGCATTTTCCAATTTTCAAAAAAGTTTTCAGGGTTTTTGGGCTTTTTTTTTTCAAAACGCACCGCTACGCCGCTATGTATTACCCGCTTCGTAGCGTTTTAGTAGCGGGACGCTATGCCCGCTATTTTCATCGTTGTAGAAAGCTTCCCATCCTCCCCATTACACACACAATATGAATTTTTTTTTTCATAGAGCTAAGGAAAATTAGTTCAAAATTTCCTCTTTTTTTGCAAAACAGTGGTGCCCGTGGAGAATTGAAGCTTTTTCCATTGCATTCACTAATCCTCGGCTTTACACAAAAGTACCCCTTTTTTTTATGTATGAATTTCCTAGCTGTTGAATATGTACTAACTCCCACCTTCTGGACAGGCTCCGAATATCATATGGTTCTCGTTGAAGATGGACAAACGAGTAGTAGCATCATTTATCTTTATTTATTTATTTATTTTTCTATTGGTAATAAATTTCATTGTTCTCAAAAAATGGTAATAGATTTCATTGCTTTCATCAATTTAAAGTGACTGCTTCTTGATTCCTGTTCTGAAGGTCGCCAAACATTTGAATGCATTAGAGATTAGGTGAAAAAAGATACACAAGTGAGCCTTGGTTTATCTCTAAGTTTTCTCAGTTTACAATGTTCTCTATCTTTTTACAATGGAAACTATTCTGTGCAGGATGGTCCTCTAAAGTACATGAGTGTGACAACATTTGAGAATTGCTCAATAGAGTTGTTAAGAGACTTCTATATGGACAACGAATACCGGAAAGAGTGGGACAAGATTCTAGTCGAGCATGTGCAGCTGCAGATTGATGAAAGCAGTGGAACAGAGATTGGCCACACAATAAAAAGGTTCCCACTCCTGACTCCAAGAGAGTATGTGTTGGCATGGCGTGTGTGGGAAGGGAAGGACAAAACATTCTACTGTTTTATCAAGGTAAGATCTACTCTCTGCTTTACATTGCAATTAACAAGTCCAAAAGTCCATATGATTTGCGCGCATCTATCTTGTTGTTTGGATGACCAAAATCGTGGTCACATGCTCTCATCGAGTTCATTCTAGTATGCACACTTATCTGTCCATCCTGTATTCTCTCATCTCTTCTAATAAGGTCCTATTAAGTTACCCAGACTATAGAAAGCGCAAGTGTTAGTTTACCAAATTGATATATCCTTATTGATCCACCAAGACACATGCCAATTATGGGCAATGGGATGGGAAGGTCTCAACATACACAAGGTGTGGGCCATAACTCTTCTCCATTGGATGATGGCAACAATCAATTTAAGCACCCTGAAGTTTACCAGCTATTTGAGTGAAGGCCTTAGCACTGCTGGAAGGTGCTTATGGACTATGGTTGCAACCGTTAGGTTGTGGGTACGGGTCATGTTACCATTGTTTCTTCAGTAAAGAAATTCACCCAGTTTTGAGAGAGGGATTTTGGTGATTCATCCTAACATTGAATCTTTCACTTGTCGGGATCAAAATTCGCGCTACACTAATTCAAGGGGAGTTGTATGTGACCGTGAAGGGTTTGAATTGATTATAGCTTGTCCCTACAAAAATATCCTAAATGAGTTTCAACTAAAAAGGTCTCTTTGGGAATTAACATACGCCAAAAACTAACATCAACTTTAATTTTTCTTTATCATCATTTTAGCTTTATCCTATGAATATGGGGTTCAACATTAGGGGAGTTCTCCTGATGCAGCGGTGCCAATACAAGTTTATAGGTGCAGGTAGGGGTGTTCATGGGCCGGACTGTGCTGGGCTGAGGCATATCCTGGCCCAGCTCAACTTTAGAAACACTGGCCCCTATCTGGCCCAAGCTTGACACGGGCTGTAAATGTCAGGCCTAAGCCCCCACCCACCCACATTTAGTTAATTGGGCCAGACCAAACCAATCTTTTTATGAGTTGTATTGGGTTTCTAGCAATTGATTAGAAAAGTTATAACTAAATTATAAGAATTCTTTTTTCAGGCCGGGTTGGGCTTTGCAATTTTTGTCACTGAATCCAAGCCTGGCCCAAATATTAAATGGGCTCATATTTTATATCCAGGCCAGGCCCAAAGTCTTTGGGCCAGGACTGGCCTGGTCCATGAACACTCCTAGGTGCAGGATGAAGACAACCCGTCAGCACTTCAGTCATGTTGCAACCAAGCTCAAAACAGTTGGAACAGGCCCAACTTTATGGTTCGAAGTCATCAAGGCAGAAAACAATTGGAATAGGCCCAACTGTATAGTACACAAGTCAGTGGTGCAGGTCGAGCCAGGCCCAAATCCACTGGGCCCAACCCATGAGCTATCTGGTCAACCTGACCCAACCCATTGTATCAGCCCACAAATCATGATGGGTGTAGCCGACTGTTTGTGGGAAGCTATCCTACTTTAGAAGTTGTCTTAATAGTTTCCTAATTGCTTTGGTATTTTGGATTAGTAGGTTCCTTTATTGATTTAGGAATTCTATGTTTAGCAATTAGAGTCCTAATGGTAGGAAATAATGTTTGATCATTTCTATAAATATGTAAATCCCCTTTAGGGATCGGTACCTCTTATTATTGAATGAATAGAAGATTCTGTTTGGCTTGGGTTTGTGTTTTGGCTTCTTGATTGTGCGTTATTGGCTGTTTTGAATCCATTTGGATTTGGCCAAATCCCCGCTGCGGATTTGTTCTTCCCGGGCTGCATCAGTCAGCAAGGTCCAAAACAGTTGAACAATCTGTGTGACTACAACGGGGCCTGCGGAGGTCCATTTCTTGTTCTTTTGTTGCTTTCTTAAGGTATGTAGGTTCTATTATTAGCAAAAATATTCAGAACTGTTAGATCTGCTTGTTAAGGAGTAAGATAGAGATGTAAGGTCATGATCACTTAGTGTTAATTAGTGTTAGCACTTAGCATACATCATATGTACTGATCACAAGCATGTAGAAGGAATAACAGATTGGTTAATTGAAATCAGACAAAAGGTTTTCCCTGCATTCCGTCTTATTGGTGAATGTTCAATATCATTTTTATTCAGATCTGTATATCCACACTAAATCCAACAGTATTTTGTTGCATCTCACAATTCACAAGAGAAGGCATTATTCAATTGCTGCATTGGTCGTATACTACCAGACTGCAGTAGAACGCAAAGAGTCCACTCTTAAATTGCAACATCTACTGTATAGCTGGATTAAAAAAAGGGTCATTCTACAGTGCAGAAAGTATGGTTGGTCTGTTTGCGTTAAAGAGTTCCTCCCTGTTGCATTTCAAAAGGCAATACTAAAAGATAAAGAGACTGAGGGAGATGTTGAACATAGGATAAGAGCGGGATGGTTGAAGTGGAGACTTGCTTCTGCAGTGCTTTATGATCTGTGCAATACCAACAAGATTGAAAGGAAAGTTTACTGGATAGCAATTAGATCGGCTATAACCAATGGAGCATAATATTGGCCCATCAAGAAGCAACACATGCACAAAATGAGTGTAGCAGAAATGATAATGTTGAGATGGATGTGTGGTAAAAGTAAAACTAGGAAAGATAAAATCAGAAATGAGCCTGCTCGAGAGAATTTAAGAGTAGCGTCAATAGGTGATAAATTAAGAGAGACTTGTTTGAGATAGTTTGGACATATCCAACGCAGTACAACAATGACGCCATTGAGGAAAAAGTTTTTCTATGAAGGTTAATAGTCCGTTAAAGAAAATTAGTAGGCCAAAGAAGACATGGATGGAAGTGGTAAGGATAGATCTAAAGTGCACCCCATCTAAGGATTAGGCTAAGGATACAAATTGGGATGGAGAAGCATAATTCATGTTGCCGACCCAGCATAGTTGGGACAGGGCTTTGATGATGATGATGATTCATTCCAAAAGGAAAAACAGAAGTCCTACCCTATGCATCTCCTAAAAAGTAAAAGCACTATCCAATAAGCTCCTTATAGACTAGTAATCTTGCTGCCTAAAGTGTATAAAGCACTGGTTATGCTGTCATATGGAAACTTTAAATAGGAAATAAACAAGAAGAGAAACGAAAAGAATCCAAAAGGAAATACTTAAATTCTACCTCATGCCTCCCTTGTGAAGCACTACCTGGTAAGCTACACTCTAGCTAGTGAATTTAAGCCACATTTGTTTCAGTTATTTATAATGAAACAATAGGTTGGTCACATTTGATTATTATTCAGTTGGATGAACATTACCTTAGAACTTTGAATGCTTCAATCTTCTGCAAAATGTGGTTTTGATCTTCTAAAATGAGTGCAAATGATCCCCAAATGCCTCTCACAAGAAAAAGATGTAGGGAAAAAAGTTTTAACCTTTTCCCATAGGACTTGACTGGAGGGAGTTTTTAGGGTTCTTTATGTATTTATTTATTTTATGTGTGTGTGTGGGTGGGTTATGGGGAAGGGGGGTGGGTGGGTTATGGGGAGGGGAGGGGGGGCGGGGGTTGCATTTTTTCGAACCTCAATTAGTACTGCACCAACATTGTGCAGGCCTGGCCCAAATTATGGGTCAAACTGAGTTACATTTTGTGGGTTGGGGCTAAGAAACTCTCAATGAGAGAAGGATATGGTCCACCTGGAAAGGGATAGGGTTCCGACAGGGCTGTGGATTGATTACAAATGGATGTAGAGGGTTTTGGCCAAGGAATTTTGCAGTCAATAAAAAATTTTCGGAACAGAAAATCAAGACTTGAAGGAATTGAAAGAACTTAAACTTGGAGAAACAAGATTGAACATGTTGCATGATAATATGAGCCTCTCTCTCTCTCTCTTTCTCTCTCTCTCACACACACACACACGTGTGTGTGTGTGCACGTGTGTGTTTTGTGGGGGTGGGGAGATTTTATGAGCATGAGATGTAGGACTAGAAACTGAAACTTTTCTGAGATTTCCTTAACTAAAACTACAAACCTAACAATAAACTAAGTTACTAACTCAAGTTGATTCTGAACTTAAATCATTAAATGAGTGTCTTCACTCTGATATCTAATAATGCAGAAAGGGGAAGAACAGTCAAAGATTATTCTACAAGCAAATTTTAAGAAAAATAATCGCAACCAAGGTCAAGATTTTAAATTAATTGACTTCATCCAGCACCAAATTAGCATAAGAGAACTTCAATAGTTCTATTGAATTCTGGAAGAGGAGAGAATAAGAAAACAGATTAGACAGAATCCAACCAATAATACTAATATCTCCTTCCTAATTCTATATAACTACTTAATAAGTGAGGGCTTCTCCTACTGGACCCTTATGCCACTAGGATTCTTTACTTAGGTAAGACTTCTTGATCTGAAATGAGTTTGAAAATTTGTGGAAGTGGGACTTTCTCTCACATCCACAGGTGCAGTTATAAGTAGTGAGTAGTCTCCAAAAGTATAAGAACTAATATATATATATATACATGGAACAAAACTACTTTTCCTGATTTTCTTCTCTACATTGAAAAGGAGAAAGAAGAGGGGAAAAAAAAAGAGAAAAGAAAAGAAAAGCGAAAAACAGGTGAAGATAATTGGTTCTTGAGTATTTGGAAGAGAATGAGAGATTATTATGGTATTACCCAAGAGTAAAGTGATCTTCACCACTCTATACAATTGTACTTATTTTCTTTTGCGGTAGTGAAGATTTTGGTATTTTATTGGGCATGGGTGTTTTCCCAATTTTGGGATTTTGTCTTAAACTAGTGAAAAAAAGAGGTTTCTTTCTTTCTTTTTTTGGTGTGTGTGTGACGTTTTCACTTCTATAAATTGGTGGTGCTTGTTGTTTGGGATCCTATATTTGTTTTATTCAGTAGTTTTTTGCTGGCCCATACAGATATCCTCTTTAAAGGCTCCAAGATTACCAAAAACTGTAAAGAAAATGAATCTATATTGATTTACCAAGGTAAGACTCATCTAATGCAAGAATCCGAGATTGTCACAAACTATGAAGATAGCAAATCCCTATTGACTTATCCAGGTAAGACTTGAAATAAATCTCTAATGATTTATCCTTTCCACAGGCTAGCTATAGAAGGGCTTCTTTTCGTAAACAATTGGGTCCGACGTAGTTATCAAAATCCTACGATTCGTATCCCAAATCTTAAGGAAAACGATTTGTATCTATGCAACAAATCCCATTTACAGATAGTCTTAGGATTCATGTGTGAATCCTACAATTTGATACTCGTTTCATTGAATCTTACAATTTAAGTGATTTGGTTAAGCGAAAATAGCTACAACCAATAAGTTAATATTAATAATCTTTTATCTTTTTTTGTTATTTATTATTTCTTTCTTTCAGTGCTTTTATTTTTAAAGGTTATTTAGTAGTTAATGATACATTCTAAGAATTTTTTTGCGGCTTTGATAAGGTTTTAAAGATGAATAAAGAACATGCATTTAACTAAAGCATTCGATTATAGGTATGGTGCTTGTCTATATCTTCTTTTTTTAATCTTTTTTGGTGTTTTTCTTCATGAACACTTTCTTAACTTCAAAAAATATCCTACTGTGTAAGATTGATGGTTAAGGTTTTATTTTTATTTTTTATTTTGATTTAAAGATAATAAAAATATATATTGATATATTAAACTTGTTTAACTATTTACAAATCATTTATTTCACATATATATTAATATGTCATGATGTTTTTGATATAATTATATAATAGAATTGTTATTATATTTATACTGCTATAAATGGGAAAATAACTTGTTATGAATAATTACCTTTTCTATTTTTATTAGAAAAATAAAAAATCCTACGATTCGCAATACGATTTGCTATTCGATTTGATTCATGGGTATTAACAATTTCCAATACGATTTCGCTTTCGAAAACTATAGGCCCGATGGGCCTTGGCCCTTGGGTTGCCCAATGGACTTGGGGGCCAATCAGTTAATGCGTAGCCTGCATCATAGTTTTGTACCTTTGATGGTGACCGTGTGGCATTTAAATTACTCTCTTGCTTGAAGGTTACAAAATATGCTTGATTTTATCATGTAAATTTTATGATTTCTAGTATCACACTTACTGTTGCTTAAATTTGATGTACGCCGTCATACCCATCTTTTGGCATTCTAATTTTGTTTCTTACTCATTTGACGACCATGGTTAGGAGTGTGAACATGCTCGAGTTCCAAGACAGAAGAAATACGTACGTGTTGGGTTTTTTAGATCTGGTTGGCGGATAAGGAAAGGTAAGCAATTGATTTGTTTTTACCATTTTCTTAAAACATAGTGTATCAATTTTTCCATTCATATATACAATCACACCATGTTACTGACTAATTTTCAATTTTACCAATGCATCGTCCTTAGTCCCTATTCTTTGATCCCCTGAATTTGCTCTCCCTATATTATGCCTATGTTTTGCTAATTTTCAACCCATTTGACTTAAAAGCCTTTTTTTTTTTTGAAGTTCAAGCACATCAATTGCTTGGTTTCTTATCTAACCGATGAATCACATCATCTGCAAATAACGTCCACAAAAGAGTTTCATTCTTGATATATACAGTCAAATTGTCATTAACCAATGCAAGTAGATAGGGTTCAAAAGGACCCTTGGTGCATCTCCTCTAGTTAGGAGCTCAGCCATCTCCTCACATGGTTCTTGCACTCTTTACTAGCCCCTCAGATGTCTTGTATAATTGATGCATTGTTCCTCACCTAATGTCTACCCAATTAACTGTTTTGGCACCTTTATGGGCATTCTATAAATGAAAAAAAAAAAAAAAAAAAAGTTTATGTAGACCTTTCTTTTTGTCTCTCAAGTTTTCCTTGAGTTGTCTCAATAGGAAAATGGCTTTCAAAAGATATTGACCTGCCATAAGCCCATATTGATTTCAACTAAATAGATGATGTTAAAAAAGTTGAGGATTGACAATTTTCTTCATATATTTATGAGTTTCATGACTCTAGCCTGCAATGTCGTAGTTGTGACAATGAATGCCTCCCAACTGTGCTGCAGGCTGTTGTCCAATTTCCTTGATATTCATTTCTTGGCTTACTAGAATCGACTTAAATGTGCGTTAATTAGTTCTACGAAATGCGGGCAATTTGGATTTTTTTTTTCCTGAAGTTCCGTCTAAGTTTTCATGCTACACCAAATTGATGATTATTTGTTGTGCCAAAAGACCATTGCTAGAAAATTTTAGAGTTCTTGCAAACACATCCTCTGTTTTTTGGAAGTCCTTTATGTTTTCTTTTGCCACTTTGTTTATTCTTTTGTGTCCCTCACTTGTTGATTTTTGCTGCAGTCCCAGGTAGAGATGCATGTGAGATTGCAATGGTGCACCAGGAAGATGCTGGTTTGAACGTAGAGGTGGCAAAAATTGCCTTTGCAAAGGGGATATGGAGTTATGTGTGCAAGATGGATAGTGCACTGCGTAAATACTCAACTGCACTCCGCAGTAAACGGAGCCCACTCTTGACTTCTCTCAAGTTTATTCAGAAGGTGAGTTCTTTCTTGATAACAATCTGTATGCACTTATTTATTTACTATTTAGCAAGGAAGGGGAATGGTAGCCAAAAGCTTTTCTCAAGCTAGAGCTGAAAGAACAATTGTTACCACCTAAATTAGAAAACAAGGAGAAGAAAATATGACACATTAAAGTTGTGCAGCCCTTTGGAGAACAAATCACACACAATCCAGCCAACAGTGCTAATCGCTACTCTTATCCAGTTTGATTTTCATTTCTAAATCTTAAAAAGAGTTATAGAAGTCCAAATTTCAATTGGACCTTTAGTTGAGGCCACCATGTTATTTTGAGAATAGCGGTGTTGTGGTCTAAAACCTAGTAGAGCCAAGTACTTTTAATTTTAAATGTCATTTTTCCTCTTTCTTATCCGTAATACACTTCCTCTTTCTTATCGATTGACTCAAACCGTTATTTTGATCCTGGTCTCCCACGAGTCACAAACTGTAGATATAGTAAATTTATATTGATTTAGTGAGATAAGACTCAAAGCAAATTTCTATTGATTTATCCTCTAAATAGGCTAACTGTGCAAAGGCCTTCTTTGGTAAAATGACTGGGGCCAGTGAACCTTGGGGTTTCCCATGGGCTTTTGGCCCATGGTTTGGTGTATGGCCTAAATCAAATAACTTTCCCTTTTGGCCCAGTTGACTGTTTTGGGTGGAATTTCACGAAGTTAGTTCTTTAACTCAGTGGACCAAACTTGATTAGTTAATGGGTTATGCAGATCAGGACCTAGGCAGGTTGGCCGGGCTGGTCAGCAAAATAACTGTTAAATATTTTATTATAAATTATGTCATTTATATGGAAAAAGTATCCATTTAATATGTAATAGATCCGAAAATATAAATTCTTCCGAAAAGTCTACATAAATTTCATATGAATCATGATATATATCTTACAGGTTTCAGCCTTATTTAGTAGATTTTGACGGCTACAATTTGACTATACTGTTCATTTATAGTTTTCGTTTGTTGTACAAGTGTGGACCATAAAAATGAACTCCATGAGGCAGCTTTCTCCCTATGGGATTCCTTTTATATGGTGCAAATATATATGGTTTTCTTCCAATTGATTAAGCTGCAAATGAGTAAATATGGGTATGCATCGACCTCTTTGGAGTTTTGCTCAAAGTCATTTATGCATTTCTCACGAATTAATAGATTCAATCCATCAAATAAAATAATAAAAATAGGAAAGAACACACAGACCATGTGCGAGAGTATTTATTTGGGTCACTTCCAAAAATGTATGTCCATTTCCAAGAGAAAAAAAAAGAGTACATACAATCAATGTGCTTTGTAGTTGAGAACTCAAAGTGAATGATTTATTTTTGTCCCCTCCAGGTCCCACCTGAATTAGAGAGCAAAACACCAATAGCCGGCCGGGACATTTCTGAAAGCTTTGCAAGTGGAGAGTTTGAAGAGAGGAAGAAAATCTCAAGAAAGAAATCAATAGCAAAAGGTCTGCTCCTAGTTGGAGGAATCATTTGCCTGTCTCGGGGCCATGCTAGCCTTGGTGCTAAGGTCATGATGGCATGCATAGTGAAGAAACTAGCCACCAAACATGGATCTGTGTCAAGTGGCATGGAGCCGATGAAACAAATTACAAGTCAATCTACACTTGAGAAATGAACTTGAAGAGCAAGATGATGATACCAGCTGATGACATTGTTACCGTTGTGTATGTGTGTTATTTTGGCTTGGCCGCTGCATGCTTGCTGTATGTAACTGATCATGTAGGCCGTCTTGTTCCTTACCATAAAAGAAAGAAGATGCTAAATGTTATACTTCCATGTTGCTATAGACCGTACATACTGATTGACTGCAAGGTATCAGTTGGGAGTAGCAGGGCTAGTCTGATAAGTGTAAAATTATCCAACTGGTCATTTTCTTTTATTAGATTGATTGTTCGGATCTTCCATCATGTAGTCTTTGGGCTGCTGCCAAAGGCCCACAGCCCATTCTTTTCTACGATGAGGAGTAAGAAGTCATTGGCTAGCACATCAATTTTGCAACAAATCACTTTTGGGCATGATTTCAGATTTTATTTGTACGGTGAGGTGAGTCAATGGTCCTTCTCTTTTCAGAGTGTTTGAATGAACATGCGAGTCATCTTCAAAATATATCCAAAATAGCCCCCTTTTTCCTCCTTTTCTTATCTTTTTAATTTTTAATTTTTTGATTTCAAGTAAGAGTAACTTGACGAGTGTAAAATGACTAAAACTACAGGTTTTTTTTTTAAGGACTTGTCAATGCAATGCAACAAGAGGATCTCTCATTGTGTGGGTTTCATTTCCATGGGAGAGAGGAATCTTGATAGGAATCAAAGCTCTCTCAATCAAGGAAAAGTTGTGATGTGTTTTTTCTTCCCCTCATTATTGATGATGATTTGAAAGGCCTTGAGGCCCTTGACCATGTAAATGCACCAAGCATCAGTAAGCCGCAGTTGTTGTCAGCATGAGGATGAAAGTTTTCAGAGATTTAAAGAGTGGCACCTGAGGTTTTTTTTCTTTTTTTAGGTTAAAACAGATGCATCATTTTAAAAGAGAAGAACCAGCAAACAAAAGAGAAGCTCCCATTTTATTTGACTTCTGACATAAAACCATGTGTTTATAGGAGATGCTCAGGTGGGAGTAACTCTCTCGGTACTGGGAGAAGGGAGTGGAGGGCCCACATTCATATCTAATGCCAACGGCCTAAATGTGAGGGCCCCCACTCTTTACCCCCCCCCCCCCCCCCCCCCCGACGAGATTAAAAACACAAATGCACAATTATAAGGATGATGAGAAGTGTCATAGAACTCACCATAGACAAATACGCCCAACAACTCACTCTTTACTTCCCCCCCCCCCCCCCGCGAGATTAAAAACACAAATGCACAATTATAAGGATGATGAGAAGTGTCATAGAACTCACCATAGACAAATACGCCCAACAACTCACTCTTTACTCCCCCCGCCCAATAAAAACACAAATGCACAATTATAAGGATGATGAGAAGTGTCATAGAACTCACCATAGAAAAATACGAACTCATAAGGATAATGAAGTATTTGTTTCTTCCTTTGTTAATCTTTATATATATATATATATATAAAAAAAAAAAGTGGAAAAAAGAACTCCAGTCTGCAAAAAGTCACAGAACTTATGGGGCAAGTCTCATAGGATCACGAGGGAAAAGTGATGTTTTGCGGATATTGTTCAAAGCAAGGAAGAGCATCACCACACGTTCCAGACCCACGCCAAATCCACCATGTGGTGGGGCACCGTACCTAACAAACACAAAGAAAAGCACATTGGATATGTATAAAGTACGTGGGAAAATATGTACAGATATATGCAAATGGCGAAGTACAACAAAAGGAAACAGATGGAGAATCCTTTGATGAACACAAAGATGATGGATTATGGAGACATATATATCTAAATTGGATCATGCAAAAGAATTCGTATTACCAACACTATCAAACTTTCAATTATCCAAAAAATAAAACTGAGAGTACTCTAATTGGATACTTGCACAGGGTTCAAATCTTTATTCCCTGAGACTAGCACACCAGATCTACTAGCGTATCCAACTTTAAACCAATATCTGTAATTTTGAAGCAAACCGTAGCAATTATACTTCAATCAAAGCAAATGCTAACTTTTTGATGAAATATCTTAAAAAGTTGAATGAAATCTCACAGCCCCTAGCAGTGCCCATATCCAGAACATATGATTTAGAGTTAAAATTTGTAAACGCCTGATCTCTCTGTTGACACTTGTACTCGTACTAGAGCAGCCTTTTTTAACATCTTTGATAACAGTCAATATATATATCAGAGGATATCTTATCTTCAACAGAATTAAGAATTGCTAAATGGGCTTTCTCATTTCTACCCTAAAGAAGAGAAAAGGGGGGAGTTCTATGGCATGAGTTTGGGTGATATTATTCTTCATTGGGGAGATTGCACGTGTTGTGGTCCTCCTAAGATTAGGATGGTCGCCAATTGGTGTACTTGATTGGTTTCTTGAAGTTCAAAGGGGATGGAGTGGCTCGAGGGAAACCTAGCCCCGCGGGTATTGGTAGGGTTCATAATAGTAAGGGTGAGATTTTGTTTATGTTATTAACAAAGAATCCAAGGCGGGAGTTCTTGCTATTTTGGAAGTGGTGAGGAATTTTTCATCTTCTTCCAAAGTGAATCCTCTAATGCTACTCATCAGATGTCCTTAACTATTAGTACTCCTTGGAGATTTCACTACTATCTCAACAATATTAAGGCTTTATCTTCTTCGCACGTGTCTTTTTCTCATGTTCCTGAGGGGGCCAATGAAATGGCAAATGATAGAATGGTTCCTTTAGTTTCTCCTATTGTGTAATCTTTTGGTTTTGTACTGTCGCAAGGCTTTTATACCAATTCTTTTTGGTTCTATACTTTCCTTCCTTTTAATAAATTTTTACAGTTACTGATAAATAAATAAAACAATATACACCAACAGCTATAATAAATGGATTTGACAGTTTCCTGCTAAAAAAGTGCAGGTCGCTCAGAATCTTAGTCTGATGATTTCATGAATTTAATACAATTCAAATCATGCATTTTTATTTTTTTATTTTTATATCGGAGGTTGTCCTAGCCCTTTGGGCCAGACTAATCCCTACGGGCCCCGGGGGGTGCAGGGCGGATAAATCCCTTGTAGCCCCAGTGTGGTAGCGCAGTTTCGTACTTTCAACCACCGGGAGAAAACCGTGGTCCTAGGCCAACTGAGTTACCCCTTGGGGTTAAATCATGCATTTAATAGATGTTTCTCATTTAATATGAAAATGTAACGGCGATCAAAGACAAATATAGGAGTGAGCCAACAATTCCAATCAATTAAGAATTTAACCAACAGCAGACGCACGACAAACATTCTCTTCCCTACGTTTCCTTATTGATCAACAAACTGGATTCAGTGGTAGAGGCAAGAGAAAACAATATTAAAGAAATCATCCACATGTCTAACGACTAGAAAAAAATGGCAACTCCTATGACTGGCTAGATTGAACTTCAACAATCATAAAGAGAATCGAAACATATGCATTGGTTTAGGAGGAATATTTACAGAGAGGAAGTGTCCTTGTGGACCAAACCGGCGGCCTGTCCAGCTTAAAACAGAAAATGCTACTTGCCCATTCCTAAGTTGAGCACAGAAATGGGCCTAATAAAGGGATATCGGGATGAAGGGAAATAAATTGGCCCACTTCTTGGAGACAATTAACTTGATAATATTGTCGGTGAACCATGAGTGTCCTAAATATCACTTGCACTAGATGGTTTGTCACCGTTTGGTTTAGGTCATTTCCTTCAAATGGTGATCTCAGATCACATTTTTATCTTGAAGTGAAGATGATGACTTCAATTTAATGGCAAATATGAAGCCACAACCAGAGTGGTGATCAGGCCAGTTGCAAGTCAAAGAGGTATTATCAATCCAACAGTCTACTGTACATTGAGTAGATTTTGCTTCCTGTATTGCAACTTTCAGCAATGTTTTTTTTTAATGTAATTTTTTAAATGAACTTTCAGTAATGTTCCCTGGATAAAACCAATTCTTGCCCCCACCTACCAAAAAGTCTTGGCCAAACAGGGGAAAGGAATAATGGGAGGAAAGGTATTCAACATTGTTCATCAGAACTGAAGCCTTATAGCATATACCGGTTGGAAAAAATATGCAACATTGGAAAAGGGTTGAAGGCATACCTAAAGGAATCGACATACGTCGATATTGTCTTCACATCAATGCCACAAGCTTCTGCACGTGCAGTCAAATATTCGGGTACATGCACACGCTGAGCTCCCGAAATAATCTCCTCACCTTTCAAGAAATTGCCACAAGTTCAGGCTCAAAGAAAACACAAATTCTAGCATTCTTTGAAGCAAAACAATTGAGATAAGCAACGAGTTATCAACGTAAAAGGAAAACAGAAAGAAAATATCATTAATTACACCTCAAGCACCCATATTTATGTGACAAATCCATATAATGTTGCAAGCAACATTTAATATTTATATGTAACATTCATGTCCCCACTTTTACCCATGCACCCATTCAGGCATCATAAATCAAAAGAAAACACAAATTCCAGTATTCTTTGAAGAAAACAATGGAGATAAGCAATGAGGGATCAAGGTAAAAGGAAAACAGAAAGCAAATATCACTAATTCCACCTCAAGCACCCATATATATATATATATATATATATGTGACAAATCCATATAATGTTGAAAGCAACATTTCGTATTTATATGTAATATCCATGTCCCCACTTTTACGCATGCACCCTGCGCCTGCAGCATTCAGGCATCATAAATCAAAATCATGGTCGGTCACACACACAAAAAAAAAAAAAAAAAATGGAATATGCTACAATCAAATGGAATATGCTACAATCCACATTTGAAATTGCTGATATATCGGTCCCTGAGTCATTAACCTCTTGTATCGTTGTAATTTAATGTTATAAAAAATATGTTATCGTTGTTTAATCTTTAGCTATTAAATTTGTTAAGTTTTAGTGTTCAATCCCAACGCTTATCCTTATAAGTAATAAATCCATCAAATGTGGACCATTTCTATAACCCAAACCTCTCAGAATAACTATTGCCCTATGTACCAAAAAAAAAAAAAAAATCAAGTCCATCAATGGTGCAAGCTATATGATCATATGATCAAAGAATATTAAATGGGCAGTCAAAAAATAGAAACTTTGCTTACTGTCCATCTAATGACTTTAGATGGACAGCTGATTTTTTTTCAGATGGAAAAATAGCACAAATCATCTTTTATCTGGTGAAACCAACGGGTCACATGATCTCTGCCATATGTCCTATTACATAGGGAGTTCAGATCCTCCTAGTCTCAAACACAAAGTAAATTCATGAGGCTCTTCAGTGGATCCCAGTTAAGAAAATATAAAGTGTTCAAAATATATGCCCTCTTCTATGGGTCTTCACCAAATTTTACTCCCATTGGCTTCAATCCAACATCAATCAAGAAATTCATGAGGCTCCACAGTGGGGCCATCAATCAAAATGGGATTTTGACAGCAGGATACATGTTCTACTTGGACAATCCAGCAGAGGGAATAAATTTCAAAATTTTACATGAGGGAGCAAAGTACAAGTACGCCTTGAAAAATGACCCAAATGCCCATACATATGCAATATCACATATTTTAAAAAAAATTAAGTGATATCGCAAAAAAAAATCTTTACCCTTTTATCTCCCAGTGAAGTGTGAACACATGTCACAACTATTAAATCTGTAATGTGTAAGGTCTTTTAAATATGTGAAATGGCATAAATATGACAATTCTTCAAGGTGTGATGTACTTTGCCCCTTGTGTAAAATTTCAAAATGCATCCCCTCTGATGGATTTTCCAAGTGTAACATGTCTGGTATGGTCAAAATCCCATTAGAAATCTAAACTGCTCATCCGGTGGTATCCAGAGTCATCCGGTGGCATCCAGGGCTGCAGAAAAAGCCACATCTGTCTTATTTTGATGCCTAAATGAATGAATTTGCAATAATATCTGTATTTCAATTTTGTCAAATAATTGTAAGAGCTTCTAGCCTATTGCATTTAACAAGAACGTCGTGTCAAACAACAGTGTGCATTTCATCAACTTTGTTAGTGGTGAATAACAAATAAACCCACTAGTATTAAACCTAGCTGCAAGGGAAAGCGCAAATATGTTAGGTGCTGAGAAAAATCATCAAAAGTGCCATAGCATAATCAAGCATAGTATTAGTGTGATAGTGTGAAACAGATGTATACAGTAAAGGTCTCACTGAAGTTTATAGACATCACCAAGAAGCACTAAATACATGAAAACATGTAATCAATGAAACCACAATAAAATCACAGAAACACCTACATCTTTTGACATTCTTTTTGGGAGAAATGAAATGCACAGAATTGCAATCTTACCTCGAATGAAGACATCAAATGAATTGCTGTAGGTTGGCTCTTCATAACATGGCATGGTGTAGAATGGTCTAACAGCTAGTGGGTATCGATGCAGTATATAGAACTCAGTGTCATACCTGCGTTCAGAAGTATGAAGTCAACTACCAGTTTCTCAACTGTGGCGCTCAAAAACCTGAAAGAAGTTAAGCAATAGAGAGCCAAATAAAACAAAATACTTCTCCAGAACAAGCTGGCCCAACTTTCTTTCCGACTCTGTATTTAGGTCCCCCAAAGGATCAACTTCGATGCCAGCTTCCTATAAGACATGTAAAATGCATTGTTATTTATTTTATTTTTTTCAAAAAAGGATTGACAGGGAATGTCATCTCAATTTATTATATAAAAGGTGTCCATCTTTTAGGAAACTACCAAGCCAACCACATGGTTAATTTTTCAATAGCGTAGATATTATATTTCCTTTTCTGGAAATTTTTTGCCCTTTTTATTATTTATTGGCATTATCGCCCATTATTAATATAGTTGAAATATGGTTCCATTTATTTTAATGGGTTTTTCTAATTTTTGTACGTGTATTGTTACATATCTGCATGAAGCACACACCCATCAACATGGAACGTCTAACTTTCGAAGGATGCCAAATCTAAGACTGACATGTGCCCACAACTAACAGTAGCAGTCAATTACAAGTTAAATGCAGTCTTCAGATGTTTCAGAAGTTGAAAACAGAAACCAGAAACAGCAATAACATAATGTTACAAAGTATCAGCAGCTAACACATTTCATAATATCACTTTTATCCACTACATGACTCTCCTGCGTTCGCAAGAAACATTTACCAATAAGATACTTATTATTGCAGTGTATTTTTCAAAATCTCCAATCCAAAGGAAAAAACAAAAAAAACCAAACAGTGAGCTGTAAACCAAGATCAATCACTTCACTTTCTCCCACAATAAACTACGCGAAAAGGTCGTACTTAAGGAGCGTTTGTCTTTTACGCATGTAGTGTGAAAATGGGAATTACATGTGTAAAATTTAAACATGCACAAAATGAGTGTGGCAGAGATGAGAATGCTGAGGTAAATACATATTAAAACTAGGGAGGATAGAATCACAAATGAGTGCTTTCGGGAACATTTAGGGGTAAGCATCAATAGGTGATAAAATAAGAGAAACTAGTTTGAGATGGTTTTGACATGTCCAACGCAAGATAGCAACATTACCGCTGAGGAAAAGTCTTTCAATGCAGGCTGATGGCCCACCAAGGAAAAGGAGTAGGCTGAAGAGACATGGAAGGAAATAGTAAGGCTGGATCTAAAGAAGTGCAACGTATCTGAGGATTTAGCTCGGGATATATCAAAATGGAGAAACATAATTCATGCAGTCGACCACAGTATAGTTGAGACAAGGCTTTTTACAGAATTCATGCAGTCGACCACAACATAGATAAAAATTACACATGTGAAGTATATTACCATTTTTTTTTTCAGAAGCACCATTTGCAAGCAAAATTCTCAAATTACCATTTTCCACTTATCAGTTCAAACTACATATGTAAATTTTATATATCTCAAAATCTATGAAGACTTGTGTAAGGTCCCGACCCTAATTATGCATATTTACTTCAATTAATTGTGTTTCTAGCTAACTAAGTGGGATTTAGCTCGGGATATATCAAAATGGAGAAACATAATTCATGCAGTCGACCACAGTATAGTTGAGACAAGGCTTTTTACAGAATTCATGCAGTCGACCACAACATAGATAAAAATTACACATGTGAAGTATATTACCATTTTTTTTTCAGAAGCACCATTTGCAAGCAAAATTCTCAAATTACCATTTTCCACTTATCAGTTCAAACTACATATGTAAAATTTTATATATCTCAAAATCTATGAAGACTTGTGTAAGGTCCCGACCCTAATTATGCATATTTACTTCAATTAATTGTGTTTCTAGCTAACTAAGTGGGATTAGTGGTTGAGCATATTTGTTTTAGGATTAGGAAGGTGTGTTCGAAGTTTGGTTCGATTTGAAGAACAATTGGTTGTAGGCTTGTAGCAAGGGGGTAGTTTGCACTTTTGGGAAAATTGAAAGGATTTGTCCGTGAATTCAGATTTCACTGATTTTGGGTTCGTTAGTTAGATCATCTCGTTTCCCGAACTTTTCGTTCTTGGCTCGTCGTGATCCTAGCACCTCAAAGCCTTTCATTTTCCATTATTTCCAATTCATACCTTAGAGGACCTATTTGCAGTTCTTGAAAACTAACTCGCCAAAAACAACTCATTCTCCGGCAAATCTCGTTTCTTTCTATCTTCCTTAGCAAGTTCCAGCTCTTTTCTCTCATTTCTCTATTGCCTCTTCACCAAGGGACCAAATCAAGCTTAGAGACTCAAATTCAAGCCAAGCTATCACCATCATCTTCTTCCTTGGGTCTTCTTTGTGCATTGTCTTCATTTTGGTAAGTTTTCGCCCATGAATTCCCTCCCAGTTTCCTTTTCTCTGAGTTTTAGGGTGGTGCATGTAGCTTAGATCTTCTTCTCTTTTGGTGTTGTAGGAGTGTTTTTTTTTTAATGAATTGGAGTGTGAGTTTGTAGTTGGAGACTTGGAGTGCTTGTGAGCTAGGAGTTCTCTTCCATTTCTTCTATTTCCTTCTCTACATCAAGGCAAGTGAATAAACATGTTCTAATTGATATGCATGTGATGTTTTATCTTGGTTCTTGTACTTTAATGTTCTTAGCTACCCATTGGAAGCTCATTTCTGTTGAAATGGAAATTACATGTTTTAAAGGTGGGGCGTTGAATGTTAGATGAAGAGGAACAGGCCTTATAAATGTAAGCTTCAGGTGAATAGGCCTCATAAATGTAAGCTTCAGGTGGATTTCTGAAGGAGGGATGAATCTCTCTTGATTCTGAACCGAATAAGCTTGAGAAACTCAATTTTGGGAGCTTACGGCTAGCCATAAGACCCCTACAACTAGCCATAACTCCACAATTTCGGTTCTAGAAGGGACCTAAGAGCTACCGTGGGACACCTGACTGACAGGTTGTTCTATGGTAAGGTCACGGTTAGCTGTATGCGAGCCGTGAACCGACCGTAGAAAAGAAACTCACAGGTAACCATACCATCCAGAAGAAAAATGCATCCTAGTCTGACTGACAGGATTTACTGCAGCAAACTAAGAGTTGGCCTCGACCTATTTGTTATATAGCTAGCCGTACAGCTAAGCATAGGGGCCTCACAGCTAACAGTAAGAGGCTTAAGGTTGACCATAAGAGCCAAGTGTTTCCTGCCTGAGGTGGTGGAAACTCAACATTGGGACGCACATCCAAATTGGGAGTGGCCCCATCCAAATTGGGACGCACATTAAAATATGATTAGAGGTGGTTTGAGCTTTTGAGATTCTGTGAAGTGGCATATTAGTATTGCTTCATCAATTTGGAGATATCTCTTGAAAAGATGTGGTCTTTTTTTATGTCTTCCAAGAGCAGTAAGTGAAGGGGCAGAGCATGGAGGGCAAGTCCCTTTCATGGAGTTGGATTGGTGCTTTCGAGGCTTATTCTTGGTGCTATTATTTGTCCATTTGGAAAGAATGAGAGGATTTTTAATCTTTCACTTACATCTATAGAGGACATTCTATCGACAATGTTTTTGAGGCTCGACCAGCAAATGAGTTGTGGTTCGGAAGGTAACTGAAAACTTGTGTTTGCACAATATTTTATACAATTAGGAAGCATGTATGTCGTGCGGTAACTTCAAGGAAAGAAAGGTAGAAAGATGACGTCTTACTTCAAGAAGCTATCTTAAATCCAATGTGGATGATACAGTTCGATGTAAACCAGTTCCGACAAGCATTGGAGGTGTGCTTAGTAATAACAAAAAGAAGGTCTTAATTGTGTGCTCTTCAGTCGGCAGGTTTTGGCCATCCTGGATGAGGATTTATTCACTCTCTTTCATCCAGCGCTCATTGTGAGAAGCGACTCATCAATGCTACGGCTTAGGTTTCAAGTCTGGCCCTTGGACGCTATAATATTTGGATACTGCAAAATAGGCGAACATATCATGTCGTATCATATCTAATATTTCACTCTATATTTAAAACTCGTGTACCTTTCACAATTACTAATGCATCCACGCCCACACAAAAACACCAATCCAAATTTGACACATTCAAATTTTGCGGTTGGTCAACGGCATGCACCCCCCCGCCCCCGCGCCACAACACACACACAACAAAACAAATTAAAAAAAAAAGAGGATTAATGGCAGCCTGGTTGTGCCCGATAATGATACTCTCTCTCTCTCTCTCTCTCCCCACCCACACAAAGATACATACATCCAGGTAGGCCCAACAGCCTGGGCCTGTTGGGCCGTCCAAAGATTAGTGGCAGCCAACTCACTCCTAATAATGACTCTCTCCTCTGTCTCTATATAAATGTATGTACATTTGTATGTTTGTACGTATATGTATCACTTACAACTGTATAGTTTTTACCATTAATAAGATTTAATTGTTATCTTTTTTGATGTATCAGTTACAACTGTATAGTTTTTACCATTAATAAGATTTAACTGTTATCTGACTTATCTCTCAAAAAATTGGAACACAAATATGGTCGCAAATCAAAACATACATACCTTAAGCATTTGAACCCCTTCTTGAAAAGTTAGTTTCAAAGTCTTCCGCAAGTACTGCAATACAATAAAATATCGATAATCTAAGACAGAAAAGTCATGACAAGAACAAGTCAGCAGGTTATTGGATATAAATGGGAAAAAAATCTATCACAAAAGCCTATCTTATATAATGCAAAAAAGCATGTGCAGAAAATCACCAGCAGATGCAAAGGCACAAAGTCCAATCATTTATGTATTTTGTTTGGTTATCTTTGAAAAAGCTTGTTAATGACACCTTTAACTTGAAAAAAGCCCACAGGTTTCCCATGCTCTGGTAAATACCCACACACCATTCACAGGTCCTACACCATTGGTGCTACAGCTAGGGATTGATCCTCGGTTGTCTCTGTGGAGGGAAGGTTCCTCACCACCGAGCCACGGTGGGTTGGCAATTGGTATGCACAAATAATATTGAATTTTTTTTACTTTTTTTTTTTTATAATGGAGGGCGTCCCTGGACTGATCCCTACGGGCCCGGGGGAGCCAGATAAATCCCCTGTGGCCCCAATGTGGTAGCGCAATTGAATAAAATTGATAAGCCTAAACCTTGATACAACCAAGTTCGAACTTTAAAAGCTAACAATTTAATTCCACCTTCAGAGGTTTAAATGGATACTGCTTTGCAATTGCATCAAGTTCCTTCTTGCACTGCTCATTCAAACTGTCAAACATTGAAACAAATAATCGGTCCACTATGTCCATGACCTGCAGAAAAAAAAAATTGTCATCATTGAATTAATCGTCCATATGCGCTAGTTCCCAATTCCCCCCAAAGGAAACTCTATGTTTTCCACTTTACCTCAAAATAGTGCTCTTTGATCTCCATTTCAACATCAAGGCCAGTAAATTCACACAAATGCCTGTGCGTGTAAGAGTCCTCTGCTCTGAAAACAGGACCAATCTCAAAAACCCGTCCAAAATCACCACATATTGAGATTTGTTTGTGAAGCTGTGGTGACTGTGCTAGGCAAGCAGGCTGCCCCTTGTACTCTAGTTTGAAAACAGCTGAGCCACCTTCACTCGAACCAGCAATGAGCTTTGGAGTATGGATCTCGACGAAATTTTCAGCTAACAAAAATTGTCTGAACATCTGCAAAGTCGGACAGATGAATTCAAATGCATGTTTTTCAACTTCTAATCGATTTGCACATAAAAGAAAAAAAAAATAAAGCATTGCAAAATAAGAAAATGATTCTTATGGGCAAATATTATACAAGCACAACCAAGAACAACAGAACCCAAACAATAGCCGGATAGAATCACACGACTCGAAATCCTTAAACAAAAATCAAAGAGGTGATAATTGTTTTTAGTAAACAGTCAAAAGTGAAATGACATATCTATGTGTTCACTTGCGAAGGTTGACTCGGCATCATCATAATCATAATTAAAACCTTGTCCCATCTATGCGAGGCGAGGTTAACGGAACCACATAAAGGAGGGGTCCCTAGAGAAGCTACACATCATACCTTCAGGTTGGAAACCACAAATGGGTAGAAGAAAGGGCCAACAGTTATTTATAAAGCAACCTCTATCCGGTCAAAATAAAAAGTCTTGGTACGGAAGGGCCAAGAAATAGCAATACTAGCAAAGGCTCTATGATTGGCCAAAAAGGTTAATCCAAAATCATATCCACGTACAGTTCCAACTTGAGATTGAATACGGAAAATCCCTTGATTAGCAGGCGTCCGAATGTCCAGAACTCTATAATTCAAACGTGTGTCCTGACCAACGCTGACAAGCGTCTCCCCAGCCTGCATTGCACCCATTAAACTACAATTAGGAAAGAGCTGCAATTCACCACCACATATAACTCATAAAACCAGATAAAAGAAAGAAAAGAAGAAAAAGAAGGAGATAAATACAAAAGATGATGCTACTAAAATAAATATATTTACGATCTACGCCCATGCAATAGAGCTCTTTCTTGGCATTCCATTTACATATTACACAGCATAGCATATAAATCCTACAATTTCTATGCGAATGCATTTGCACATAGGACTTAGGAGCACAGAAACACAGAAACATTTTCTCCAAAGACCAAAGTTATTAAAGGTGAATAGAAAGAAAAAGAAATCTACACTATTATGAAGCATACCAACTTAGCCTCCTCAATCTCTTTTTCACTTCGAGCAGCATCCTCAATATTGATAGGAAGATTTGGCGCTGCTCTGCTGATGCAGTAAATTTTTCTTACTTGTACTTCCACCTGTAAATTAAACAAGTGAAGAAAAAAAAAAATCCATATCAACCTCTACATCTCCACCTTTGACAACATAACATCCCTTCCTTCTGTATGAATAATTCCCAATACTAATTGGTATTGCTATTTGGGTTGCAACAGTTAAAACAAACCATCCCTATTTCATCTTCTTCTATAGCTTGCTAATTTCAATCAATCTCCACTGCAACACAAGCAGAAATTTAAAAAAAAAAAAAAAAAGGGGGGGGGTGGGGGGGGGGGGTGGAATTTACCCAACTACCTGCTGTGATGCTCCTTTGATGGGGACTCCGGGAACTGTGACGATGCCTTGGACGTCGACGATCGACTCTCTGCTGAGCCCCGCCGCAAACTTCACCATCTGGCGGCTGACGAGCTCCGGAGCGGCGGTGACGACGCACTGCACCGTAAAGCCCATCCGCCTCAGCACCACGAAGGCCATGTTCTTTCCGACGGCTCGGATCGTCTGTGCCCGGCCGCGGATGAGGACCTCCTCGTCCTTCAACTCCTCTACCAGCGACTGGATCTCCGTCCACCTCCGCCCGCTGACTTCCTTGGACTGAAGGTCCGCGAGGGGCGTATCGCCATAGTTTCCGGCGAGAGGATCGGCTTCCAAAGAGAGGGAAGCGGCGGCGGCGGCGGCTTCTTCTTCTTGCTGGCGTCTCATGGCTTTCTCGGCCTTCAGAGCTTCCTTTTTCGCGGCTTTTTTGCTGAGGCCCTTGCCTCCTCCTTCTTCTTCTGCGACGAGCAAAGAAGGAGGGTTTTGGGAGTCGGCCATTTTCAGATTGAGCTTCCAAAACAAAAACCCTCCCTAGTCCCTTTCCCTGTAGAGTTGTAGAAAGAAGAACGGCCAGAAGAAGCCGAGGACGCTGAAAACACAAGTCCAGAAAGGGTTTCGGATACCGCTCTCTTTTATCTTTCCACACGCATGTGGGTAGTCCAGAAATTGGGTCGAGTCGAGGATCCGTTTTCTTTATTTTTCTCTCTTTCTTTTGTATTTGAGCATTTAGAAATTCTACTAAAAAAATAAAATGAACGGAATTTGTCAAAATTCATTCAAAGCCCTTTATATAATTGAAATTTTAAAATACTTGTAAAATAATATAAAAATTTTAAATACCACGAGACAAAAAACCCAACATGTAGAATTACTATCATAAATTTTTAGAAAGAAATAGGCTCATACCGACTGAGTTAAATAACTCCTAAATTAAAGGAAGAATTCGAACTTTATAGGATGGAGATCAAGATTTTAATTTCCGCATGATAAATGGAGTTTTTCCAATTTTTTACTTTAACAAATACAAGTTGCCTATTAGATTATTAATTATATTACTAATCATATTATTCATCATATATTGTTAATTTTGCCAATGTGACAATTATAATGTATTAAGCTAGAAGATTTTTTATCTAGTTTTGACCGCCTGTTATATTTTTTAGTAATAGTTAACACTCTTTATTAAAATATCTCACATTCTCTCTATATAACTATTCACTCATATTCTTATACCATTTACACACACTACGTTCTTTTTGTCCAATTTTTTCATTTTTCATTCATGCAACTTACTTAATATTCAATGAATGAAAAGAGGTACTCCATGCATTCTTTTTTATGTAAGAATTTTTAATTTATAATACAACCGTGTGGAACCTGGGTGGTTGTGCTTGTTAATATTAAATAAAAGATACACCACATTCTAAAGTGCTTGGGTTTTCACTATCCCATTTAAATTTAATTGGTTCAATTCAGAACTTCTCCTTACTGAGAAAGCGTATGAAGAATGTATCTCCTTTTACGAGTGAAGCAAGCAGGAGTAGGACCCACTTGTTAGAAGAATGTATCATTGCACTGGCGCGTCAGCGGAAACAGATCCCCCCCCCCCCCGGTCCCGACGAATCAGGGGGGTGACACGCGCTGTTTCTCTTTCATCTCCTCCGCCCCCCGATCCGCATCCCGCAAACGCTGACTTACACTCTCATGTTTAAAAACAAAAAAAATCAAAATCAATGCATCTTAGATGGTGTTTTCTAAACAAGGAAATTAATGGTTCCCATGGTCCATTAGGCACTCATGTGAAGGAACCCGGCCTAACCCAGCCTTCAAAACGTCATAAATAAATTGAGGACTTTTATTTATTTGTTTTTCTAAAAGCTTAAGGGTCAAATTTAGACAAAACTCTTATAGGCCCACCAATTTCAGGCCGGACTTGGACGATACTAGACTTGGCCTGGTCTGGCCCTCCTATTTTTTTACTTTTTTACTTTACATCAAGTATTCAAACACATGCAAAGTAACCAATTGCTTCTTTTTTTTTTACTTACTCCTCTTTTTTTAACAAAAAAAAAAAAGAAAAAAGAAAAACTTACTCCTCTCTAACTTGATACATAATGTGACACTTACTCCATACCACCAAACATTATAGGGAAAAACTTTTCCTTGGAGAGCCAATATGTAAAAAAATAAAATAAAGGGCCTATAAATAGAATCTATTTTAAGGGTGTGTCTTGTGTAACGAGAAGTTTTCATGATAAAGAAGAAAATTATTCTAAGTTTTACTTGCAGCCACTGTTCCATTATTTATTCACCACACATTTTCTTAGAGGACTGACTTAATGAAATTTTACTATTTAATCCGAGAGTAGTTTATAATATATGAATGACAACGACTGTGGCTGTCTCTCGGAAAGCCAGATTTTTTTACCCCTTTAGAAACACCCAATTTAAATTTCGGTCAATATGGATAGCCCTATAGAATTCAGATCGAGCTTGGATTGACCCAAAACTTGGCCATTTGGGTGACCAGAGCTGAGTATCGGCACAATACTGGTGGGCTATTTATTAGAAGGGCATAACAGCGGTCCCAGTCTGGCCTACTGAGCATTTTTTATATATGTAATTATAATACATTAAGCTAGGAGGTTTTGGATTCAATTTTGACCGTCGGATATGATTTTGACTAGAAGTTACATCAATTACGTTCATTATCTCTTTATGATAACCACTTATAGCTATACTCGACTTTTATTTTATTTTATTCTTCAAGGACTTTATTTCAATCCAAACTCTTATCATTCTAATTCAACTCTAATTCTCATTTTTTCATTATATGATACCAATTCTTAGATTATATAAGTACATATTTATAATTTTCTTTTCTTTTACTTTCTTTTTAAATAATCTATTAATTTTGTATATATGAATATTTAAATTACAATATTTGCCATATCCGTGCTAAGTCCAGCTAATTTTGCTAGTACTCTATATTACATCTAAGCTTAGAGCCACAATTTGAAGATTCAGATAATTTGTGTTGGTCTACATGTAAAGATACTTGAGAATAATAATATCCAATCAACCCATGCATAGAGGTGAAAATCTGGGCCGGGCCGCCCAAGCCCAGCACGGCCCGGCACGAAAAAACCGTGCTTGGGCCGTGCTTGGGCACGTTGACTTTGGTCAACGGGCCGCCCGGCCCGGCCCGGCAGTCCCGATGGGCCGTGCTGGGCCAGGGCTGCCAGGCCCAAGGCACGGCACGGCACGGCCCGGTCAAAAACCTGTGCCGTGCTGGGCCAACTCCCCAGGCCCGCGGGCGGCCCGGCCCGGCACGAGGCCCGCCCAGGCCCTTTTTTTAAAAAATCCCCCCCCTTCAAAAAAAAGGTAAAAAGTGGTTTTTTACATTCTTAACCCCCCCAACAGCTATAAACGGTCAAATGGGGGGGTATTAGTGTCTTTTGATCATTTTTTACCATTATAACCCCCCAACTGCTATAAAACGGTCATATGGGGGGTATTCTATGTCATTTTATCACTTAGGAATTCTATAAATAGCCCTCATTCCACTCATTTCTCTACACTCATCTACTCTCTCATTTCTCTACACTCATCTACTCTCTCATTTCTCACACTCCCTCTAAAGTTCTAAGCTCTCTTAAGTGTCATTATAAAGTCTAAGCTCTTTATACAAAGTTTTATAAGAAGTGAAAAGTGAGGGTGACTTCTCTAAAGTGGAGGATTCAACTAAGAAAAACTTCTCCATTAGCTCTCCCTCTCTCATAAAGGTATTTATTATATTTAATTTTGAGTTTTATTTAGTAGTAGTATACATAGTAATATTATATATTAAGTCTCATCTTCTCCCCTTTCTTATATAAATTATCACAAAAAACACAGTATACATAATTATTTATTAAAAAAGTTTATCTTTTATTTAGAAAAATGGCTGGACCATCACAACCTTTCAACCTTGACTTCTCTCTAAATGAGGAAGATCCTGGATTTATTCATTTAGATCAAAGTCAGGGCATAGAAGTAGATAGTAATAATCCCCAAAATCCTGCATTTTCAGTTTCTACAACTAAAAAGAAGAGAAAATCAAGATTAACTTCTCCTGTATGGACTTATTTTGTTAAAGTTACTGTCCCAAGTCCCATGGGAGGAACAGAGGAAAAGGCACAATATAATTTTTGCAAAGATCTCCTCAGTGCCAAATCATCAAGCGGCACTGGCCACCTTAGTAGGCACATGAAAAAGTGTATATTCAAACACACTAATACCACTAACGATGGGGAAAGAGGTGGGAACCGTGGGATGGTTCAAACACAACTTTCTCAAACGGATTCATCTGGCGGTTTAGGAATTTTCCATTATGACCCTACTAATGCTAGATATCAACTTATTAAGTATATAATTTCTCGCCAATATCCATTTATACTTGCCGAAGAACGATGTTTTGAAAGATTTTTGAGGTCTGCCTTTGTTCCTTCATGGCAGAAAATATCTAGAGTTACTGCTAGAAGTGATGCAATAAAAACTTTTTTGAAAGAAAAAGAGAATTTAAAAAAAAAAATTTGAAAATTTACCTGGAAAAGTGGCTTTAACTTCAGATTTATGGACCTCTAAACAAAATGTGGGGTACATTGCAATCACATCACATTATATTGATAGTGATTGGGTGATGCAGAAAAGAATTATTGCATTTTCTATGCTAGAATTTCCACACACTGGTGCTAGGATAGGGTCCACCATCCTTGAAAAACTTAGAGAATATAAAATTGAAAATAAAATAATTTCTATAACTTTAGATAATGCAAGCACTAACAATGTCGTAGTAGATTTACTAAAGCATTCGATTCAACTTGATTTAAATGGAGATCTATTTCACAATAGATGTGCATGCCACGTCATAAATCTTATCGTCCAAGTTGGGGTGAAATTAATTAGAGCTGATTTAGATGTTATTAAATGGATTGTAGGATACATTTTCTGTTCTCCCTCGCGAAAACAATGGTGGAGGGACATATGTGTAAATTTGAATTAAAGACCAAAGAAAATATCATATGATGTAAAGCATAGATGGAATTTTACCTATAAAATGTTAAAAGAATCATGTGCCTATAAAATGGCACTAAATCAATATTGTCAACTTTATTTGGAGCATGAAAATATTTTTATAAGTGATGATAAATGGACCCTTCTTGAGATAATAAGAGATTTTTTAGAAGTTTTCCATGATGCAACATTATTTTTTTCTGGGGTATATTATCCCACATCAAACCAAGCTTTAGCCCATTTTTATGAAATAAGTCTTACTTTTAAAAAGTATAGAGATTTCTCAATTTTTCAACTTATGTGTGCACAAATGGAGGCAAAGTTTTCATCATATTGGAGAATAGCTCATTTAACATTTTGTATAGCTGTTGCATTAGACCCTAGATTGAAATTACAAGGTGTAGAAACCCTTCTTGATGAAATAAACTCTAATATGAATACAGCAAATATAAATGACATGACAGCAATTAGGACACAATTAGAAACACTTTATTTGGATTATGCTACCCGATTAGGTAGATCCATAACACCCACGGTCCCAACAGGCCCTCCCCAAGTACATAAAGGAAAAAAGAAGGCTATTTGGAGTATTATGAAGAAATCTCATGGAAGTAACTCCTCTTCTTCCAGAGGATCTTACAACCTTAATGAATTAACAATGTACTTGGGGAGTGATCCTGTTGAAATCCCAGATGAAGAAGAAGATGATTTTGATATTTTGGCATGGTGGAAATCATTCGAAATTAAGTTTCTCGTGCTTTCCGCCATAGCCCTTGATATACTAACAATACCAGCGTCTACAGTTGCATCAGAGCAGACATTTAGTGCAAGTGGGCGCCTTATTGACCCCAGGAGGACTATGCTTACAGAAGAAACTGTTGAGACCTGCATGTGTTTACGGGATTGGTATCAAGCATATGATAGGGAACAACACCTCGATAATGATGAGATCGAGATAGAGATAGAAGATGAGCTAGCGGAGTTACATATATCATAGTATATTTTTTTTTAGAATGTATAATAGGCTTTCAACTTGTAATTTATTTTTTAGAATGTATCATAGCCTTCATAGGTTTTTAAAGTTGTAATTTATTTTTTAGAATGTATTCATAGGTTTCTAAACTTGTAATTTATTTTTTAGAATGTATTCATAGGTTTCTAAACTTGTAATTTATTTTTTAGAATGTATCATAGGTTTTTAAAGTTGTAATTCTTTTTTCATTTATCAGAAGGTTTGAATTTCATTATATATATTGATCCAAGTTCAAACTTGTAATTTTTTTTAAACTTTTGTAACTTAAATTTCAAGGAAATACAATTTATGTAATGTATTTTTTCAAAACATTAATTATTAGTGTTATTCTACTTGTTATTTCTCTTAATTTCTTTATTTTAATGAAATTGGTCCAAGACCAAGAGTGAAGAGTCTAAGTCTCTAAGACTTAAAGAACTTAAAAAAAGTTAAAAAAAAAAAAAAAAAAAAAGGGGGAGGGGGATTGTAGGCCGCCCACGGGCTGCACGGCCCAGGCCCATCTAGGGCCCCGGCCCAGCACGACACGACCAGAGCCGTGCCCTGGGCCGTGCTGGGCTGACCCCAGAGGTCCTGGGCCAGGCACGGCACGGCCCGCATAATGAACATGGGCCGTGCCGGCCCGGCCCGGGCACGAGATGGGCCCAGCTTCTGCCGGCACGGCCCAGATTTTCACCTCTACCCACGCACGCGGCGCGTGGAATTGCATATCAGGCTGAAAATTTTAGATTCTCCGCTAAGTTGTTTTTTTTTTTTTTTAACTGCTGTATTAGATAAAGAAAGCAACAAACTATTTGTTACAAAGTACATAACAACATAAAGCAAAGTTCCAATGTAATCAATGGGCATGCACCAAAATTTGTTTTTTCTACCCTCATCAATTCCTTAAAAACAAATCCTTACCAGCAATATCCTTCACAAACTGGAAATTGATGATATTAGATCAGTCATCCCATAATTAAATGTAAATGGCTCAAAATCACCATTTTGCCTTGCTAAGTTGGGCCCACCATTTTCCCTTGCTCAAAGTTGGGCCTTCAATTAAATTGGCACACTTCATTTTTTTATTTTTGATCTGACAACATACCTAAGACCTAGTGAGAAGAGAGTGGTTTTAGATGTGGGCCTCTTGAAAATCTTGAAAGCCAAGAACATTTTAAGCCCCATAGTAAGCAATCTAATTCATAACATTCACTCGTATAAAACTAGATCATTGAAAAAGGGAAGAGAAGCTTTAAAAAAAAATCCACTCATCTATTTACCACTGATCAATCGTCTAATTTTCCACGATATCTTTCATACGTCAATAGGAATAGGCTTTGACTTTCAATTGGAGATTCAATACATAAAAATGTTGAACTTAATTTAAATAAAAATGTTAAAGGCCAGACCATTTGAGGATGATCGATTTGCATAGAATAAAATGGACATGATGTAAGGTTTTCATGGGCTTATGCCCATAAAAAATATAGAGATTTATAAGTGTATGATATGATAAGGGATTCATGAAACTAAAAAAAAATACAAAATCTGAGGGCAGATCTAATGTTTAAGTGGGATTAAGCATGTGTATCCATAAGTGGGCCTAACGGACTCTTGAATTTTGGCCCATCTAATAATGAGTCCCAATAGGGCCTGCACCCATTAAAAATTGGTAATTTGCTCTTTTGTTTTCTCTTTTTTATTAGGGACGACTTTATAGAAATCAAATGATACAATATCTCTTCTTTTGTTTTGAAAATCTAATTTCATATGAGTTAATCGTGAAAATCAGATGGCTCAATGAGGGCATTCCTTCTGTTTTTATTTAGAGAGCTGCTACCTACACACTGCATTTTGCTCTCAACACACTGCATTTAATAAAAAAAAAACAAAAACAAAAAATTCCTAAACTACCCTCGCCCTCTCCTTCCCTCTCTCTCCCTTCTCCACGTTGTCCACCGCCCGCCCGCCCCCCACCCTCTCCCCTTCCTCTCTTCTCCCTCTTCCTCTCCATTTCCCTCTCTATTTCCCTATATTTCCCTCTCCCTGCTCGTCGTGGCCAGCTACTTGCCCACTCTCCATCTCCTTCTCCCTCTTCCTCTCCTTCTCCCTCTCTATTTCCCTCTCCCCGCTCATCACCGACCGCTGCCCGGTCACCCTCTCCCCATCCTCTCTCCCTCTCACGGTGGACAAGCAAATGGAGAAGAATCAAATACTTTGGATGTAAAAAATAAATAAAATTTGCCATTGAAATCGGTGAACCCGATTCGTTCGGCGTTACAGGGCCGAAGAAACTGAGTTCGTTCGGCTGTACAGGGCCGAACAAACCGAGTTCGGTTTCTTCAGCCTTGTAACACCGAACGAATCGGATTCGCCGATTTCAATGGCAATTTTTTTTTTTTTTTTTTACATTCAAAGCATTTGATTATTCTCCATTTGCTTGTCCACCGTGAGAGAGAGAGAGAGAGGAAGGGGAGAGGGTGACCGGGCGGCGGTCAGTGAGGAGCGGGGAGAGGGAGAAGGAGAGGAAGAGGGAGAAGGAGAGTGGATGGGCAGCGGGCGGCGACGAGCAGGGAGAGGGAAAGAGAGGGAAATGGAGAGGGAGAAGGAGAGGAAGATGGAGAAGAAGAGGGAGAGAAGAGGAAGGGGAGAGGGTGGGCCGGCGTGGGGCGGGCGGGCGGTGGACAACGTGGAGAAGGGAGAGAGAGAGGGAAGGAGAGGATGAGGGTAGTTTAGGAATTTTTTGATTTTGTGGTTTCTTTTTATTAAATGCAGTGTGTAGAGAGGGAAATGGAGTGTGTAGGTAGCCACTCTCTTTTATTTATTTATTTACTTATTTTATAATGGTAGGCCTTGGAATTTTTTTGCTCTTATGATTTTTGTGAGAACATATCTAAAATCACATTATTTTCACTTTTATCAACTCTCACAATTAAGTTTTATTACTAGATCAATAATTGAAAAAGAAACAGTGGGCTTTGAGGATTTAAATATAATTATGGAATGATGGACTTAAAATATGATCAAAATGTGAAGATATTAATAGAAAAGGTTTTGTTAAAGAATTGGTGATGGTAGTTTAAAAAAAAAATATCAACTTTAATTAAGCAACCCTTACATATCCTTCCCCGTCCTCACTCACAGTAGAGAGAAAGGATGCAACTTTTGGGAGGAGGAGGTGGAGGAGGAGGAGGAGGAGGAGAAGACGGTGAGGGCCTCTTCAGCAAAAAGTCCGAGAGAAAAAGGAGGCTCTAGAGGCTGAGAAAGACATGAGGCGGCGGCGGCGGCTTCCGCGATGGCTTTTTCTCGGCCTTTTTGCTGACGAGGCCCTTACTACCGCCTTCTTCTTCTCCTCCCATCGCTTTTTCACCTTTGGTTTGGCTTGGCTTCGAAAGAAAGGATGCAACTTTTGAGGTGCGAATAGAAGCCGTGAGGCGGCGGCTTCCGCTGGTTGGAAGCTGATCCTCTCGCCGAAAAGTAGGGTGATATGCCCCTCTCGTACGCCCAGTCCAAGGAGGTGACCGGGCGGAGGTGGACTGAGGTCGAATCGCTTGTGGAGGAGTTGAAGGACGAGGATGTCCTGATCCGCGGCTGGGTGCAGACGATCCGAGCTGTCGGAAGGAACACGGCATTCTTGGTGCTGAGGAGTTTGGACTATACTATACGGTCCAGTGCGTCGTTGCAGTCGCTCCGGAGCTCGTCAGCCGCCAGATGGTTAAGTTTGCAGCGGGGCTCAGCAAATAGTCGATTGTAGAGGCGTCGTCAAAGTTCCATTGCCTCCGATCAAATCAACAACACAAGAGGTAGTTTGGTCATTCATCTCCAAATAAGGCAAAGGCAAAAAGAAGAAGAGGCCTCTTATTTGAGATTTTCCTTTTTTCTTGTTGTTGTTGTTGTTCTTCTTCTTCTTGTTGTTGTTGTGGATGCTGTGTGGATGGTTTTAATTGTTGTAACCTGACATGGGTCTGTGTCCTCATGCATATATTTGTGTGGTGCCAATGCCATGGTGGGGCACAACAGCAATCACCCGCCAAACATGGCAACAGTTTACAATGCAAACCATCCATACTAGCGATAGATAATGCGATAAACCTGTATCTTGCACTTGCACTTTTCCCATGCTCATTGATTTTCCACCCCTACTACATCCTATCTAATATCTAGTGGCCTAATTGAGAAGAGGATGTAATCCACAGCACCCACGATGGAAGCAGTTTTCATGTCATGTGCCACTCAGATGAAAAACTCTACTTAGGTGTCATGTTTTCCACCTATAGATGAGGTAGGCAATGGCAACCTCTTGTACTTTCTCTATCTTCCAAAGAAAAGAATGATAAGCACATTCAAAGGTAGTATTTGTCCTGAAACCGTATCAGTATCCAAATTTCCTTTATAATAGAGACAACGTATTATTATACTATATTAAGCTAGGAGGTTTTTGGAATCAATTTTGTCAGGCGGTTATAATTTTGACCGCAAGTTATTCGGTTTTCAAAACTTCTCTCCCCACTCATACAACTACCCGCTTTATCTTATTATAATCAAAAGTCAAAACCACTTATAACTACTCCCCACTTTTATTTTATTGCAAAAGCTCCATTTTAATCTAAGTTCTGCATTTCCCTTTCTACTCAAATTCTCCTCTTCGTGCCACTAGCTCTTGAATTGCATAATAAGGTACCCTTCATATTCTTTAGCTTTTTTTATCTAAAATCTATGAACTTTTTAATGCATGAGTATTTAAATTGCAATGTTGGCTATATCCGTGCTCAGCACGGGTTATTGTGCTAGTAATATATTAAGCTAGGAGGTTTTGACTTCAATTTTGACCGTCGGTTATAATTTCGACCGACGGTTATGTAACTACTCATGCAACTTCCCACTCATTTTTCCATCAAACCACTCCTGTTCCTATATGTAACTATACCCTTTTTGTTCTAATTTTTCTATTTCTATTTTATCCAACTTGTCCCATAGAAAAAGGTAAATTTTTTTAACACGTGATTATTTATTTTGCACTGCAAAGAGATGCCGTGCTCAGCACGGGTCAATGGGCTAGTTGATATTTAACGTGTAAAGGCTGATATCGAATTCTCATCTTTTTAATTCATAGGTAGAAGTATAGGTTAGAAAAAATTTCTGCATTAGCAGAGCCGTGCCAAATCTGCCTTTCAATATCGAGGATGCTGCTCGAAGTGAAAAAGAGATCAAGGAGGCTAAGTTGGTATGCATTCTTAATGTAAACGCGTTTTTTTTCCCTCTCATGGGTGAATTGCAGTTCTTTCCTAATTGTAGTCTCATGGGTGCAGGCGGGGGAGACGCTCGTCAGTGTTAGTCAGGACATACGTTGGAATAATAGAGTTTTGGACCTTTGGATGCCGGCCAATCAAAGGATTTTCGATACTGAATCTCAAGTTGGAATTGTACGTGGCTATGATTTTGGATTGACCATTTTGGCCAATCATAGAGCCTTTGCTAGTATTGCTATTTCTTGGTCCTTCCCTACCAAGGCATTTCATTTTGACTGGATAGAGGTTGCTTTATAGATAATTGTTGGTCTATTTGTATACCCAATTGTGGTTTCCACCCCAAAGGTATGACCAGTAGATTCTCTAGGGAACCTCTATTGTGATAGACGACAGTGAGGGCCTGTTTGGTTGCAAGCATTTGCGGATATCTTGTCTAAAGCATTTGGAGAATTCCAAATGCCGCCCCTAATGTGGAATTCCAAAATGCTTAGGCCAATAGTGGCATTGAGAAATCCGGATTTATGAGAATTCTGCTGGCCAAAAGTGAAAATTCAGATGGCCGGGCTCAACTAATTCTCATCCCTTCAAAGTACTTGAAACAGGGAACTCAGAATTCCCATAGGCAACATATGCATTTCTATCAGGAATTCCTGACGAGGGGGATTCCGGTCAGAAATGCTCTCAACCAAACAGGCCCTAAGACCTGGCAGTCTTGTAATGTGCTCCTATCTACATGGTTTTAATTATGATTAGATGAAGCTGAGTCAACCTTCTTAAGTGAACACATAGATATGGTGTCTCACTATATATCGTTTGCTAAGAAACAATTATCGCCTCTTTGATTTTAACCCGAGGATTTTGAGTCGTGTGGTTCTATCCAGCTATACAACATCCGTCACTTGTGTGTGTTCTGTTCATGCCTTGCTCGTATAATTTTTGCCTATAAGAGTCATTTTCTTATTTATAAATGTTTTATTTCTACTATTTTATGTGCAAATGGAGAGGAAGTTGGAAAACATGCTTTTGAATTCATCTGCCCCAACTGTGTAGATGTTCGTACAATTATTGTCATTGGAAGGTTTTGCCATGATCCATACTCCAAAGATCATTGCAAGTTCGAGTGAAGGTGGTTCAGCTGTTTTTGAAGTAAATTACCTGGGGGCAGCGTGCTTACCTACCACAATCACCACAGCTTCACAAGCAAATGACAAGATGTGGTGGTCGTAGGCGGGTTTTTGAGATTGGTGCTGTTTACAGAGCAGAGGACTCTTACACGTACAGGCATTTGTGTGAATTTACTGGCCTTGATGTTGAAATGGAGATCAAAGAGCACTATTTTGAGGTAAAGTGGAAAACATTGTGTTTCCTTTGGGGGGAATTGGGAACTAATGCATATGGATGATTAATTCAGTGATGACAATTTTTTTTTTTTTCTGCAGGTCATGGACCTAGTGGGCCAATTATTTGTTTCAATGTTTGACAGTTCAAATGAGAAGTGCAAGAAAGAACTTGATGCAATTGCAAGGCAGTATCCATTTAAATCTCTTAAGGTGGAACTTACATTGTTAGCTTTAAAAGTTTGAGATTTGTTGTATCAAGGTTTAGTCTTATTAAGATTTTATTAAATATTATCTGGGTGTGCCGATACACTGTTGGCTCGGTGGTGAGGAAACTCCCCTCCACAGAAACAATGAGGGATCAATCCCCGGCTGTAGCACTAATGATGTGGGACTTGGGAAGGGTGTGTGGCCGTGTGTGTATTTACAAGAGCAAAAGAAATCTGTGTGCTTTTTCTAGTTAGATAAAGGTGTCAGTAACAAGCCTTTTCAAAGTTAACTAAACAAAATGTATAAATGATTGGGTTTTGTGCCTTTGTATCTGCTGGTGATTTTTTGCAAATGCTTTTTGGCTACGGGTCTTTACCATTATAAAATATAGGCTTTTGTGATAGACTTTTGCCCATTTCTTTTCAATAACCTGCTGGCTTGTTCTTGTCATGACTTTTCTGGCAAAGATTATTGATATTTTATTGTGATTATTGATATTTTATTGTATTGCAGTACTTGCGGAAGACTTTAAAGCTAACTTTCCAAGAAGGGGTTCAAATGCTTAAGGTATGTATGTTTTGATTTACCACCATATTTTTGTTTCAATTTTTTGAGAGAGAACAATTGACTCTTATTAATGGTAAAAACTATACAGTTGTTAGTAAGTGAGACATATACATACAAACATATATATGTACATACATTTATATAGAGACAGAGGAGAGAGTCATTATCGGATTCGGGAGTGACTTGGCTGCCGCTAATCTTCGAAGGCCCAGCATGCAAATCATGGGGGTCCCAGCGTCCCAGCGATTTAAATGGTTTCCTTAGTACCAACTCATGTGCTAAGAGTTAAAACCATCCAATTATGGGAGGGTATTGTTTGAGATGTATGAAAATTTTACATGTGTAAATCCCAACCGATGAGTGTAAAGTGGCAATTTGAAAATTTTGTTTGCAAATGGTGCTTCCAAAAAAATGGTAATATGCGTCACATGTGTAAATTTCACACGTCATGATCAAAGCCTTTTTCCAACTATATGTTGGGGTTGGCTACATGAATTTTGTTTCTCCATTCCGATCAATCCTAAGCCAAATCCTCAGATAGGTGATAGGTCGCACTTTTTAGAACCAACCTCACTACTATACACATCCTCTTCAGCCTATCCCTTCCCCTTGGTGGGCTATCAACCCTCGTTGAAAAACTTTTCCTCACTGGCTCCATTGCTAGCCTGCATTGGACATGTCCAAACCATCTCAAACGAGTCTCTTATTTTATCACTTATTGATGTACAATGCTCCCGAAAGCGCTTAGTTTTTATTCTATCCTTTTTAATTTTATCAAACATCCACCTCAAAATTCTCATATTTGCAATACTTATTTTGTTCATTTCTAGATTTTTACACATGTAAATCCCGTTTTCACACCACGTGTAAAAGGCAAACGGACCTAAAGTACTATACCTTGTGGTGTAGTTAATTGTAGGAGAAAATGAAGTGATCGATCTTGGTTTAGAGATCATTTTTTGTCTTATTTTTTATTTCTCTCTTTGGATTGGAGATTATGAAAAATACACTACAATAATAAGTATCTCATCAGTAAATGTTTCTTGGGAATGCAGGAGTCATGTAGTGGATAAAAGTGTGGAGTACAGTGATATTACAATATGTGTTAGCTACTGAAACTTTGTAACATTATGTTTTTGCTATTTCTGCTTTCTGTTTTCAACGTCTGAACCATCAAAAGACTGCATTCAACTTGCAATTGACTATTACTGTTAGATGTTGGCAGATGTCAATCTTAGATCTGGCATCCTTCTAAAGTTAAGACATTCTATGTTGATGGGTGTGTGCTTCATGCAGTTATGTAGTGCTACAGTTACAAAAAATAGAAAAATCCACTAAGATAAATGGAACTATATTAATAAAGTGCGATGATACCAATAAACAATAAAAAGGGCAAAAAAGTTCTATAAAAGGAAATATAATATCTATGCCGTCGAAAAATTAACCATGTGTTTGGCACGGTAATTTCCTAAAAGATGGACACCTTTTATGTAATAAATTGACATGACATACCTTTTCAATCCTTTTTTTTTTTTAAATAACAATGCATGTTACATGTTTTATAGGAAGCTGGCATCGAAGTTGATCCTTTAGGGGACCTAAATACAGAGTCAGAAAGAAAATTGGGCCAGCTTGTTCTAGAGAAGTATTTTGTTTTACTTGGCTCTCTATTGCAGCACTTTCTTTTTTTGTATTTTCTTTTTGTTTGAATATGCTATTTTCAGGTTTTCTAGCACAATAGTCGTTAAACTGGTACCTGAGTTTGTACTTCTCGACTTAGGTATGACACGGAGTTCTATATACTGTATCGATACCCATTAGCAGTTAGACCATTCTACACCATGCCATGTTGTGATGACCCAGCCTACAGCAATTCATTTGATGTCTTCATTCGAGGTAAGAGTGCAATTCTGTGCATTTCAATTCTCCCAAAATGGAAGCCAAAAGATATGGGTGTTTGATGGCTTATTTTTGTGAGTTTATTGTGGTTCAATTGATTACATGCTTTCATCAATTATTTAGTGCTCCTTGCTGATATCTATATACTTCAGTGAGACCTTTTTATTTATTTATTTATTTATCGGTAACGCAACTTCCATTAGGGAAGACAAAGCAACTACAAAGAAAAAAGAAAAAGGGAGTAGCATTGTACCACAATCCCACCCGATTACATAACCACTCCCACCCAAGGAGTGGACCTCTCAACCCCCTGCTTAGCTAGAGCATCTGCCATAGAGTTAGCTAATCTATTGACATGACAAAACTCGACAAGACTCATAGTACATAACCCCCTGATTTCATTAAAAAGAAATTGAAATTCCCAAGGATGTAGCTTTCTATTTGACGTCCAGGCTATCGCATTAGAAGAATCACTTTCCACAAGAAGCCTACCACCAAAACTTTTGGAGAACAACATAAGGGCTTCCAAGATGGCTTGCACCTCCGCTTCATTAGAATCACAAACACCCACATTCTTCGAGAACATAAGAAGAGCCTCACCATTACTATTTCGTGGCACTCCCCTCACCCCTGCTGGACCTGATTTACCCCTCGAAGTGCCGTCCCCATTAAACTTCGAAGTTCCAACTGGAGGGGCAGACCAAGGCACGGAAATCCTCCCCTTAATTGGGCCACATCCCATACAAGCTTCCCGATTCGAAATGATATCGTTATAAATAAAAAAAATCGAAATGATATCATTCATGTTGAAGTTGAAGAACTCCTTTCTCATCCAAGCCCATATTGCAATCCTTAGGGTGACCTTGGAGATCAAATCTGCAACTAAAGAGGAAGAGGCTGAGAAAATTCTACTATTCATTTCCTTCCAAATGGACCATAGGATAGCAAAAGGGACCAACCTCCATAAGACCCGCCCACACCCATAGAAACAACCCCACCAAACCAAGATTTCGTAGCATCTGCAATATTCTTCGATATTCTTCGAGCAACAACAAGCGAGGCTACACTTCCCTATGAAGTTATTCCAAACGCAGGCCGCCACCTTACAGTGAAGAAAGGGATGGTTAACTGACTCTTCCTTGTTACCACTCATCACACAATTGTCTGGAAGAATGTTAGAGATCAACCCTCTCCTCCTTAGATTGTCAATCGTGGACACCTTCCTAGCCATTACAAACCAACAAAATGCTTCAACTCTTGGAGGAGCTAACCCCAACCACACACCGGCAGAAGGAGCCCTATCAGAAAGATTCCCCTCTAAGGCCAAGAAGAAAGCTTTTAACGAGAACTCACCGGAGATGGAAGGTTTCCAAATCCGAGAATCCATAGAGTCCCTGGCCCAAGGATGAAAATAGTGGTAGTGGACGCCCGCCTCTAAAACGCTACGTAGCGGTGCAATTTGAAAAAATAGTCAAAAAAATCTGAAAATTTTGTAGAAAATCTAGATTATTGGAAAATGAGAGAAAATGTATTTTTTTTTTTGCAAAAGTAACAGATAAGGGGGCGTAGCGGTCCAATCATTGTATGAGATCCTGTATTGTTGTAAAATAGAAATAATAGTCATGATCATTTTTTTTCACATGTATTCATGTTGCTTAGTTATGCTAACTTAGAAACTAAAAAAAAAATAAAAATCCTATCATGAAGTCAAGACTTAAGAGTGCCTAGAGAAAAGAATACTTCTACCGAAGGGGGTGTCTAATACGATGTACCTAGAAAAGAACTCTATGTATTGACTGTAATTTGGTGAGATCATGTGCTTTTTGGTGTTCTTTTAAACATAAAGGGGGATAGTAGAGTTGAGTAGAAATGTTATTTGGAGAGAACAAGAAAAGAAATAAGTCTTATTATGCATTTAAATTTTTTTTTTTTGGGAAAATACAAATCTATCTCACTTCGTAGTAGCCCCGTAGTGGCCGCTACGGGTGTGAATGTCGTTAAATGCATTTTCTTCACCGCTATGCCCAATATAGTGGCCACTATATTTTCATCCATGGTCCCTGCAAATAAACACATTAGTAAGAATGCTCATGAGTCCCTCATAAGATCCCCCCTCCAACGTACGAAGAGACCTCCTAAAAGGCACTCCCCATACTGTACACCCGTTTCTCACCTCAGAACAATCACTGACAAAAGATTCCTTATTGACCGCAATTATGAAGAGCCTAGGAAACATCACACACAAGGGGCCCACTCCCACCCAATCATCCAACCAGAATCTAACAACCCTCCCGCCCCCCACCACAAAGCCCACCCTTTTCTGCAAAGACGCCCCCCTCACATTGGACTCATTGCCAATCGAAGCAATTTCTCTCCACAAGCCGATCTGCAGTGGCTAGGACCAATCTTGGGTGATCGCCCCCATTTGTCCTCACCATATTTGAAAGCAATTACTTTACTTCAAAGAACATCCTTTTCCTCCCCAAACCTCCACCACCATTTTGCTAAAAACGCCCATTTCTTATTCTCCAAGCTACCAAGACCAAGGCCCCCATTCCATTTGGGTTTAATCACCTCACTCCACTTTCTCAAGTGTAACTTCTTCCTATCACTCTGGCCCTCCCACAGAAAATTCCTTCGAATGCGGTCCAACCTCTCCATCACCGCCTTTGGCATCTTGAAGAGCGACATATAATAAACAGGAATATTAGATAAACAAGCTTTAATAAGAGTGATTCTCCTGCCCAAAGACAAGTACATCTTCTTCTAGGACAATAATTTCCTCTCAAAATTTTCACTCACTGGATCCCAAAGCGACACAGATCTTGACTTGGCTCCAATAGGCAACCCTAGGTACAAAATGGGGAGTTTGTCGAATATGCATTGAATGATGTTTGCCAACTCCCGCACCGTCTCTTCAGAACACCCAACTCCCACCAACACGTTCTTAGAGATGTTAACCTTTAAACCCGAAACCAATTGAAAACATCGAAGGATTCTTCTTAGAGACACAATTTCTTCCCTCTTGGTAGAACTAAAAAGAATGGTATCATCTGCAAATTGCAAGCGGGTGATTCTTTCTCCATTTCGCCCATCTCAAAGCCACTGATCATTCCTAACTCCCTCACTTTCACCAAAAGCAAGCTCAAGGCCTCCACCACAATCATAAACAAGAACGGAGAGAGGGGGTCTCCCTGACGAATTCCTTTATACGCTTTGAACGACTTGGTTGGTGAGCCATTAATCTAAATAGAGAAAGTAGTGGTAGAAATGCATTGATGTATCCAGCCGCGCCTGGTTACCCCAAAACCCATCCTGCGCAACATGTAGTCCACAAAATCCCACTCCACATGATCACAGGCTTTTTCTAAATCAATCTTGAAGATTATGCCTTCTTAGATTTCTTCCTAGAATCAATGAGCTCATTGCAATCAACTAACCATCAAGAATTTGTCTACCTGCAATAAAGGCCCCTTGGAAAGGACTAATGATGTGAGGAAGAAGAGTCTTCAAACGATTAGCCAAAATCTTAGCCAGCAGCTTGTATACACAATCCACAAGACTAATGGGTCTATAATCCTTTAACTGCACTGGGTTGGGCTCTTTTGGTATAAGAGTTAGAAAACTAGCATTAATCTCTTTATTCAAGATGCCCCTTTGGTGAAATTCAGACAACATAGCACCAAAGTCCTCTCTAAGAAAGTGAGTAACCTTTATTGTATACAGTGAGTCCGGGTTACAAGTCCAAGTCTAAAGCGAGTCCGGGCTACAAGCCCAATTTCTAAGTCTTAAGGTCCGCGGTTCTAGCCAAAGAATATAGTGCAAACATTGGCCCTGAATATAGTGCACAAGTCCCTAAATTCTCTCTACAAGAAATGGAAGGGAAGGGGCTCAAACAGCCATCAAACGGGGCCCTAAATGGGAGCAGCCCTGTGTGGTCGGACATGGGTGCCTGGCTGGTCGGACATGGGAGTCTGGCTGGTCAGACATGGGCCTGACAGGTCCGTGTCCTAACAGGACTGAATTTCAGTCAGAAATGGACTTTTTTTGGGCAGTTTTTCTACAATCCCGTGGCCATTTTTTTGGTGATTTTGTGGGCATTTTTTGGGGACTTTTTGGCACATTTATTAGGGGTCTAATTAACTTCATTACCACCATTTATCCAAGCCTAAAACGAATTCAAATTTGTTAAAAGAACATGAGCTTTAAAATGGTTTTCTAAGAAAAAACATAGAATAGAGAAGGGAATCACCAAATCCATGCATGCATGCTATGTAATCAACATTAATCACTTGCGTTGGGCCTTCTGAGCTCCCAATTCACTACTGAGCTCACTCAAATCAGTGGGGCTCAGTGCAAGAACCAAAAACCCTCAAATGGCACTCCAAAAGAGTCCTAAAAATCAAATCCAAAGGAATACTTGGAATTAGGTTCCAATGTTTGGGATCCACAGGTAAAATACTACCCTAAACTAGAATCTAAGAGATGGTTCAAAGAGCTTACCTCTATGTACCCGAATGGGGCTGTGATTGCCAAAAAGAGGGCGTCACACCGATTAAAACTAAAATAAAAGTTACCGGCAGAGAGACGACGATGACATGAGTACTTTGGCGCAATCGGCGAAGCAAACGGAGATCTAGAACTCAAGTTATGGGGAATTGAAGCTCGAAGAAGCAAGGAGAAAGAGTAAAGTTGAAAGGCAATAAGAGATGAGAGAGAAATGGCTTATAAAGAACAAATCTGTAAATGCCAACCACGTCCCGACTTAAATCTCAAGCAATTCGGCAAAAGGAAGGACTTCTGGATGTCGAATGGTTACGGTGTCTTTTGAAAGCTTTTTGAAATAATTTTATCTATCCAACAGAGTCAAAATGACAATTTTCTGATATTTCTAAAATACCCCTCAACTTTTTCTGAAAGTCCAACTAAGTTCTAAACGGCACTAAACTGGGGTCTATGATCTCCAAATCGACCTAACTCTACTCTAACATACAAAACCACTTGACCACTACCTAAACCTGCCTAACTAACAACTAAACATAATTAATTACCCTTAATCACCATTAATTATCATTCAAACAGTAACATTAGGACCAGGGTATGACATGTACAATGGCGACATGTACAATGGCGGAAAGGATTGTTTTAAACTCACTATATATATATATATATATATATATATATATGATATCACAGATTTAAAAGACCCTATGCAATGTTGCAGATTTAAACGCTATGGCATTTGTTCATAAGGAGATGAAAGGGTTAAAAAAGTTTATCGATATCACTTAAAAATTTTCAATATGCAATATCACATATGTATGGGCAATGGGACTTAAGCCAATGGAACTAAAATTTGGTGAAGACCTATAGAAGAGGGCATTTATCTTAGCACTTTAGATTTTCTTAAATGGGCTCCACTAAAAGAGCCTTATGAATTTACTGTGTTTGAGCCTAAGAGGATCTGAACTCCCTCTGCAATAGGACATATGACAGAGATCACGTGACCCATCAGTTTCGCCAGATAAAAGAGGACCTTTGGAAACAAAAATCAGCTGTCTATCTAACATCATTAGATGGACAGTAAGCAAAGTTTCTATTTTTTGACTGTCCATTTAATAATCTTTGATTAGATAGCTGGCACTATTGATGGGCTTGATTTTTTTAAGAGGGGTAATAGTTATTCTGAGAGGTTTGCATTTTAGAAATGGTCCACATTTGATGATTTATCACATATAAGGATTAGCATTGGGTTTGAACACTAAACTTAACAAATTTAGTAGTTAAAGATTAAACAGCGATACAAGAGGTTAATGACGTAGAGGGACCGATATTTTAGCATTTTTCAAATGTCGATTGTAGCATTTTCCAATATTTTGGGCTTTTAAATTTGTTTTTAATGTTTTTTGGCGTAAAAACAAAATTCATGTCGGACAAGCGGTGAACCACAATGTATTGGCTTTCAAGGTTGACCGTGATGCCTACCGTCACCAATGACCATTATGCCTAAATAGTGTAGGGTGCATGGATAAAGTGTGGACATGGATATTACGTATAAGTACAGAATGTTTGTTTTTTAATATGAAATTTTGCTTGGAACATTATATGGATTTGTCACAAATATGGGTGCTTAAGGTGGAATTAGGTTGATATTTGCTTTCTGTTTTCCTTTTATGTTGATTCCTTGTTGCTCATCTCAGTTGGTTTTTTCATAGAATACTAGAATTTGCGTTTTCATCGAGCCTGAACTTGTTGCATTTTCTTAAAGGTGAGGAGATTATTTCTGGCGGTCAGCATATTCATGACCCAGATTTTTTGACTGCTCGTGCAGAAGCATCTGGTATTTATGTGAAGAAAATATCAGCGTACATTGATGCCTTCAGGTACGCCTTTAGCCCTTTATTCCTCCCATTATTCCTTTCTCCTGTTTGGCTAGAACTTTTTTGGTGGGTGGGGGAGAGAATTGTTTTTATGCAGGCGGCATTACTGAAAGTTCAAATACAACAAGCAAAATCTACTCACATGCATATCAATTAAAGATAAGAGTCTTCAATAATCACATGCATATCAATTAATCTTGTTTATTTATTTGCCTGGTGTATAGAGAAGGAAAATGAGAAAACCCTAGCTCCAAAGCTCACAACTTCAGACCCACTCTCCAAAACAAACTCAAAATCACTGCAACACAGAAGCACGAAAACAGAAGAAACTAAGTGAACATGCAAAACCATAGGAATCCAAGGATATGAAATACCCAAGAAATTTGGGGTGGAAACCTACCAAATTAAGGATTCGTGGAGAAGAAGACAAGAGGAAGAAGATGGAAGTGTTGAATTGGCAGATCCTGGCTTGATTGAGTCCTTGGTTGATGGAGGCAAGAGAGGATGAGAGAAATGAGAGAAAATTGCTAAGGGAAGAAGTGTGAAAAGGAATTAGGGAGCAGTGCTTATGTTGGTGAGAAAGTTTGTGGTAATTGCAAAACAATGTAAAACATAAGGCTTCAAGGGGTCGGATTGCGACAAGTTCTTAACAAAAAGTTCGGCAAATGGGATTATCTACCCAATGGACCCAAAATCATCGAGTTTTTTATTTTTGGAAAAACCCTCAGTTTTTCCAAAAAAATTGCAAACCACCCCCTACTAGAACTAAACTTACCTCTAAACCAAATCGAACTTCACACACATTATCCTAACACTACACCCAACTCGCTTTGCAACTAATCCCACTTAATTAGCTATAAACACAATTAATTAATAATAAATACGCGTAATTACGGTCAAGACCTTACAACCGTTGGGTTGATAATACCTCTTTGAGGTGCAACTGGCCCGATTATCACTCTGGCTGGCATAGTTATCAGAATCCTACGATTCATATCCCAAATCTTAAGGAAAACAATTCGTGTCTATGTAACGGATCTCATTTATAGATAAATCTTAGGATTCAGGTGTGAATCTTACGATTCGATACTCATTTCATTGAATCTTACGATTCGATAACAAGAAATAAATATATTGATACCTTAAACTTATTTAGCTATTTACACATCATTTATTATATATATTAATATGTCATGATATTCTTGATATGATTTTATGATAGACCTATTGGCCATTTTGTCTTTATACTTCTATAAATGATAAAAATGGATGGTTTTGAATAACTAATTTTTCTTTTTCCTTTTAATTTTTAATTATTTTTTTATTTTATTTGAGAAAGAAAAAATCCTAAGATTCACAATATGATTTACGATTCGATTCATGGGTATAAATAATTGCGATATGATTCCGGTTTTCAAAACTATGCTGGCTAGCTTCGTATTTGCCATAAGATTGAAGTCATCTTCTTCACTAAAAGATAAAAATATGAGATAACCTTATTGAGGCAGAATTATTGGCAATCAAGTTAACCTTATTGAGGCAGAATTATTGGCAATCAAAAGTGGCCTTAGAGTAGCGTTTCATTTGAAACTCACTAACCTTATTGTGGAAGGGGACTCTTTTTGTGCAATCCAATGGGCCAAAGCTTCTGCTATTCCCCCTTGGAAGCTGGCAGGTGTGGTGGATGAGATTCTGGATCTTGCTAGAAGCCTCCAAGTTACCTTTTCCCACATTCTCCATAGTGCTTATTCAGAAGCTGATCATCTTGCTAAGGAGGGCGCCTCTCATCATATTCTTTCTGTGAACATGTTCCCCTTGTAGTTTTGTCTTGTATATGGGTTGGGGTCCTTTGTTCGTGGGGCTTGGCTTCGTGCCTTTTTTGTTACAATATACCTCTCATAAACTGTATAGTCTTTTATTAATTCCTTCACTTTTTCAAAAAAAAAAAAAAAAAAGAGATTACCATTTGTAGGGAATTGCTTGAACCCAATGAAGACAAACCATCTATTGTAAGTGATATTTAGTATTCTCATGGTTCACGATCTATATTATTATATTATTGAGCCAGTTGTCGCCACGAAGTGGGCCAATTTATTTCCATTCATTAGTCTCACTTGTGCAAGGGTCATTGCTGTGTAATGGCAAGAGTCTAGGGTGCCATTGCTTGATAATGTGGGTTCATGACCTGCAAGCAGCCACTTCTATGCAATATTGGCAAAGGTTAGGTTTGTGACCCTCCCAGGACCTTACTTCAGCGGGACCTGCACTGGATAATGACCTTGTAGTCTCACTCGGGCCCTTGCCAAGATCCCCTGTTAGGTCCATTTCTGTGCTCAACTTAGGAACGGGCAATTGCCTTTTCTGTTTTAAGCTGGTCGGGCCTGCCGATTTGGTCTTGGTTTAAAATTGTGTCCACAGGTACACTTCCTCTATAAGTATTCCTCCTCAACCAACATATAGGCTTTCATTCTCTTTTTGATTGTTGGAATTCAAATTAAGCTAGTCATAGGAGGTACCATCTTCTCAAACTGTTTTGACACCTGGATGATTTCTTTATAAATCTCTAATGTTGTTTTCTGTAGCCTTTACCACCATAATTCAGTTTGTTGATTAATATGAAAGCCCAGGGAGGTGAATGATTGCCGTGCTTCTGCTTTTGGTTTACTTATTATCTAATTGGAATCATTGGCTCACTCCTATGTTTGTGCCATTGATTGTTGTTACATTCACACATTGAAATAGAAGCATCTATTATATGCATGATTTGTATTGTATTAAATGCATGAAATTATCATAGAGAAGTTTCTGGAGTGGCCTACACTTAGGAGGAAACTGTCAATTCCATTCATGATAGCTGTTTGTATATATTGATAACTATTGGCTGTTACCAAAGTTGTTGAAAAAGCTGCTCTAGTACGAGTGTGGACAGAAAGATGAGGTGTTTAGGATATGGGCAAGGGGTTGTCAGAACTTTTAACTTTTTCAAGATATATTTCACCAAAAAGATGTCATTTGCTGAGATTGAAGTATACTTGTAGTTGAAGTTGTAAGAACTCTATAGTAGATATGGTATGCTAAGTCAGGGAATGAAGACTTACACCTTCTCCATCCAGTTTGCTTTCTTTTGCGTTGTCATTTGCACATTTCTCTACAAAATTTCCCGCACTTTTTTATGCATTTCCAATCTGCATTGGTTTTTTGTTCATGTCAGGTACGGTGCCCCACCACATCGTGGATTTGGCGCGGTAGTGATGCTCTTCTGCGCTCTGAACTACATCCGCAAAACATCGCTTTACCCTCGCGACCCTAGGAGGCTTGTGCCATAAGCTCAATGAATTTCTGCAGGCAATTAACTGGTTTAATGTAATTTCTTTTTTCCATTTTAGTAAATTCTTTTTTAAAGAAAAGCAAAGGAAGATGGAAACGCTTAAATTACCATCATCCTTACCAATGTCTGTGTGGGCCAACTGTGTATAGAAAGGGCTCAGTCACGGGCATCCACGTACAATTACCTTTATGATTGGATGATCAGTTACATGTCCAATTTTTTGTCGATGACTGATGATCACATGACAATGTTTTTTGTTGATGTCTGTTGTGGGGCCTCTTTATCCATGGCGAGTAGTATGGATGCTCTCCTCATCTCCTTCTGTATTTGTTTTGTTGTCACGTAACCATAGTGTGCATGGTCATTCATTCCTCTTAAGTAACCCATCAATACTCTGCTGTAATGGGATACATCAAAAGCGTTAAATTAGGGAGTAACTGCATTTCTGTTCATTTGTGTGTCAGTAAAAAGGATTTCAGTTTTTATTTGATTTTGAGGACATTTCTGGGAGAGTGAAAGAAAGCTGCCCTCATGAAACATGTCCTATCACAGACATCAGCGAGACTAAACAAAAAAAGGGTTGAGCCTAGCTTGCAAGTGATGATCATGTGAAGAAAATGGCTCGAGAGTTCGACCAGTGAATCAGTGAGTTCCACGATTGTGTTCGCCAGCCTTCAATCCTTCTTCAAGTGTTCCCATCCTTGACTAGAAGTGTTCCACAGCCCCAGCCCCAGAAAATGTAGATTTACTTGCAGCCAAACGTGTAACGTGGCTTGGATGGATGTTCATGCTATAGGCTATGCGTTGCGTTGTGTTGAAGGAAAAATAATCTTAGTATTGTACTTTACTGTAAGGGTCTTATCCTGTGCTATGTATAGTCTCATGTAACTGTGATTTAGATCATTAATATAGGTGTTCCCCCACACCTTGGATGGATGGGCTGGGGCTACAGCGAGGAGGTTCATCTGATTGATCATGACAATTGTGGGGGCTCAAGGCAGGTGCCCCCACTTTGGACACATGCACCGAGTAAGTCTAATTACATTTTATTTTATTTATCATATCAAAAGTCAATTAAAATGGGAGACCAGGATTCAGGATGGATTCTCTTCGCCGGAAAACGACAAATGGTTGGTAACAAAAAAAATTTGTCCCACCCAATGGGCTTCAAAAGCAGGAGCAGGAAAAAGTTGGAAGGCAGCATCCAGCCACACAGCAAGCTGTCAAAGTAAACGCGTAGACAGAGAGAGGGAGAGGGAAATAATATTAAAAATTAGTCAACTATACACACATTGGTGCATTCAGTTTTTCTTCTTTTTAGTTTTTGCTAATATGATATTTGTCCTAATGGGGTTTGATTTATGATTGATATATTTTGTGTGTTTCTGAATTTTGAATTTTTAAAAATTTTTATTCCGTTGTTTTTTATTTACCTTTTATCAATTACAATGGCCCAATATTCCAATTTTCCACCAAAATATCCTTCCTAGGATTTTGTTTGATTTATGTGTCGGATATCGAATCCTAGCTGTTTTTTGTATTCAATTTTTCTTGAATCACGATATGATGTCCATGAATATGCTGGTTTTATTTGGATTCATACACTGGAGGAACTCTTGGGAGCTTGAGGAAACCATCAAAGATGTATTTTTTTCGTATGATGATGATTTTATTGCTTTGGAGTTCTCTATAATTTCTTTGTTAGTGTTGCAGTGCAGTTGCTAATTTAATTTTCATCCCAATAATTTGAATAAACGACTAATTTCTAAATAAAAATCCCACTAATTTGAATAAATGACTAATTTCTAGAGAAAAAGGTTGTTGTAATTAAAAAGATTATGTAGGAATTGCGTGTTAATAATAATAATAATAATAATAATAATGGGATATGAGTTTTTTATACTCACTTTGCCAAAAAAATAAAAAATAAAAAATCTTGCGTTTAAACCATACAAGAAGTGGAGATTATTGGTACTTGGTGTTGATTTTGACCTTTTTGCAATTAACCATCGTCCACTCCACCCAAATGAAAATCATAGGTCAGTCACCGATCCTTCTTACTCCTTTGTAAGCTTCTTCTTTTCACTTGTGTGAGCTCTCTTTTCCACTATGTGGATTTCCTATTGTCACAAGTGTCGTGACACCCTTGGCTAAGGTACTCAAAAATAAAATAAAATATTTTGTCCATTAAAAAAAAAGTCTATAAGTCTTAAGAGTCAAATTCAGCTGCCTTGTCCAGAATTTGAAAAAAAAAAAAAAAAAAATGCTATACTATAGTCAAAAGATGAAATAGTAAGTAGACGGAGACACATTCATTTGGACCAAAACGCACGCATATCGTTGGCTTTCATTTTCATCCTCTTAACGCGGTTTCTCTTAATTTCAACTCCGTCTTTTCCAATAACAAGTGCCTCTCTTTCTTGTCCTACTCGGATTCTTTTGGAAATTTTCTTCACCCATGCAGTCAACAGCTACTGCTGATGAGTGCTGAATGATGATGCTTCGTTCAATTACATGGTCAAGGTCTTTGAAATCCTTCAAAAAAAAAAAAAAAAAAAAAAAAAAAACACATACATGGTAAATCTTGTCAATTTTTCTTTGGAAGAATTTTAAAAAAGTCCTTCAGTTTCAGCCTTCCTTCAAAAAAGGACAATAGTTTTAAAACTTTTCAAATTAATCCCTAAGCTCTTCATAAAGTTTTCAATTAAGGACATTCATCTATTTAAAGTTATTTTTCGGCAATTTTTTTCTATTTTTTTTAAATACCTAAATTACCCTTCATTGCAATAAGATTCTCATTCACTTCCTCTACATTCTCTCTATTTTCCTCGCTGGTGTCCTTACGTAGATCAGGGACACCCAGTATTCTTTCAGCAATTGGTTGCATGTATTGGCCACCGAAACCATGTTATGGTTTTAAATGAAAGGTAATTTGGGTATTTTCAAAATATTGAGGGAAAAAGTCACCAAAAGATACCTTTAAATGGCCAAATGCCCTTAATTAAAATTTTACTGGAAAGCTTAGGGACTAATTTAAAAAGTTTTAAAACTTGTGTCCTTTTTTAAAATAAGGCAAATATTTAAGGCCATATTTGAAAATTTTCCTTTTTCTTTTCAACAACATCATCGAAGAGTTTTAAGGACAACTCTTATCATGTCTGTGGTGGGCTCCCTTCTCCACTTGTGTTGACTTCTTTTTTTCCCCTCACTCTTGTGCATGTACAGGCCCTCTCTTATTTCCATCCCCAAAAGAAACCTTGGTCCCATGTTGGGTATACTGGTGCAAGACCAAGAGACATATACCGTGCACAACGCCATAGCTTTAACTATTTAAATGCTTTGTCTTTTCCATATGATATTCTCAACTTTCAAACTTAAACTATGTTACTAAATCTATTACTATTCAGCTGTAATTTGGCAATATTAAGGCATGGATAATTTTATTTTCAATATTTAAAATCCAGGAGTGACATAGATTGTGCCAATTCATTGGGGTAATAAGCGTGGAGTAGGCTTGTCAATGAGGCCCCTCTACCAAGAGGGCCCAACTCGGTACGGCCCTCAAAAAGCTTGCAAAATGAGAGGTTTTGTTTTTATTTAAAAGCTCAAGGGTCAGACTTGGACAGGATTTTGGCAGGCCAACCAATTCGAGCACAGAGCTTGGACAATCATAGGCCCGACTCTCTTAAAAGGAATGGGATGCGGAGCTTGTTCTAACTCAACTAGTTAGGAACACAAGTGTGTGGTTGAGAATGCACGAGCTCGAGTCTCCATATAGATTAACCTCCACCCCCACAAGATTAAGCAAAAAGTGGTCTCCCTTTAGTTATTAGTTATTAATAATCCCTCATTGTGACGAAAGTTGAGAAAAACCCTCATAGGTACTTGTTCAGTTTCAGTGAACTAAAATGCCCCTTGATTGTGCTATAGCCATATTTTGCGATTTCATAAGTTTCTCAATTAATGCGATATTGTACACTAGTTCCCCTCTTGTTGGGTTGTAAAAGGAATAACTATGCCATATCACACACTTTATAATTTTATGTGATATCGCACTGTCAAAGGCATCGTATTCAATTAAAACTGCATGAGTACCTGTTGGGAGTTTTCTCCACTGCCGTTGCTAGATGAGATTATTAATGGCTAAAGGTTATCGTATAGACAAAACCTCCAATCCTTTGTCATTTGAAATTAGGAAAAGAACATTATGCGTTTAAAATCATATGTGCAGGTGGGCTCACATGGAAAAGTTGGCCGGGAGTATCATGTGTTGCCGGCACATCTCACCAAATACAATAGTTAAAAGATATTCAGTAAGATATTGTCAATTGCAATGTTCACATGTTTTGATTATATCTTGGAAATCCCATAATGAGACTGAATTTGTTTCATTCTAATTTTAAAGATTTCTACATATTAACAACTTGTGAATTAATCAGGGTATAGCATGGTTTCTTGTATATACATCACGAGAAGGAACAGTACAGAACCCTGTTATCTTTTTAGGGAACATTTATTATCTTACTTGGGTTCTTCATCAGTAGAGTAGTTTAATAATGGTGAGATTCAAGCATCTACTTAATGCCATTTGTTTGATTGGGATTGGAGGAAAATGTTCTCCTACGAGAACCTGCAGGTGCAGTGGAGCATTGCGGGACCATTTAGGGCCTCCTTTCATAGATGCAGCTTCTTCAATTGTCTTTTTATCCCATGATCGGGCATCAAGTCTAACTTTATGCTTGCGGAATTTTTACTCACATTGAGTCGAGCTTCAAGAAAACCGATGGTTAAGATGCCATTAGACTTTAAGGATGTTAAATCAAGAGTCCGGATAATTTGGTGAGGCTAAGATACTTGTTGTCCATGAGGGGACCTTTCAATATGCCATCTTTCATCACTAAAAAAGTTTGCATCTAAATATGATGCATGACAACAATAGAATGGTGTTGGATGGAAAGATCAAGACAAGACCCACCTATGTGTAATTTTTTTTTAACTCTATTTAGATCATCACAACCTGTAAAATTTGCTTTATTTTATTATGCTAATGACTGGTTCACTTGTGGCTGGGTGCAGGGGTTACTCCAGGATCCATCTCTTTTCATAGCCTATGAAGGTTATAGGCATCATTAATGATTGAGTTTTGGATTCTTGTGTTGTTTTGGGTATTTTGAATTTGATGAGTCATTTGAAAAGAATATAAGTGAGTCACATCCCTAAAAGATTTTGAACGTTGCAACTCATTTACTAATTACTAGTAGCCAAAATCTTGTGCAGGCGAAAGAAAAAAAAAAAAAAACTTGCATAGGAAAAGCAGCCCCACAGCTGATGATGACAAATGAAATGATCACAAACGGTCCATAAAAAGCCAAACACAGCACCAGCTTGTACTTTGTTTCTGTGTGCAAATACTCTACACTCTACAGCAGAGAGAGGACCTAAAAAAGAATGTCTTTCTGAATTTAATTTTACAGAACCTGGTTGTTCTAGAATGGACTTTTATTTTTGTTTTTATTTTTTTGCCTATTATGTTTTTTTTTTTTTTTTACAGGGCATATAAGTCCACTGGGCCATAACAACCGAGAGAGTCAATAGTCTATCGATCTAGGTGTGGCCCATTCAGGAGCAAGATTTCTAATCCAGCCCACTGGGACCAATTTTGCCTACATGATTAATTCATCCAGGGTCTAAGAGTCCACAAAACCACACCTTAAGCCCAGCCAAGCCCAGCCCAGCCCAGCCAACCCAAAGCTCTACCCTTTTTGAGTTCTTCCAGTTCCATGGAAAGGTGGTGGGTTCAACTTTAACCAAACAGCAGCAGCAGCAGCAGCACCACCACCACCATTGAAAATATCACAAAAAAAAAAAAAAAAAAAAGTCTTCAATTTTTTCAAAGCAGAATTTTACTGGAATTTATTGAAGTTCCCAGCAGCAGCTGCAGTATGATGTTTTGGTCTACAAAAAAAACATTATAAAAATAAACAAGTGATTTTACCCTTTTGTAAATTGTAAATACTCATTTTTCAGGTGCAGGCTGCAGTGCACACTGGCTGCACAGAGGAGTGCAGTTGCAGGGCTACTTGTGTTATTTCACTGGATACTCGGTGGCATTTTTCAGTTTTCTCACTCCCTCCACCTTTCAGTGAAAGGCCACCCCCCTCAGGCCTCTCAGGCTCAGCTACTAACTGGTACTTGTAATTGCTTTCTCTCTTTCTCTCTCTAAAAAGTATCTCTCTCTAGAATCTCCCTCCCCCTCTGGTGGAAGGACAAGGACATTCATTTTCCTTTCCTTCAATTGGTGATGGATGGATAGATAGATCGAACCCAAAATCTCCAAACCAAACCACCACGTCCTCCACCCTCCTTCCCCTCCGATCAAAGGACCAAAAACCCAAAAACCCCAGATCTCTCTTTGTTGCCTTCTTTCTTTTTTCATCGTCCTCCTCTCCTTGTAAAATCTGCCCAACACAACACAACACAAGACAAATCAACCCAAAGATCACACCTTTATCCGAAACACACAGAGAGAGAGAGAGAGAGAGAGAGAGAGAGAGAGAGAGAGAGAGAGAGAGAGAGAGAGAGAGAGAGAGAGAGAGAGAGAGACCCAGAAACATTCCAAAAACATTGCTTGCTGGGATTCTCTGGAAAATCCCTACCAAGCGAGCGAGCGACCGACACCGCCTACTACAAAATCGGGAATGGATGGATGAGATTAAACAGCGCCGCATCAGCAAGTGCAAGTCAGATTCAAAGACATATTCAGATTCAGATTCATGGGGAACTGCTTTACCACAGAAGAGTCTGTAGGAGGAGGAGGAGGAGGTGGTGGTGGTGGTTATCGTGACGGCAAGAAAAGGCCAGGTGATTTTGATCATCGAAATCTTAATCTTTCCTTCCTTTTTTTTTTTTTCCTTCTGTTTCCTGATTATTCATTTCTCTTGAGTAGCTCGCGGACTACGAAAGATAATATTTTGAGCTTTGTTTAGCTTAAGCTTTAGCTGGGAAGATGAAATCCTGAGCATGCTGTTTGGATCTTGGGGATCCGAGTGCTTATCAAATCATCAAAAAGAAAAAATATATATATATATATATAGACTAGCACTAGATTCATGAGTTTGGATAAGTTTCTCAAGTTATACACAGTTTTTGTTGTTACTTGTTAGTAGTGTACTTTCATGATCGATCCATCGATCCATCAATTTCAGGTGATTAATTGAAATTACAGGCCGAGGATCCAAGCTGGATTCTCCTCCAAGAATTGGAAAAAAAAAAAGTCACTTTTTTCTGTTTCTGTTTGTGTTTGGAAGGTTAAGTTAACCAACCCATCACCCTCCAAAGTAGTAGAAGAAGAAGAAGACACTCCAATTCCAATCCAACCTTACCTAATACCTTTTCCTACCCACCAAACATATTTTTGGCAATTGGTAGTCGGTGAAAAGAGTGATGGGGTCTCGCTAAGATACGCCCATGGAATCTCAACTTACCTTTAGATTTTTTATTTTTTATTATTTATTTTACAGCGTGCACCTGTTGTGTGGCCCCACCCCCTCCCAGAAGGGATAGCATCCAGTTAAGTAAATAAGGGAAGAGGTTGAATTGTATAGGCAAAACAACAACATTCCATTGGGTGGTAGATAATCTTTTGATTCTTTATTATTATTATTTTTTTTTTCAGTTTTAGAAGCCTCAAATTTAATGGGTTTTAAGAGTGCTTACATAATTTTCTTGTTCAAATCTAATGGTGGTTAATAGTTGGATCCGCGTCGAATGTAAAATAATTTCTTACAGATTTATGGGAGCTGGTGAATGTGAAGGGGTTGGATTTCTGAGATATGCCTCTCTAATAAAATAAAATAAAAATAGAATAGAATAGAATAAGAATGGGGAAAGGATGAGGGCGCTTCAATAAAAGCAAGTTGATATGAGAAAAATCCTGGATGTGGATGGGTCGAGTGTAAAAGCCTGCTGAATGACAAATGCGTTTGTCTCTATTCTGTTTCTGTAAGCCATGCAATGAGGCCTGAGGGGTTTTGTTTTATCCCAGTTGGGTAGTTTGTCTCATAAATCTTAACCCAGTTGGGAGATTTTTTTTTTCCTATAGCCATTCATGATTTTGAATTTTTCAAGAAAATTATAAATATGCAACTTTATAAATATGAAATGTTTTTACAAGACTTCTCCTTCTTTTTTTTTTTTTAGCACAATAATACTTGGATCATATTGATCCACCATTTTGATGAAAGAGGGGGAAGACAAGGTTATTGTAAGATTCTCAAAATATGCTAATTGATTCACAACTCTATCAAAAGTCAAAACACCTGGGGAAAGAAGTTAATTGAATTGTTGTGCTGAAAAACAGATGATGCTCGAGATAATGCTGTCATGCTGATCCTGGAAAGCAACACTTTCTGATTCAAATTATTAAGTCTGCCAGTGAGACAGCAAAGCAGATCATAATCTCACAGAGATGCCTGCATTTTACTCAGTTTTGGCTGGCAATGGCCCAAACCACACCCCACCCATGCAACACATATTGAGTCAGATATAGGCTTATAGCCATTAAAGTGTGTAATGTTTTCATCATTGAAATCATTATGAGCAAAATCTTATTCCATGTACTTGAATTTGACTTTGTGAGTTCTACTTTTCATTTTCTTTTTTCTTGAATTTTGGCGTTCTACTTTTCACACATTCCTATTTTGAGTAGCATCCCATCACTCTCCAACCTAACATGTCATTTGAAGTGCTTATTGTTTGTCAAAAGATAGTGTAAAGTTCAAAGGCATCCAACCATAATTATATGCATATATCCATGAATAGAAATCCTATGACTCCATGGATGCATCTCTATTTGAAAAGCCACATATTGAGCCCACCATTTACAAAAAGCAAACCTTTGAATTACACTTTCCTTATTTCATTGCATGTGTCAAACTTTCACTTTAGCTAGGGTGATTTTTCACTTTATGCATGAAAAAAACGTGATGAACTCATTTAGTCACATTTTCTCGTTGTCCAATCTCACAATGAATATCAACTCCAATTTAAGTGATATTTTTTAGCATGATAACTTCAGCTGGGATGGTATCACCGGTAGGTTTAGATTAATGAAAAGGTGATATGGACTGTATCTAGAATTGAGAACAGAAGGGTGAAGACATTTAAAAAAAAAAAAAAAACCCCTCTAAAAGGATGGGATGTGGAACCCATGTCCATGTAGAAAAGTGACATTGCTGATGCAAATGTGAAAGTTTGGATGGGTAGACAGTTACAGTGTACAATTTGGAGTTTCAAAAGGCCTGCACAGGCATTGCTTTTATCGGATGGACTGAAGAAATAAGGCAAAGTTTTAAGGAGTTCACTGGTTGCAGTCATTTAAGTATAAGACAATATGCAACTGAAGAAAATGGCTAGGCTCAAGCAATAAGGCATATAGCAAATACCTAAACAGCCTGGATCATGTCAGCCCTTCCAACCTGACCCCAATGCCATCCCGAAGTATTAGCGATAGCAGTAGAATCATTGTCAATAACCATCTCTACCATGATAAGTTACTACTGATCTCTAACCATATGACACTTCTTGTCCTAAAAAATGCAGAACCCATCCGTCCCGCAGCACCACCTGAGATCAGCAGAGCTGCAAGTGTGCCCACAACTCCCAAAGATGTCGAGGAATTCCGGCAGACCACCGGATATAGCAACATTGACATTTTCACATACAATGAGATGAAATTGACGACCAAGAACTTCCGGCCGGACCAGATCCTCGGCGAGGGTGGGTTTGGAATTGTCTATAAAGGTGTCATTGATGAGAATGTCAGGCCGGGCTACGAGTCCACAATGGTTGCTGTAAAACAGCTTGATCCCGAGGGTATTCAGGGAGATAGAGAATGGCTGGTAACAATTCTCTCCTATTAATTCTTTTCATGCTCTACTCTTTCCATGGTCATAGATGGTCATACAAATGACTACAAAGGAAATTTTTTACTTTCTTTTTTTCCTGGGCTATTATTGACTTTCTTTTCCTGGGCTATGCCTGAAACATTGATTAAACATTTACCTAACATCAATGCAGATTCTTATTTACTGAAGATATTGCTAACCAGGAGTAAACAAAGTTTCACAAGGTGTTACATTAAAAATACTGAAGAGAATGTCTATGGAAGCTAAGATGCTAGAACCAAAGCATCAGTATAGGGGTAAAAAAGCATTGGACCCTCACCGATCAATTTAAGATTTGGTTGAGTCAGGCTCAATTTAACTGAGTCAAGATCTGGTTTAATTTATCTTTGTTTTGCAATAAAGCTGGTGGAAATCTCAATTTTCCCCTCTACAGATAAAGTATTTAGCGATCAAGAAAAAATAAATTAGTGGAACCTTTGGCTTTCCTCGTTGACTTGGCTGGGATGAATTTGGGAATTGGATGAATGGTTTCATAACTGCATCCTAGTTTCAGTGACTCGGATGCCCTCACCTGATGTGTCAACATGCAGATCACATCTCATATTAAATACCTCCCATTCAATGTAGACCACCCACTGGAAGATCTTATTTAACCTTTTCATGCACAGTAATGAATGTGATTGTGCATTCATTCATCCATAATCTGTGATGAGTCTGTGCCAGTCCATGCTGCCTATGACAAACTAGTACAGCCATACTGGTCCTAAAATGTCTAGATATTTCCAAAAAACCCAGAAAAATAAGATATAATAGAAAACAAGTAACTATGTGCAAAATAAGCTATCAAGTGGCATCTCCTCTCAGTTATAGAGATATTTAGTCTTGTTGAAAGCCGAGTTGCTAATGCGATGCTCATGAGTTCATGTGGCTAATAAGGAGGGTCACTACAGCCCCATAGCTCTCTTTTGATTGCTCAAGGCTTTCAAGTCTAGATCTAAAAAATAGAGCCTGAAATCTTGAAAGTTGGTAGATTTAGTCCTAAAAGCCCGAATGAAAAACGAAGGGTAGGAAGGAATAAAATGTGATAAAATGTGAAACTGAAAGAGAAGATATAGAAGGGTGTTTCTAACACAGAATGACCTCTAGGAAGCCTTGGGAGAGGAGAGGAAAGAAATCATGCGCACATGCGCATACACAGAGGGAGGGTTGCAAAATGGGGCAAAAAAATGAGCACTTAAAGGGCTTACGAGTTAGGTGTGACATTCCAACTGATTTGGTGCTGGTTGATTTCAGATGAGTCACCTCTGACTTGTCCAAAACCGAACGAAAACTGGCCCTATACTGCATACCAGACACTGAGCCGTTTTGGCCCAACCTGCACCGAGTCAACTCAAACAAGTTGACCCGGTGCCAGCTGAAATTGAAAATCGTGTGTGGCACATGCCAGATGTATCTTACATAGCATCTTTTCCTTTTTTCTATGTAATTTCAGAAATGGGATTGTCCTTGCTGCTGGACTGACAGAAAAGGGAATGTATATATAGTGTTCATCTGTTTTTGGTTTTGCAGGCAGAGGTCAACTATCTTGGGCAGCTCAGTCACCCGAATCTTGTCAAATTAATTGGCTATTGCTGTGAGGATGAGCATAGATTGTTGGTCTACGAATACATGCCCCGTGGAAGTCTCGAGAAACAGCTTTTCCGACGTATGTGATCAGCTTCTTAGTTAATTTTATTTTTCTCTTTGAATAGTTCGATTCAATTATCTTTTTGTACCAAAAGAACACTACGTATTTTCAGATTCATGGGAAAAACCTTCAACATGGATATGACTCAGACATGTGCAAAAGTATAAAACAAAAGGGACGAGTGCAACACTGTTGACACATCTAGAACACTTGCATCTTAACCTTGAAAGAGACTACTGATATACACAACCCATGAATATAAATCAATTGAAGACATACAAGTTACACCAAAAAAATACCAAGAAATGGAAAAGATACCTCCGCCGTGATCATCAAATCAACTGGTGTAATAATCACAAGGCGATTATTCAATAGCCAACTTCCTGTTGTTTCTAAAGTATATACAATCTGCAGCCATTAAGATTTGATCAATGAAGTAAAATCATGATAAAGTGCTACCTTATATTGGACAATTTAGATCATCATCACCAACTGAGCTTTAACTCATCAATCTGGGGTATCTTCTGTTCTCTGAAATCATCACTTATAAAATGCAACCAAGCTAAGACCACAAGCTGAAAGCAAGTCAAGCAGTTTGGGATTAGATATCAAATCTTCTTTTATCAAGCAGAGGGCAGAATGAAGGACTATCTATGAATCAGGCTTCTTTCTTGGGTGCTTTGCTTAGTGAGGGTCAATAGGCCCAGTTGTAGTAATTTATTCATAGAAAATCAAGTAGTTAGAAATAAATTAGTTAAACAAAATGATTGATATGACTCAGATTTTCATGTGCTAGGCCTTAGGCTTTTTTTATTTTTGGGCCTTTTTGTTTTGTGTTTTCCTGGTTTGCTTGTCAGTTCTCATCTCTTGTACAGTAGTTGTACTGCTTGCTTTCATTAATACAAATAACTATTAAAAAAAAAAAAAGTTAAATGAAGTTGCAGTACTCTAGGAAGCAGGAAGTTCTACTTATTCGTCTAGTTACAACTGTGCCCACAGGGGTAAGCATTGCAATGAATTGGTCAACAAGGATGAAGATTGCTTTGGATGCAGCAAAAGGGCTCGCCTTCCTTCATGGAGCAGAAAGGCCAATTATCTATCGTGATTTCAAGACATCAAACATCTTGCTAGATTCAGTAAGAATTATTTTTCACTCTTAGAACTTCAGCCCTATTTCCGAAAAAATGGAGACAAGTGCCTTTTTATTTTCTAACAAACATAAGGTGCTTTGTTTTTGCTTTCTGGAGGGAGTTTCATAAATATCCCGTCTGCAACATTTGAACTGAAATATTAGGAACTCACACTGTACTATTCAACAACTAATCTTTAGTCCTAATTTTCAGGATTATAATGCAAAGCTTTCAGACTTCGGACTTGCAAAAGAGGGGCCCATGGGAGATCAAACTCATGTTTCCACACGAGTGATGGGTACTTATGGATATGCAGCCCCCGAATATGTAATGACAGGTGAATCTTCTAAATATACCAATCTATTTGGTCTTATGTTACAGAGATTTTCCCAATAAGAAAAACAATGTCTTGAAATATAGCATGGGCTTATTAATAAATTCATAGTTAATCTTTTACTCCTTTTAGCATTGTTTGTGTTGCTGCTGTTGAACAAGACACAATTAGTGGAGTGTTGAAGTAGGTTTGACTCATGCAAAAGTGGTCAAAACTAAGCAAATTAGCCTAGACGGTAGGGCCCAACTCAGCATGCCATTCTGTTCACTTCTTATCTTGATGAGTTATTTTCATTTTCCTTTTAAAATCGTACTTTCTAAAAAAAAAAAAATTCAAGTATTTTTTTTTTTTTTTTTTTTTTACATTTTTCATTATACTGGTAAGACCAACATGGCCAGTAGTTTTACCATGATAAAGAGACAGATTAAACTTTCCAATGCATCAACTTGTTTGGTTTCTAAAACATGGATTTCTTAAATAGAATTTGAACACTTGTGATGAAATCTGCAATATTAAAATTCAATACAGGGCCAAGATTTGGTATAAAATATAATCTTGTGAAAAGAGATTTCCTTTTACAGATAAGGACTATCGATTTCTGATTTCTGATTTAAGCAAAAATGAATAAATAAATAAAGGGAAAACGTATCCCATCAAACCTAATTGGTTCACAAGTATAGTAGTTATAACCCATACATAACCGTACGATGCTTATGCCCCAAGGCAAAGCGTTCCTACACACTCCAGTGCCCAAGCCTATGTCTCTTAGAAGCATATTGGGGCCTCAAGGCAAGCATTCCCAGAATATTCTGGGGCTCGAGTCTTAGGTGAAGTTTGCCACCTCGCAATATAAGGCTTATCCCTAGATAAGATGTGTGTGCTTCAATCACAATTTGTATCTAGGGGCATAAAATTCATCATGTCGTCTTCTTTTTAGGGTCTGTTTGGTAGCAAGTTGAGGGATTTTGTATGTGTAAATATTCCAAATGCATCAATTTCTCTTCAAAATTTCTGCCATTGGAATGTCCTAAATGTTAATCTTCAAAAAGGATTTGGAATTTCCGAATTTGGAGCATTCTAAAGACTATTTTGGCTGCTTTAGTGTAGCTGGTTTTTGAAATTGCATGTATCAAACAGAGAATTTTAGGAATTCTGGGTTCAAGGCTTGACAAGCATTTGGACTTTCCACAACCCAAATTCTACTCAGAAGTTTTCCTTTTCAAACAGACCCTCAAGAAAAAAGAAGGAACAGCCTGTAATTTTAAAAAACTTGAAAAAAAAAAAAAAAACCTTCAATTAAAGGTCTGTTGTAACTGAAGTCAAGCTTAGTTAACTCATTAAAAAGCTAAAAGTAAATAGGGCATGAATCTTCTCCATTTATTTGATATACTATATGTTTTTTTTTTTGGTAAATATTTACTATGAAAAAAGGTATGCCCATGAGCCTTGCGTCTCACTTTGGGCAGAATGCCTAGCCTTACACGTCAATGTCTTAAAACATTGCACATAATGCATCTGTTCATGTGACCAGGTCATCTAACAGCTCGGAGTGATGTTTATGGCTTTGGAGTCGTACTCCTCGAGATGCTTATTGGGAGGAAAGCAATGGACAAGAGTCGGCCAAGCCGAGAACACAACTTGGTTGAGTGGGCTCGCCCACTGTTGAATCATAACAAGAAGTTGATGAGGATCTTAGATCCAAGAATGGAAGGTCAGTACTCGGTCAAAGCTGCCCAAAAGGTGGCCAATTTGGCTTACCAATGTCTCAGTCAAAACCCCAAGGGAAGGCCTACCATGAGCCAGGTGGTTGGGATCCTAGAGACTTTCCAAGCAGAAGCTCAGTCTCAGGAAGACCTGCTGCTCCAAAGCGGTTGTGGGGTGACTCTTTATGAGGTTCCCAAATCTCCAGCAGATGATCCTTCAGGAGGAAAGAAACACCAGCCAAGCAAGAACAATGGTGAAACAGATCAAAATAACATGAATCATCAGGACAGGACAAAACCAGCCAGAACTGGAAGGAGCAAAAGCGAGCCGTCCCTTGAGTGCCATTTGTATGACCCTTTACCAGATTTTGATCCCAAACAGATGAAATCGTCTACCACAAGAGATGCAGGAGAGAAGCCTTTTGTAGATGACATCAATATGTAAAAGCTCAGACACTGCAATTTTATTCAATCATTTTTTTCCTTCTCCCCTTTCATTGACACATTCTGGGAATGTACGAGTCCCATACATGGTTTTCCTAATTTTCAAGCATACTCAGCTCAGCTTAAAATATGTGATTGTTCTAAGATAACTGTAACATTTCCAACCACATGCGAGAGAATGATGGTTAAAGTGGGGGAGATTGTGTCATCAACGCCCATATTAATTACCGAAGGAAAATATTAATATTTACAGCATCATTATACGACGTCAGAACTTTCATGTGTGATACTGATACCACCTCCGTTTTCTGTATACCTTTTTTCCCCATCACCAGCATATGTCCCAGACCCAGTTTTGGTATTAGACTCTTTAGTTGTTGTATTGGAGTTTGATGGCCTCGTGGGGACATTGATGAATGGATAAAATCATCTTGCGGACTGACCTCTGCATACAACCTTACTCACGTTGCATGTAAACTCTTTTACTTCTCTCCTCTCCTTTTCATTCTATCTCAAAACTCTCTTTTCTTTATCTTGCTCGAGATCAAAGGGATTATTCTATGACTATCCCTTTTCATTAATTTCTATACACTTCACCGTGAGAGAAAAATCATCAACCAAATTCAGTTGCTTGGTCAGGAGCATATACACAACACACTTGCAAGAAAAGTAACCTTTTGGATTCTACCCAATAAATATTTACTTTTTTTTTTTGTGGAGGATTGCCATCTGCTTTAGTTATAAATCTGTTAATGGCTGTACTGTGGTTGAAAATGTGGAGTATTTAAATTAAGTTTTAAACAAAAAAGGGAATATGAAAGTATACTTTTTGAAAGAGACAGCTTTTCAACCCACTACCTTCTGGGCCATTCAATGAACTAGAAGACTACCTCTGTAATCACTTCTGCATCTTCTACAGAGTAGTCCATTATGTCAGTATTCTGAAACCTACAAAGTACAAGGCTACTGCAGTGCTGCTATACAACAATCTAATCTCCTCGAGGGTTTTACTTGAAAAAATATTAGCTCAATTGGACAGGGACATCATATAGTCAATATAGTCAGTGATGGACTGAAGGTGCATGACTTAAAAGCCTATGGGGAAAAAAAAAACAAAAAACAAATAATAATAAACATTCAGCCAAAAGGTATAATGGTGTTTCCTCACAGTGATGCTTTCTGAGTCTGGAAATTAGAACACCAGCAGAGAAAGTAGAAATTTAAATTGTAAGAAGATTGATCTACATTTTTATCTTCTGTTTTTTTTTTTTTTGGGCAGGGAACACTGGGAGAAACCATTCTAGTACAATTCATCAGCATATAGATCACTCACATAAGTAATCATTGTTGGATCATGGATGACATATGAACTCATGTGCTACGTGGAAAACAGAATCTCAAAGAAAAGATTCAGGGCACTGCAAATTTAATTCCTACATGGCTTCACATCTGTCTTATCTCCACTTCAATTTATATCTTGTGCGCCTACATCCTCCAGCTTTATGAGCTCAACTGCATTTTCCTACCAAAAGAAAACCATGTTCTCATCGTGAGCCGAAAGTTGCATACTTTTCTCATAAATAGAGAATTCATCATCTGACAGACAAATCAAAGCATACATTCAACGACATGCATGAAGAGAGATCAGTTATTGTTGGTCACACTTTTAGGCACATGAACCAATCATAGAAACACAATGAATCATAGCATTTATCAGCAATGATATGGGGCAATTCAGTGCATGTATACCACATTGAACATGTTCGTTTGTGCCAGATACATGATCTCATTGTGGCAGTTCACTACTAGAACTTTTTATTTGGTCTCTACCGCACACATTACTGCCTTCTTGGGCATTTTTTTTTCGCTGGGATGGGCTCCTCCTAGAGTGGAGGCTTGTTTTTATCTTTTTCAAAGTACTCAGTAGCTTTTATTAATAAAAGGAAAGCAACATAGAAGACAGCCTAAGAAAAAGCTGGGTATAACTGTATAAGAGACATTTACCCTAAACCCCTCTCAAGGAATCTGCCAACACAACTAAAGGAACACCTCTCAAGGACAAAATCTATCAAACCCTGCTTGCCAAGGAATCCGCTAACACGTTGGCAGACCGAACTGCATGACAAAATTCCGTGTGAATTTGGGACACCAAAATCATGATCTCATTAAAACAAAACCAAAGCTTCCAAGGTTTGAATTTATCATGAGTAACGCTGGAGATAGCATTGAAGAAGTCACTCTCCATAAATAGCCTACCTTGAGAAGACAGGGAAAATATCCTCAATACCTCCAAAATCGCTAACACCTTTGCTTCATTAGAATCTCTAATCCCCACAGCTTTGGAAAACATAAACCTGACAGGCCAGATTACACCTCATAGCATCTCGTCCACATAAAATTTCAAAACACCTTTAGTGGAGATTTTGTTGGTGGTTGGCAGTAGTAGGGAAAATATCAACAGAGGACAATCTAAAGAAAAAAAAAATCTAATATGTGCTCATTGTGCAGAAGGGAATTAAGCAATTCTTTCAACATTGTGACTTTTCTTCCTTCCTTCAGTATAGTTTCTTTAAGGGCCCGTTTGGTTGGTGGCATTTCTTACAAGAAATGCGCATGCTGGGGATTTGACAGTGGTTTCATACCATGTCCCCTGCATTCCAAATGATCTATTTGCTACCTGTTTGATGCTAAAATTCTAAATACCGGCCCACCAAAAAAGCCACTTTTAGCCTTCTAAGTTTCAGAATTCTAGCATTTGGAATTTCACTTTAGGGACAAGATTTGAAGAATTTCAAATTCTCCCAGATATGAATTCTCATAATGCTTATAACCAAATAGGCCCTAACTGTGGCTTGGCTTGATGCTTACCAGATTCAACAGGAGGTTTTCTTTATGCTTAGAGGGTGGCTTACTTTCATCATTGCAGCTTGCTATTATGGAGGTTTATTCCCTTTGCTGTTCTTTAGTCTATCTATTAGGAAAGGAAGAATCGTTTTCTTCAGGAAACAGTGTTATCTCCTCAATCCATCTTAGAGGCAACGATGAAGAGGTTAGCAAAATGGGTAACAATTAATAAGGATTTTGTGAATCCTTTTATTAGATAATATTGTTCACTATTGGGAAGAGGGTCATTGCTTTGGTGCAATGGTAAGTCTCGGGTGCCATGCATGATAACGCAGGTCCGAGACCTGCGAGCAACCACTTTTTGCAAAATTGCCAAAGGTTAGGTCTGCCTCTAGTTTGAACCCTACCAGGACCATGCTTCCGCAGGACCGCACTAGGTAATGACCTTTATTGTTCACTATTGGGAAGCTTCGCATGAGTTCTTGCCCAGTTAAGATAATATTTTATACAACAGTGTCACCCTCCCTTCAGCCTCTTAAGATTTAATGTGGAAGGAGAGGCTAGAAGCTAACCCGGGCTAGTGGGAATTGTCAAATTAGTGAAGTGCTTATAAAAGGCAATAATAAATTATTACTCATTCTCGAAATAAATAGGCGTTAAAGAATCTAAGAGGTGAAGGTGTTGGCTACTTTTAGGGTTGCTCATGGGCCGCCACTGAGGCCCTACCCGCTTTGAGATGGGTTCGGGCCTTAAATTCTAATACTTGATTTGGGCCTGGATCTAAAATCTGGGCCCATTTAATATTACTTTTTTTTTTCTTTATTTTTTTTTTTTTTTTTTTTTTTTTTGGGGGTTGGGGGGGGGGGGGCGGCGCTTCGCTTCAACTAAGTGATAAAGAAAGCCCAGCCCGGCCGACCTTACGAGTACCTTCAAATCCCTCTCCAAGTGAGAGACGAGGAGATATAAAGAAGAGAGAGATGAGAGAAGAGGGTAAAAATTACAAGAGAGAGTTGGGGGAAAGAGAGGGAGATGAGAGATAGAAACGAAGGGGGTAAGGATAGAAGTAAGGCCCAGTCCAGCCCAGCCTGATTAGCTAAAATAAGCTTTGACCGGGCTCAGGCCAGGCACTTACAGCATGTCAGTCTTGGGCACATATGAGCATACTTTTCTAAAGTCAAGTCGGGCATAAATATGCCTCGGCCAGGCCAACCCCATGAACACCCCAAACTATTTTTAAAGCTCTTCATATTTTTTTCTTATTCTTTTCAAGGAAAGTTAATAGTGCAAACTGATTCTTCCAACGTTGTCTCCTAGGCGTCTTCTACAAATGGGGACTTGAAGATTTCATTTCTATTTTAAGGACATTAAAGTGTCGGTTTCTTCGATTCAAATGCTTTTTCAACATCTGGATCAATTGACGAATGACATCGCAAACTTGTCAGCTAAGGATGGAGTTTGTGGAGTTCTAACTTTTGTGTGCTCCGATTATAAAATTTTGATTGTTTGTGTGAGCATTGGGTATAATGCTTTTATACACACCTTTTTTCTTTTCTCTTACGTGGTCTTATATACTCTTTTCTTTACTTACTTATAATTTACCGTTACCTAAAAAAGCAAATCCAGTTAGCTTTTTTAGTTCAAAGAAGAATGGGGTAAGTTATTTCAGAACAGTACATAAAATTTTAAATAGAGGCAACAAAATGTGCATAGAAAATTTAAAAAGTATAGGAAACCTCACCCCAGACTTGGTGTAACTTAAGCACAAGTTGTTTAATGGATCTCCTATCTGCTGGATCATAGAAGTCCAAGGTTGCCGCTTCTTCTACTGCTGATAAGAACTCTCTTTTTGCAGTCCCAGACAGAACAATGTGATTCGGTTCATGGGCAACACTTAACTCCACCACCTGAAACAATGAAGAATGGGGAAAACATACTCGTCACTATCAACATGGAAAGGGAACAAACATGATTCACCAAACTAGTTAACACATGCACACACCCCCTAAGCTAACAAGAATTCAGTTGCAATACTGCTTATAAAAGGAAGCATATAACCTTCAAATGCTATGATGACAAAATAGTAAAAGTGATTGCATTGAGAACTGCACACAGAATGAGTAGCTTTTTGAAAAATTAAAATCCCCAAATCGGCCATCAATCTTGGCCAAGTCCACTCACCTAGGGTGATGCAAAATAGACTATAGAAAGATTATTAAATTTGCTAGGGTGGGTACTTCAAATTTAAGACTAGTATCGTGGGTAGAGGTAAGTAAGGTGACAATACACACAAATCTCTCCTATTTTTTTCTCTTCTATTTCTATTACTTTGTTCTATCATCATATCATATTAAAATACAAATGATTTTAAATTGGTATAGAAGCTCTTAGAAACTAGGTTGTGAAAACCTCTCAACTAGGTTGATGTCGGCAAGAGGTTGTTGAGATCAGGACATACGGATCAGGAAGATTTTTGAAGGGGTTGCTAATGAGCTAATTGATTCTACGAGACAATCGAAGGATGAGGGGTATTTCCTGATTACATGTTACACAGAATTGGTTTGGTATTAAGTGGACGAGCTGGATTCAGGAATGGATCTCTACCACTTCTCTCTGTTTTTGTTAATGGATCTTTGGATTGTTTGTTTAAGGCTTTGAGAGAATTGTTGTGAGAACTTGGTCCAGGCAGCATCATTAACCACGGGGCGTAGCGTATCAACCATGGGCTTCAAACAGTGAGTCTCCACTAGGCTCACATCGGAAATATCCAAGTCCTGGGCCTGGGCTTATAAGTCAAACTCAGTCTCAACTCAACATGAGGCCTTTTCAAACCGTGCAGCCCCGGATCCCATAAGAACTATGGAGTTAAGCATGCTCGGGCGGGAGCAGTACTACGATGGGTGACCTCCTGGGAAGTCCCCGTGCACGTACGTGGAGACAATTTCATGTTGAGTTGGGCGGGGCTACAATTGTGGCATGGGGATTCCCTTTCTCCATTTCTATTCATCGTCTTAGCTGAAGCTTTGGGACCATTGTCGACTAGCACTAAAGTTTGCTAGGGGGTTTTGGCGTAGGTCGTAACGGAGAGGTAGTCACTTATCTTTAGTTTGTGGATGACGCTATTCTATTGAGTTCGATGAGGAAGGAGGTACTCACTTTAAGAAGAATTTCACAATGCTTTCAATGGTCATCGGGTCTGAAGGTGAACTAGTTGAAGAATATTTTGGTAGGGCTTGGTTGTCTGATGGAGACTTCTCATTTATTAGCAGACAATATTCATTTAGGGTGGGGCGTTTCCAATTTTCATCTTGGACTTCCTTGGGCGCCAAGCCAAGGTCGAAGGCCTTGTGGGATCCCATGGTTGAAAGATTTTAGAAGACACTTTCAATGTGAAGACAATATTTATCCTTGGGAGGAATGATCGCTTTGATCAAGGCCTACTCGTTTGACCTTTCAGTGTACTATGTCTCTATTTAGAATGCCCACAACAACGTGAGCTAGATCAGATCACATCAAGAGGAATATTATTTGGGAGTGGCAAGGCAATAAAAAGAAGTTGCATTTGATGAAGTGGAGCAAGGTGATCAAGCCAAAAGGGATGGGGAAATTGGGTCTTGGAAATTTGGAAAATAAAAAATGGACGTCATTAACTAAATGGTGGTGGAGTCTTGGGGAGGAAAAAGAAGCTCACTAGAGGAAAACCAGTGCCCACAAATATGGGAAGGATTACTAGGGTTAGGTTCCCAAGGTATGAAGTTTCAAGTCTTTGGGGTTGTATTGCGTTTGCTGGGGATGAATCCACTATTAAGGGAGAGATATTTTCAAACAGGGTGGGCCTTATTTTGAGGTAAGGGAGGGATGTGCATTTTTGGGCTGATGGCTTTGTGGGTGTGGGGCCTTAGGGTGTATAGTGATTTTTTTTCTCTTTTTATTGGCGTGTTTAGAGCAGTCTTGAACACAAAGATTTTTGTCTACGAGTGTTATGTGGTAGGGGATAACAGGTTGCCTTGGGTTATGTCTTTTTGGTCTTTGCATCAGAAGAGGACCAACATGGAGTTGTTTTCTGTCTAATGTGTTTATTTGCGGGGACAACAAAGACTCGTGGATTTAGAAACCTTTCACTACAAAAAGGTTTTTGGCAAACGCATTCTATTTACCCTCGAAGGCCCATCCCAATCTAATTCTTCTAGACCATTGGTGTGGTTGCACTTACCACCTCTACAGGTGGAGGTGTTTTGCTGGTTGGTGTTGCTGGCAAAGTCACTACAATGGATTCTTTGAGGAGAGGCATGATGTTGGACAGTATCTTAGACATTTGTGTATGGTGCAAAAGGAAGCAGGGGTCGATCAATCACCTCTTCCTAAATTGTGAGGCATCTTCCTTTGTTTAGATTCATTTCATTAACAGGTGCAAAGTTCCTTGGTATATGTGAGTTCTATGCTGTAGGTGGCAGAATCTTGGAGGTGGGGGGCCTATCAATGGTTGCGGGCTCTCGCTATGGAGGATCTTTCCTTCGTAAAATTTTGGATAATATGGAAGAACTAAGAGGAATGACAGGATTTTCAAAGGAAGTGCACTGTCACAAAGTATATTATTTCCACGGTGGACCTTAGATCCATCCAATGGTAACAATTGAATGATTGTGAAATTTGGGCTTGACTGGCTAATTTGCAAATGGAATCTGTTGAGAAACATGTTTCCATAACAAGGCGTTTGTTTGGAGGAATTTTTAGGGGAATTTGATATGTTGGGAATTTCTTACAGCATTTCAGTTATTATTTCCCCAGAGTATTTGGAACTCCCTGTTTGATTAGTGAGATTCCAAAATCCAGCCTTTTGGATTCTCACTTTTTTTTTTTATGGATAACCTTGTGGTTTCTCACTTTTTGGCTTCTGCAAATTCCAGGTTCCAAAATGATGTTGGGGTTTTGAGCATTTGTGAATCCAGCCGGGGGATAACATTAAAAGAACTCAGATATCCCCCCAACAGGAATTCTCAGATCCTGCAAACAAACATAAGAACCTAAATTCTTGCGCAGAAGATTACCTGATGCAACCAAGGAATTATTAATTCCAGAAACCTTTGATCTAGCAAGTGTGCTGCTATAGTGCTTAGAATTTCACGAACCGTCTCGCATGACAATCTTTCAAGAACAGGGCCGGTTCTATCCATTAGCTCAAACAAAATAAGATTGTCCCCAGAACAAAGAGCTTCCACATATGCAGTTTCAAGATCTCCCATGCAAAGAAAATCCTTTATACGTTTCCACAAACTATTCTTACTTTCTAAAACATTTTGTCCGGTGTTTGAAGTACAAACTGAAACAGACCGAACATCTCCAACTTCTTGAGATTGACAGCTCCCTGGACTTTGAGTACTGCAGCCTATGTTCTTCCTAACCCCCTTGGCTATTGGGTTTTTAATTATGTTTAGTGTGGGATCCCTCCACATGTCTACTTTGTTTCTCGTTGAAGTACTTGATCTGCTCTTTGCCAATGCAGTTTCACCCCACAGCTCTCTATTTTTTGAAGGCAACAATGGCTGTCTGAAAGTGGTATCCATGGATGGTCTGGGAGTGCAGTTGGAGAGTCTAGGAGAAGAGGAGACACTTTGGCTGTTCCTCAAACCCTTCAGGTTGGTCATATTAGAATAGTGTTCACATTGTGTAAGATTTCTTGATATTTTATCTACTGCATGCTCTAGACCAAGCACCTTAGATTGCAACATAGACATGCTATCCATTGAATCTCCTATAAATACCTGTGCAATTAAACAAAAGATAAGAGTTAGCCCCACATGGATGCCATCCTGGCGAGGAACAAGGAAGAGATAGTCTTGAAGTATACATAATATAAACAAAGCAAATGTTAGATTTTTGTTAGAGTTCGTTCACTTTTTATGCATGAGGTATATAACAGAAATAATACACAATATCATTCCCATTTATCCTGAATATGATATGATGAGGAAGTAATTAGAAACCAAGTGCACAAGAAACAGGACTGCACATGGAAGTGAAAGCACAAACGAAAGTTTGTGCCACTATAAGAGACTCTTAACAGATACAATGCCCTAGCCCTTAAGTATATGCACAACTATGAATAAAGAGGTAGAAATATACCAAGGAACAAAAATAAAATACCTTTATGAGATCCAATAAATTTGATTGTTTGCTTTCTATCTCTAAGAGCTTATTCCGAATAAAAGCCAATTCATTCGTGGTGTGCAGACAAGAACCATGTGAACTTCGCGAGCTCAATTCAGTCACTGTGGAATCTAGACTATTACGGTCTTGTACTGCTGATGAACAAATATGAGCTTCTGAATCATTCTTTTTTATTGGAAACCTGTAATTCATCCCCATCACTTTCACTGAATCACCCACCTCTTGAGAACTATGGATAGCTGTCACTTGTTTAGTTTCGAAGTGGTCACTGACAACATCTGACATGGAAGAACTCTCTCTCTTATCAGCCATTGGCACGTAATCATACCCAACACCATGAACTTTTGTTGCATCTGCATTTCCTTTAAAAATCTTAGTAACACAACTCCCCTCAGATTCTTGATCATTAATATCAGCTAAAGAAAGAGTACGTGTCTTTGGGAGCGCTATTTCAATATGCCAATCATTTGTTTTAGGATGAGGACTCTGTGCATAATTCAAACAAGTCTTCCTGGCAGCCAAAGGAGTTCTTTTCTTTGTTGAGCTGGTTGTACCACTTACCGCAGAGCAAATGCCAATTTTCTTAGGAGTTGCACTGGAAACATCAGCATAGTCGCCAGCATAAAAATTTTCTGTTGGAGTGTCACACATTTAGAGAAAAATAAAAGTGAAAGACTTTCTGTTGGAGTGTCACACATTTAGAGAAAAATAAAAGCGAAAGACTACTACATTGAGAATTACCAACATCATGATGGTGGTGGTGGTGGTGGACCTAGTGGTGATCATCATCATCACCATCACAACCACAACCACAACCGTCATCAGCAGTAACATAGCCTTATCCCATCAATCTGGGTGACACAAAAACTGAGTCATAAAGCACATGCTTATACCAAAGGAAAAGTCCATTCGGCCTGACCTGGGGGACCGAATGCTGGCCCGGTCCCCCAGGAGGGCCGAATAGCACGGCTGTATACCAAAAAAATAAATATGTAAATAATTAAAGCAAATCCTTATGATTGTATAGGAAAATTGTTTACACAACTTAGTTTGGATTGCTTAGAAACACCTAGAGTTAAAATTTTGCAGCCACTGGTAATAGGAAATATTTCTCATATGCTCAACATTATAATTCACAGACACACCATATAGGAAGCGGAGAAGGGGTGATCTAACAGATTAAGAGAACAAAAGGAAAGAGCATTTGCATAGATACTGCATAACTAGTCTACCAAATTCTCTTGTAAGCTGTTTGAACATTAATTTGTACCCAAGACACATTCAGTAACTTGTAAGATATCATGAAGTCTAGTTATCCGCCTTTTGAAAAATGGATCAATGTTAAGAAACTCATCAATCAGCATGAACTCGGCATTATAGAATTTGATAGGCTGACTTATCACTACTAAACTTGACTCTCAATACTAAACTCACTGTTTGATAACATCTGACCTTTTTCATCAAATAATGATGATGGTGATGAGTTTTTCATTGACTTGGATAGGTCATAATAAAACGATTGAAAGCCTGAATCCCCCAGTGGTCTGAGTGAGTATGAATTAAAATGACAATCTCAGAAGCTCCACAAACAGACATGAATAACAATGTTGACTAGTTGAAAGCATGGTATTGGTATCAACATATAGAACAATTAGATGATGACATACAATAATGCATTAGAAACTCAGATATCAAGATTTATCAAAACTCAGCAACAATCTTATATTTTGAATCATCATCGTCATAGCATCATTCCATCAATCTATGGATGGCTTTGTAAGTTCTATTTTTCCAATCAACCCTACTCAAAGCCATGTTCTCCAAAGCATAATTCTTCATTAACACTGCTGATATTCTGAATAACATAATTCTTTATCGAGACTATTGCTAAAATCCTCCCCACCAATTGCCTGCTTCAAGAAAAAGGGAAAAAAAAAGACCTTTCAGAGAAGATCCTGCTTCTGAAGGCTCTGGATAATCAGATCCTGAGACACTTTTCCAATATTGTATGGCTTGCATTACAGAGTCCCTAACCGGTTTAACCTGCATAAAGAATGAGAGCCACTTGTAAGGATGTAAGGTTTAACCAGTTGTACAGAACCAAGTCAGAAAATAGGAATCATAAGAATTGAACTAACCTTATCAAAACGACAGGATTCAAGTGAAAGGATACAAGAAGACTTGAAAGAATTCAGGAAAGATCCACCACTTTTGGCAATGCATGCCAGTGCCACAGAAGCAGCTTTACGAGTAGCCCAGTCCTTGCTTTTAAGAGCTTCCTGGATGCTGGTAATAGCTGTCGATAAAGCTTGCTCTGTTGAGGCACCCCCAGCCTGAGATTCAGGAAAGTGTTTGGCAAAACAAGAAAACACTATAAAATGTCATATTATAGAAAGACTCTATATGAATATTTTCTAACAAGATATAAATGTTTGGAAAGTACTAAATAATAGAAGTATGATAAATTTACTTTTAGAAAGCTGGAGATTATAGTTACAGCTCACACATGAAGACAATTTTCTTGTTACTTTATTATCTTTCAATACACAGGCTTCCATTTGAAAGCCCCTTTCAACTTTGGAATCACAAGCCGCCATACCTCCTTTCAGGCAAGATGCATCCCAACTTCTCCTCATATGTCCATGATGAAAATTTCAGCAACAAAGGTAATCATCTGTTGAACATGAGCCCAAAGAAGCAACATTGAAACCCTCTGTATCTCTCATGGCAGAATCCAAAGATTGCAATCCCTCTGATTTCTCAAGGACTCAAGCCTGAAATCTTCCAATACAACACCAAAAACCCATCAATCTTTGATTGGGAGTTTTTGGTCAGAGACTAAAGACGGTGAAGACAAAATGGCTGATATGGGAAAGGTGTGCATTGAGCAATTGAAACATGCAGGTGGAAGTTGGAGGGTGAGGGACTATGGTGCTACACTATAATCTGAATGCAGGGTCTGAAATGAGAGTAGCTAGGGACAGTGGGTGTTGCAGAGAGTTGGAGATGACCCTGTAGTTCTTTAATTGCTGAGGACAGCAAAGAAGGGCAGGCAATCATTAATAGAAGAAAGGTTACAAAAAGGTTGTCTAACTTTACAATATAAAAGATTATGTTGTTAGTGTATTCATTACATTTCCCAGAAAATAAAATGCCCAAAAGCATGTTGAATTGAACCCTCCCCTACAAGAGATCCACCAACTCATATATGTGCAAACAACTGAAAATGATAGAGACATCAAATTGCATCTTCTCCATGATAAAAGCTAATCTCCAGGGATGTCGCCTCTCCCATTGCCCATGTAATTGATTGGATGATTCATTCCCCCTCTATCATGATGTCCCCCTATTACTCTGCTTGAAAATCCTCAAAGCCTCTCTGATTACTAAAATTCCTGCCTCATTCGGTTCCTCGACTCCCATCTAGCCTGAGAATGGGCACCTCTAGTACATGTCAGTCTTGGCTTGGCCCTGACTGCACCGTCAACATTGAATCTCATGGATCTGGGCTTATATGGTTCCCAAATTGGATTAACATCCCTCTTCCTCTTGAGTCCAACATTGATATACTCAGCCACCTTCTTTGAATTCCTTCCTTCTTGCCACCCAAAATATAATTCTAGCTTTGATCAATACAAAATTCTCGTCCTCCAATTGGACATCGACAGTGAAGCCCTTTTTTTTTTCCTTTTTTTTTCCTCTTTCTTTCCATGACATCCCAATAACCATATGAGTTGCCAACTCCCACAAGGTCCATCCTCTCAGTTGAAATGGGCCAGAACCACAAAAGAGAAACAAATCCTCTACCAACTCTGCAAGAATCCATCTCACTCCAAAAAATAACTGCCAAAGATCATATTGTCTTTTGAAGTTTGTCTTTTTATTAATAAAGCTTAGCGTCAACTATTTTTTAAGGAAAAAAAGCACAATAAAGACAATGAAGCGGACTTATTTCCACATGCTACCTACATAACTAACAACAAATTACTAAAAGCATTAATTAACAACCATTTAATCTTCTATCATCCATTTTTAATAGCATAATATTAAATTTTTATCATTGAACATGAAGTAGAGTTGAGAACCCTTCTCTGTAGAAAATTGGAAGCAGAACCAAACCATTTAAGGAAAGTAAATTATACGATTTTATCACCATTGCATAAAAGGTAAAACTGACCTGAACAATACTTCTAACCAAGTCAATTAGGGCCGGCTTTGCCATGAAATGTTGGTTTTTGAGCAACTTGACAACTCGAGACAGCATCCGCATCAAAAGTGCAAGTGGGGGATCATTCGTATTATCGATGACCCCAGCCAAACAAAGAGCGGAACCAGATTGAACTTGTTTGTTCTGATCACCTAAAGCTTCAAAAAGAGGCTTAACCAACACCACAAATGGGACACCACTTTCATCCCCACCACAGTTGCCTAGCTTTGAAGCCAAAACGCCCATAGTTTCCACACACACATCTCGCACGACAGAATCTGGGTCTTTGAGGCGCTTAACAATGCCACCCACTATCTTCCCAAGATGAGGAGCCAGCAGAGCACCGTGAATCCTTGCCAATGTACCCATGATCCTTACACATTCCCTCCTAACAGCACTCTTCTGCTCTGAGTCGGTCTCAACAATGCACGAAAGAAATGGTACAAGTCCTTCCGGCGTTAAACTCTCAGCAATTCTCTCCAGTTCATCAGCTCCAATCTGGAAAGTATCTCTGTCTGCAAGCTTGTTCAGGGCGAGAACTGCCCGATGCTTGAGTTGAAAAATCACCTGCTGGGGGTTGACCTTGCCACTCCCTTTTGCCCTCAGATGCGTATGTGATTGTGACCTCATACTCATAGTTGGTAGTCCAAAGGATGGCATTCAACTTCTATTGATCCAAGGAATCATTTAAAGCAGAACCGACTCCAATCATAAAACTACAAGAGAATCAAATAATCTTAAAAATTAAATTCTTGCAGGGTTTTATAAATTCAGACCAACCCTCATATGAAAAGAGAAGATAAGTAAATTCTAGATAGATATCCAGAGAAACTAAAGATGCTATAAATTACACACATGCAAAATTATATATATATATATATATATATCTGTTTCAAAATCAAGCCAGAGAATCTGAGAAAACTTGAAAGAACACAATGGGAATTCTAGCAGTCTAGCTTCCAGCCAACACAAGAGTGTAGAGACAAAAGCCAAAAAAAAAAAAACATAGGTATTTACAATAGGCTAGTAAAATCTGCATTGTGTAGTCTGATTCCTACCAAAGCATACTGACTGTATCAAAATGCACACCTTAACTAAGCTGTTAGATATAATCACCATCTTTACATTACACCAAGTTAAATAAAACCTGGGACCATTATGAGAAGAAAAACCACTTAAATCCATCGGAAAGCATCACTCACACACAAGAGACATTATAATACCACCTGCAATTAATCAAAAATAGTATATATTATTCCGACAATCCTGGCCTAGAAGAAGTGGGCCACACACCCACAGGGCAAATCTCACTTGCCTGTATAGTACAGAACCAATGGTTCCGCTGCCTAAATGTATTCTATCTGTTTAGAATAAACAGATGGGGGAACTCGCAATAACCATCCAGGAGAAATGCAAGTATAAGCACAGCTATTTAAAGAGAGCTAAGTAACATAACAATTCAAACATCTCAAACAACAAAATACAAGATGATGATGGCTCAGCTCTAGAAAAAAAAATTGTAAAATCACAGTCTCAAAAACCCTAGAAAGTATAAAAAAAAAATGTAAAATCCTACTCCGAATCTAAACATCACCTAAACAAAAGAGGGAAAAAAAAAAAAGGAAGAAAAGCAAAAGTAAGAAGAAACATAAAACCCCAACAGCCCTACTAAAAAAAAGAGAACACAGATAGAGAGAGAGAGAGAGAGAGAGAGAGAGAGAGAGACAGAGAGAGAGAATATCTAAAAATGCAAGAAGCGGAAGCGAGAGCTCACATCAATTCATCAATCCTGAAATACTAGAACAAGTCAAAGACACTTCGAAACGCCACCATCAAAGACCCTATTTGAAGCTGTTTCTTCCTAAAACAATGGAGGAAAGAAGAAGTAAGAGCAGAGGGGAATGAAAGAGATTCAAAGTAGAATCGAATCAATAGACCCCAAAGCCAGAGCTAGAACGGAAATCTCATTCTCACCTCCAAAGCCGGAGAGAGAGAGAGATTGTGGGGTGGGGTAGAACGGAAATCTGTCTCTCTTACACTCACACACACACACTTTTCGCGCTTTCTGGTGTGGCATTTCGAATTTCAGATAGGGGTAGGTGGTGGGGACACGACACGAACACAGAGGGGGAATGGGGTAGTTTTAAGTTACTTTGCCTTGTTGGAATGATGCCACGTTTCATAATGGACGGTCAGATCAGTCCCCAACTGAAAATGGGGGTTCGAACATGGAGTGAGACTTTAGACGGAGTCTTCCTTCGTTGAAAATAAGATGGACGGTCTGGATGAGGGGGAACGTTCTAAAAGGTAAGAAGCTAGGTGCCTATGGAATCACATCAATTTACGTTGAGCTCCACTCAAATGAGGTGTAAAAAGAAATAAAAGGTGTGTATTTTTAACCTCAGATTTTCACAAGTTAGCCCATTTAGTAATTTTACATGTTAAATAAAATGCAGTAAAGCATTAAATTAATAGAGAATAAAAAATAATGGGGTTATGATAGCATTTTAATTTTAGTTGTTTGGTATGGAGTCTTTTTTATCTTTTATTTAGAAAAATTGAACTTATTTATTTTTTTAGTGGATAAAGAATATTGCTTTTTGACTTTTTTTAAAAAAGATAGAAGGAATTTTAAATTAAAATACTATTGATGTGACCCTTTTTTTTTAAATGGATGTTTTATTTGACTTTTACTAATCTAATAAAGTGCCAATGGGGATGTAAACCATAACTGTATATGTGTGACAAAGAAGGAACTAAAAGCCAGTGCTATAATAAATCTTATCAGCAACACTCCATTTTTTTTTTTTTTAACTACTAGTGTGGGCCTCCATAATCAAGATTTGAACTGTTCAAATTCTTTAAAAGGCCAAACAAGGCAAGGGGGTCAATTTTAAGCCGTTGATTCATCACAGAATGTAAGATATTTACAAAAAATGGTCTAAGCATTAAAATTTCCTATTATGGACGATAATCTGAATTTAAAAGGCCAAACACGTCTACAAGTGGAGTTTTAGATCCTGACTATTCATGGATTTTGAGACATCATCAAAAAATGTAAAATCATTGGATTAAACAAGTAATCTGACATGTTTATGGGCATCTTTAGATACTAGTCTATTTTTTCCCTTTTTTCTATAATGTGTGCCCCAAAAGCAATATCTAAACCGCTAAAACTCTTTATAAGGCCAAAATGGCTCCTTGGTCAAATTTCATCCATTGATCCATCACGGATTTTAATATATTTGTGAAAAGATTCTTGACCATAATATTTTGGTATAGTGGTCCATTTTCACAATCTAGACCGTTGATCCTATTTGTAAGAGAAAATATATGCTAGATAACCAAATTTCAAGTTTTGATCCAGCATGGGTTTTGAGAAATTTGAAAAAAAAATAGTGAACCATTTGATAGAAATGACCTTTTTGCATGTGATTGTGAAGCATATGTGAAAATAACAAGCAATGAAAACTGTTTTCATGAGACTCAATTGCCTATGGAAATGAATCACATGTGCTTCATTTGCACACGTGTATCATTTTCCTATCACATGTGGTTTAATAGTTTTTTGTTTGCATTGAAAAATAACTCACACCATTTTCATACTAAATTTACACATTTAATGTGTCAAATGACACAAACATAATGGTGCTCAGCCATTATAAATTTATATATGTAAATGACTGAAAACAAATGACCCCTTTAAGGTTGCAATAGAGTGCCCTTTTGATTGTGCCCCATAGAGCATGAAATGCTCTCGATGCAAAAACACTTCCACATGTTCTTCTGAAATCATAGCCAATTCTTTTTATTGGTAACATGACTTAAAACCCGCAATCTCAAGATTACAATAATAAGCACTTTTTACTTTGCAACTTATCTTTTCTGACCGAACTAAAATCTCTTTGTGCATATTTGGATTCCAAGAACTTGCAAAGGTTAATTGCAGATAAATTGATTTCAACAAAAACACATTGAATTACTCAATCTTGCAAAAAGGGAAATCCCCTAGCAATAGGACTGTTGGATTAGGTTGAGCAATGAAGGTAGCATGTGTGAGCATAACTTAAACTGGTTAAATAAGGAGTCCCTGTGCATAGTTGTACAAAAGTGATGATCAAGTGTTGTGGTGTAGAGACAATATTACTGGCTATCTAACAAAAGACACAAATGTCCAACCCCAAAAAAAGACAAATGAATTAGATGGCAAGTATAGACACATTGCACATTCAAAATAACTAGCCAAATATACCCGTACTTAACATGTGCAATATAATTCATAGTTTAAAAATTTATAGAAGCTTAAAATAATAATACTTTTGAATGAATTATATTGAGAATGAAAAATAAAATTGAAAGGTTTGAAACGCCAATTACAATATTAAATGTAGTCATAATATATTTAAACAACCCATCAAAATATTTTTCATCCCATAAAGGGTAGACCAACTAAGAATAAAGGTCATTAAACAACCCTACATGTTACATTGCCATTATAGCCTATAGTATCTACCATCATAAGATTCTTTTGTATTCAAGCTCCTAAAAGTTTAATAGGAATGACCAAATTTTCCTCCCTTTAGAATGGAGGAATACTTGCAAAACAAGGTAAGCCTAGGCGAAAGACAACTTTTCCTCCTTCACAGCGTAGGAAAAGTTGTAAAATAATCATATTATTGATGTTTAAGGTTGTTACCCTAATGACTACTTTTCCTCCCTTTGGTGTGGACAAAAAGCTGCAAAAAAAGACCACTTTTCCTCCCTATAATGGAGGAAAAGTTGCAAAATCAACTATACTAACAAGCATGCTATAGAAGCTTAAGATAATGACACTTTTGAATGAGTTTTATTGAGAATGAAAAATAAAACTGAAACGTCTAAAATGCCAATTGCAATATTAATTATCGTAATAATATATTCAAACAACCCATCAAAATGTTTTTCATCCTATAAAGGGTAGACCAACTAAGAGTAAAGGTCCTTAAACAACCCGACGTGTTGCATTGCCATTATAACGCATAGTATCTACCATTATAAGGGCCCGTTTGGATGTCTATAGAATAAAATATTTACATATTTAAATATTGTAAGAATAAAATAGTATAGAATTCAATAATGCAATATTACAATAGTATAATTTTTTTACTGTTTGACAATTTTTTAAGAATACTACAGATTTTAAATTGAGATGTTTGGAAGGTGCTATGATTAAAGTAAATTACATTATAAGAATTTTTTTATTAAATATTTTAATTAATATGTAATTTACCACGTCAGGATAAAAAAAGTAATGTGGTAAAGTAAAGTTTAACTTTCATGTTTTTACCATAAGTTACTTTTCTTTTATCACATAAAACCATGGTAAAGTATAGTAAAGTAAAATAAATGAAAAAACAACTACTTTATAACTCTCTCTCTCACTTTGTTTTACCACATACTTCATCTGACTTTACTTTACGTCATCTTTTACCATGATATGACATCGATCTTTATTTTACTTTACCACACCTGTAAACAAGTCACTTTTTATTTACCATATCAAACTACGATAAAATGTTTAAGTAAAGTAAAAAAAAAAAATAAGAAACTACTTTACCATTCATTCCCACTTTACTTCACCATGTACTTTATCTCACCTTTACTTTACCCCACCTTTATCGTCCTGTGAGATTTACTTTTACTTTACTTTTTCATATATGTAAATATACACATTATGATGGATTTGTTGAACCAAAGTCTTTACTTTACTCTACCACTTTGTAATCGTCATTTTGAAAGATTTTTATCTTGTAGAAAGTTTTCTACAGGGGGGAGCTGTAGGAGAGAATATTAAGCTTTTTGAAAGAAAATAATCTTTTCTTCAAATTTTTCTTGAGTTACCAAACGCACAAGATTTTCTTCTTTAAAAAATGAAAGATTATATTCTAAAAAATATTATTTTCTTATACTTTCTTGTGCATCCAAACAGGCCCTAAGACTTTTCTAAAAGAGAGATCTTAATCTCCAAACTTGTTATTTTCTTTTTGCAGTTATAATAAATCAAGCATAGAAGGATTAACTAAATGGGTATCACTGGAGAGGGGAAAAACAAATCATGTATTATATACAGGGCGGCTTAAGCATAAGGCAATAAAAGCCCTTGCTTTAGGCCCCCAAAATTTTAGGCCCCAAATTTTCTCAACTTTCAGAAAAAAGCAATAAAGTTAGCTTGTTTCTCCCAAAAAAGAAGGCCTCATAACAATTCCCTAAAAATAAGGCCCCATTTTAAACATTCACATTTCAAAAAGCCTCATAACAAATCCCTAAAAATAAGGCCCTATTTTAAACCATTCACATTCCAAAAGGCCTCATAACAAATCCCAAAAAATAAGGCCCCATTTTAAACGTTCACATTCCAAAAAAATCCAACGAACTACGTACTCCTTTTCACATTCCAACGGCTTATACCTTATAGATTTTTTTCTCCATCTACTTGCAATTCAAAGAGAACAATCTCCTCTATGTTCTTATTGAATCCCTTCAATTCAAGAGTTTTTTTTTTTCTCCAGACCCTATTCTCCTTGAACTCCTTATTGAAGCCAAAATGTATGCATTTTATATATTATTTTGTTCCCCTCTTCTTTTTGTTCTTATGTGATACTTCTTTTTATAATATAGTTTTGATGATATATGTTAATCATGGCTCACTAACACAAATATAATCTGTTTTTTTTTTCAGGTTCTATAATCTTTGTGGCCAACACCGATAAATTGTTAAATCAGGTTCTATTGTTCTGTGCTTTTAGAATTTTTTAAATTCCAAGCTCATACTCTTTGTTTATTATAGTAAGTGTTTATTTTATTTGTAAATATTATTAGTTATAATTTATAAATAATAAATATGTCTACTAGAAAATACGAATCCGGGTACTCAAAACTTAAAAAAAATTAAAAAAATAGATGATTTAATTCAATCTAAAAAAGGAGTTCTTGATAAATTTGTTACAAGCAATAAGCAAAATATAACAATAAATGAACAAGAAATTGATCTAAATGAGTTAGAAGATAAAAAAAATAGTAGAACAAAAAGATATTAATGAAGATATTCATAATGATAGTCAAATTCTTAATGAAAAACGTGAGAATATTAATGAAACAACTCAGCATATTCCTACAAATATTTATGATCCAAGTCAATGGACAAATATTGATACAAAACTAAGAGATTTATTAGTAGAAAAGGGCCCAATTAGAGATAATGATCTAGGTTTTCCCAAAGATGAATTCTCTAGACATTTTTCCGCTACATATTATATTCAAAAATTACCAAATGGGGAGAAGCATGATAGAAAATGGCTAGTGTATTCAAAAGATTTGGATAGAGTATTTTGTTTTTGTTGTAAGTTGTTTAATTCAGATTGTAATACAAGTAAACTAACTAATGAAGGAACTAAAGATTGGAGAAATCCTTGTGTTAAGCTTAAGAGTCATGAGACGACTAATGAGCATATTACTAACATGAATACTTGGATTGATTTAGAAATAAGATTGTCAAAAAATAAAACAATTGATAAAAATATCCAAGAACAAATTAACTAAGAGAAAGATCATTGGAAAAAAGTATTATTAAGAATTATTGTTGTCATAAAGAATCTTGGTAAAAATAATTTGGCATTTCGAGGAACAAATGAAAAGATATATCTAGCAAATAATGGAATTTTTTTAAGTTTAATTGACATGATTGCAGAATTTGACCCAGTAATGCAGGAACATATTCGACGTATTCAACATGATGAAATTCATAATCATTACATCGGACATAATATACAAAATGAATTGATAAATTTAATAGCAAATGAAATTAGAAGTAAAATTATTAAAAGAGTTAAAGAAGCAAAATATTTTTCAGTTATACTCGATTGCACTCCGAATGCTAGTCATCAAGAGCAAATGTCTCTCGTGTTACAATGTGCAGATATTTCATCAAGTCCAATAAAAATAGAAGAATATTTTTTAGAATTTCTAAAAGTAGACGATACCACTGAAAAAGTCATTTTTAATGCAATTATAGATGCAATAAGAAATCTTGAACTTGATATTAATGATGTACGAGGACAGGGATATGATAATAGATCTAATATGAAAGGAAAACATCAAGGGGTACAAAAAAGACTCCTAGATATAAATCCTAGAGTGTTTTACACACCATGTGGTTGCCATAATCTAAATCTAGTACTTTGTGATATGGCTAACTCTTGTCATAAAGCTATATCTTTTTTTGGATTTATACAACATATTTATTCATTATTTTCTTCTTTTACAAAACGCTGGAGAATTTTACAAGATAATGTACCCTGTTTAACTCTTAAGTCATTGTCACAAACACGTTGGGAAAGTCGTATTGAAAGTGTTAAAGCAATAAGATACCAAGCTCTACAAATAAGAGATGCATTGTTGCAATTAGCAAAAAATAGTGAAGATCCTAAAACTAAAAGTGAAGCTAACTGTTTAGCAACATATGAGAGTGAGAACTTTGAATTTTTATTGGGCATGACAATTTGGTATGATATATTATTTGCTGTTAACTCAGTTAGTAAAAACTTACAATCACAAGATATGCGTATTGATATTGCTATAGATCAATTAAAAGGTCATATTTCTTTTTTTGAAAAATATAGAGAAAATGAATTTACATATGCTATGATTACATCTAGAGAGATTGCAGCTGAAATGGAAATAGAACCTATATTTCGTAAAAAAACGTATAATTCGTAGAAAGAAGCAGTTTGATAATGAGAATGTCAACGACGAGACAATACAATCTGCTGAAGAATCATTTAGAATTGATTATTTCATATACATAGTAGATCAAGCTATTTCTTCAATTCAGAGTAGGTTTGAATAATTTAAAATATATGAAAACATTTTTGGCTTTCTATTTAATTTTAAAATTTTAAAATCACTAGACAATGATAGTTTGAAAAAAAGTTGTCATAATCTCGAATGTTCCTTGAAACATGACAGTTTTTCTGATATTGATGGTTTAGATTTATTTTCAGAACTGAAAGTTTTAAAAGAGATTTTTCAAACAGAAGAAAACACTCCAATTGACATACTTACTTATATAAAAAAGACTATATTCTTTTCCAAATGCATATATTGCTTACAGAATATTATTGACAATACTTGTAACTGTTGCTTATGCAGAAAGTAATTTTTCAAAATTAAAATTAATAAAATCCTACCTACGATCAACAATGTCACAAGAAAGATTAAGTGGATTAGCCATAATATCAATTGAGAAGGATATCCTAGCAAAACTTGAATATAAAAACTTAATTAGTAATTTTGCATCACAAAAAGCGAGAAAAATAGATTTTAAATAAAATATTTATAATAATATTACAAAATAGAAAAGGCCTCATTTAATATTTTCGCTTTAGGCCTCAAATTGTCTCAAGCCGGCTCTGATTATATAATATTCTTTCTCCATAAAGTAACCAACATAAGCATATAAAAAATAGATCTATCACTTACAAGCTACTAAGCAGAAAGTATATCATCAAAACCACAAACCAAGCCATGAAACTCATAATGCAAAAAGAAGTCCATATTGATGTTGGGTTTCTTGTCTAAGATCAAGAAACAAAGGGAAAAAAATAAATAAATAAAGAAACAAAGAAAAAGAAAAGACAGGATAAAGAGAGGGAGAGGAAGGCGGTGCCTGATGGTGCCTTAAGAGATGCTTGTAGAAAAATTAAGTACTTGAGGAGTTAAGAGTAACGCAGAGAAATGAAGCCTAAGGAGTTTTAGTATTAAAGAGTCATTTAAAGATAGGAGAGGTTTCGGTATTAAAGAGTTTTTATAGGGAGGAGGTTGGAAATGAATCAATTGAAGGGGTTAAAAATAAATTCACATGGTCAAAATCAAATGAGAATCATGATTGACTTCTCAATTGAAATTAGTTAGCTTCATTATATATATAATTGTGGTTGATTAAATAGTCATAAATAGCTAATCCACTCTCATGTGTTGAGAATAGTAGGTGTTACATTAGGCTTGTCCTATAATCAGCCACTGTTACAAATTGTAATACTTTAACTTTTTTCCAGTATAATTGTTTAAAGGCAATGGGCTCACTTGCATATTGGGCAGTAATCTTTCTAAAGCATAATTGAATATTCACTTTTGATTTTTCATTGTGAATCATTTATAAAAATACAATTCTAGATATTCAATTGCATAAGTGTTTATTTGAATGGCATCACACCATTACCATCATTATTATCAAAGCCTTTTCCCAATTACATTGGAGCCATCTACATCAACTATATTTTTCCATTTTGATCCATCTTGAGAGTGTTCACTTGGATGGCATTATCAGGCCTTTAGGTCTGGCCCCGGATCCAGCCTGTTGACAGCCCAAATGGGCCCGGTATTATCTTCCATGGACGAAAATGCCGTCCTAAATCACAAAGTGACAAAGCTACCCTTCATTCCTGCGATAGAGATTGCAGAAGCAGAAGCAGAAGCAGAGGCAGAGGCAGCAGTTGGTGCTGCAAAAACGCCATGGAAACCATCCAGAGATTCTCTCGCCTCATCTTTCCTCTCCCCATCTCCTCAAAACACGTCCAAAAATCGAATAATCTTCGATTGCCAATCTACCCATTTATCGGTATGTGCAAAAACCAAGAACCGACCTTCAAATCCCGTGCTCGAGAGCAGAAACTAGCGTTTCATGGCAATCCCATCAGCAAAAGGAGGTCTCCTTCCTCTTCTTCGACGGCTTCTGCTGGTTGGTTTCTTGGGTTCGCTGAGAAAAATCCAATCTTTCCGGAGATTGTGAAGGCCGGAGACCCCGTGCTCCACGAGCCGGCCCGCGAAGTCGACATTGATGAAATCGGGTCGGAGAAGATCGAGAAGATCATCGAAGACATGATCTCCGTCATGAGAAAGGCTCCTGGCGTGGGTCTTGCTGCACCCCAGATCGGAATTCCGTTGAAGGTTTTGATTTCAAGTCCTGATTTCTCCTTGCTTTCTAGTAGTTTTTTCTTTTCTTTCTTTTATTTATTCAGTTGGTTGAATGTTTTGTACATACATTCTTTAGAAACATTCAAAGAAATCCATAATGAAATGAATCTGGAGCCTAAATTTGATGGCCAATCATGTGGGAATATCACACTCAACCCATGAATTTCCTGCAAGTGGACTGTTAGTATAAGTTGAGTAAATAATTAGTGACTGCCTTCACTTGGCAAAGCTGCCAAGAATTGGAATTGTGCAATCACTATAAGTATGGGATTTTTCCCATCAAACATGGCGGCCCACCAAAACAAGGGTCCTGAACTCCTGATTGCCATAGGCTGTCATATTTCACAAAATGAGTTCTGTGCAAGTTTTACTGTATGTTACTTGAATTGCTATGAGAATTTATAGTTTGGGCTTGTACCATCATATTTTTCAGATGTTGGTGGAGTACCAGATTCATGGTCCTGATTGCTGTATGTTAGAATGGAACTTTGATGAAGCTTGGATTGTACACATTCTTGAAAATGAGTTCTGCTGATCACGTATGAAGTTTTGGTGTGTGTTAAAGTCTTAGTTGATGCAATGTGATAATATGTTTGCAATTTATAATTTATGCATATGTGTTGCAGTGTGAGTTGATGTGCAGTCATTCTCAAAATGGCTTCGTACTAATTGTTATAATTTTCTCAACTTTTCCATCATGAAATGGAACGAAGTATAAATATCATGCATTACAAGTGAGATTCAGATAATTTTAATGTGCTATTCATCTCCCTCCCCCTCTTTGCTTGTCTTCTTCATGTGAAATTATATAATATAAGTCAGATCTTTATGGTGAACTGGCAAAACTTAGGCAATAAAGTCTATGGTGGAACTGCTGAGATCTTTGAGTTTATACAAATGGCATTCCCCTTCCCTCTATTGGTAAACATTGTGATTTATCTTTCATTTGACTAATTATTGCATTTGCTTTTCCTGCAGATCATTGTTTTGGAAGATACAAAGGAATATATAAGTTACGCTCGGAAGGAGGAAATTGAAGCACAAGACAGGCGCCCCTTTGATCTTTTGGTAAGTTGATGTCGAGACAAGGAAGACATCCAATGATCCATTTAAGGTGTTTTGGATGATTTACATCTTAAATTTCTTTTTTATTTTCATTTTCCTTTCCTCTTGGTGGTAGGTTATAGTGAATCCAAAGCTTAAGAAGAAAAGCAATAAAACTGCATTGTTCTTTGAAGGATGTTTAAGGTACTGAGCATTATGCACCTGAACTTCTGCCAATTTTCAAAAAATAACTGTGTTAGTGAACAATCCACTATTTTTTTTAGCATGCATGTCAATGGCCTTTGCCCCCCTTTTGTTCCTCATCTTTATACTCTTGTTATATTTTGACTTTAATTAATTGATAAAGTACATTCATTATTTGGTCGAGCTATGAGCTAGTTGACTAATATTGAGAATGGTGAGTGGGTCACTGAGACGGGGTGGGGAGGAGGAAGAGATTTTTCTATTCAATTTTTCCACTAGCGGTAAGTCACACCCCGGTCTGCCCATTGAGATGGTGTGTCTTTGCCAGTCTAGCTTCTTAAGTCTTAGTGTGTATCAGTTGCATATAATGGTGGCCCTCCCTTATATCATCCAGTTCTTAATTAAGGTGGCTCTCACTTCCCCATTCATGACATTGATAAAATGGTTAATATAAACAGGTATTGCATATTTTCTATCCAATATCCTATAAGCATCCTATGCAAAGAGTTTGAAGCGGAGTAGACTTTTTTTTTTTTATCGGTAAGGTAACGATAAAATATATTGATATGAAAAGGCAGCATGTTTTGTATGTTCAATGGAATCCATATCTTTTAATGCTGGTAATGAGAGAAATCTTGTGGTTGGGACTATATATCGATCGTTGGGGCTCAGTTATAAAATCCAAGCCACTCAAAAGAAAGGTCCCCCTTTGTGTATTGGCTTTAAGTCAAACCTCATCCATTGGGACTTGGGCCCACACTTCTTGTTGTGGAAGTGAAACTTTTGAATTGAAGGCAATAAGTTTCATATCTTATTATATTAACCAATAAATTAACAATTGGTATAGACCATAATATATTATGGATTGATTAGATGATTGAAATGGTTTTGACTTGAAACCGCTCCTCTCTAACACGGCAACATCCTCTCCAACATGGCAACATCTAATTAACAGTTCTTATCATATGTTTTCATGGGCTTTTGTTTTATTTTTTCTTAAAAGTTAAATATTGTAATTTTGTCACTGCATTTATTTTGGCCCTAGTTCCACCCCTTCTGTGGAGCTCCACTTCTACCAACTGCCCACCCAATCCTGCAAGTGGAATCCCCCTAAATAATAAGCACACACAAATGTGTCCTAATAACTCCATGTCATCTCTGAGCATTGCCATCAACTCTGCGTCATTCAATACCAGTTGCCCTTGAAGCCAGTGCAACTACATTGCTTATCATCATCAATCAAAGTCTTATCCAATCTGGTGATACATTATCTTCCTTTATTATAATTTCTGATGTATACCTTCTAACTATTGCGTCGATTCGAAACAAAGGCAGATCCAGCCCTCCTATGATTGCTTACTGAAAGTCAAGGAGATATTATTTGGGCTTAAAAGGCGTTGAAAAGAAACGGAGAATCATTTCTACTGGCTATTGTTTTGTAAGAAATCATGACACTTCCCCTTTTAAGGAATTACATGACTGTATACTTGGAAGATTCAGATTATAAGGTTTTTAGGGAAAAGGTTTCATGCATGAGCTTTTAAACTCTTCAAAAGATTTAATTCACATAATAACAATGGTAAGGCAGATTTATGTACTGCATTCATAAAATGTTTTGTTTGTACAATTTTTGTGCACTGTGCAGTGTTGATGGATTTAGAGCAGTGGTTGAGCGACACCTTGAGGTTGAAGTAACAGGTTTGGGTCGTGATGGCCAACCCATCAAAGTAGATGCCTCTGGATGGCAGGCACGCATATTACAGCATGAGTGCGATCATTTGGATGGCACCATCTACGTCGACAAAATGGTGCCCAGGACATTCCGAACTGTAGACAATTTGGATTTACCTCTGCCTAAAGGCTGCCCCAAGCTTGGTGTTTGCTAGCTCATGTTTCTACACTCCAAATGGAGGCACCGTGACTGAAGTGAAAACTGCGATGCATATCTGCTGATCTGATGAGAGAGAAGTTCTACCTACTGAAAAAGATTATGGTTGAGAGGATTGTTGTGAGCAAGGTAGCTCCTGAACCAAATCAGAATCCTTTCTCCATTTTCCCTCTCTCTATTTTCATCCCATTCTTGTGATGCGTCTAACTTGCAGCCTGCCCTTTTCCAGTTCCACCATGAAGTTGTTTTATTTGGGATTTTATGCTTCGAGCTTGCCCTTGCCCTCCCCAAATCAATATTAACTAGTGTTGGTATAGATTTGGGGTGGGAAAAGTAGAATTAGAAAGATGTCCATGGCATCAAATGTGATTTCCTACTTCCATATCTGCGCCTGCATGGAATCGAATTCTGTCCATCTGCCAAATTATTCATCGAACTTGTTGCTAATGGAGCAATCTTGATATTGGTTTTTTTGGTCAATAGGACTAGTTTTTTTTTTTTTTCTAAATTCTTATGCTTCATGAAACATTTTTGTGAGGGTAAGTTTGCATTTCAGATTCTCAAGTGGCGGCGGCTACTCTACAACTTCCAGCGCTTGAAGTACAAAAGACTGATGTGCTGATCGTTTGACCGGCCGCACTTCAATTGAAATCGCCATCACTTGCAACATGTTCAAGGATTAGAGATGTCTACTGCTCTATGTAACTGTCTGTTTTTTATATTAATTGTAACTGAGTTGTATTTGAAGAGATTTGACTTCAAAATTTACTCTGTCTCTGACTTTCAGTGCACTTCTTTGTACTAACTTTTCATTTTAATATATCATTGTTACATCTTCATCTTAAAAAAAAAAAAAAAGGAGTTTCAACTTTAAAAAACAAAAAAAAAAAGCTGAAGGTGATGTGATTCATTAGCAATGAATCACTTGGAAAAAAAATTTGTCCCATGCAATAATTGCTCTAGGGGGGGTTAGATGTACTAGATTTCAAGCCCAACAAACAAGGCAAGGCTTGATCTTGGCTTGATAATGTACCAAGTTTCCTTGTGAGGAAAATGATAATTTCTTGTGTTGTTATACATAATTGAGGTATTTTTCAAGAAAGAAGTGAAATAAAGCAATTTTTTTTATTACACTCTACAGTAATTAAGTTGATTAAAAAAAAACAATTAATTGATTTAATTTACGCTAAAGTGACCAAAATATACACCTCATGTAGTATAGTACCAGATTTTAGTCCCTTAACAAGCTAAGGGAGTTGAAGGGATCTCACCTGGTTTATTAAGCTCGGCTTGTGAGTCACAAATGGATATACTTTGAAAAAGACGTATTCAAGTTTGAAGTTTTTCTTGGAGATGCTCTAAACCTTCTTGGAAACCGAACAAGCCGATCCTAATCTCTCAATTTTAGTCAGGTTGGGCCATCTAGGATCAAGTTTGACACAACCCTAGTTGCAGCCCTGACCCAGTATAGATGATTGTGGTCCATTCACCTAGTCTTTATTCCAAACAAGTCCATTCATCAACATGCCAATGGTCTTTTGAGTGTGAGTTTTCCGAGACAATCAAATTCTAGAAGGCCTTATAGAACGTAAGTGGAATATTCATTTTATTTTAATTTCAGGCTCAAATATCATATGTCATTATTTATTTTTATTTTTATTTTTAGTATGGCCCTCCTAACATATTAATCCCATATGAAGTGGGTCCTGTCCCTTCAAAAAATCTCGATTTGAAGTGGGCCGAGACGATATTGTCACACTCTTGAGTTGTGATCCTAAAAAATTCCAAGTTGTAGGGTTTCAGCTATATTAAAATGGAGGGAGGAAGACAAATCCAACTTTTTTAAAAAAAAAGGGAAAATATAATTTAAAAGAAAGGAAGGACATCATGATAAGAAAGACCATTTCCCAAATCCCAAATCTGTTAAAGGTAATGGGTCCGGGTCAGATCATGAGCCAATGTGGGCCAACCCAACTCATTAGTTTCATGAGAAACACGTGGCATCAGGGAATGAACAAGGGAACTTATATATATGAGGGTTGCTTCCCTATACTGCAACCCTCCTTAATATCAGCTGCAGGCATGTGAGGGGAGCATGTGAAGGCATGGTTCACATGCCTGCAACTGATATTAAGGAGGGCTGCAGTGTAGGAGAGTAGCCCTCTATATATATATATATGCGTTAAATAAGGATTCCATGACAGCCTGTAGCAATGAAATCTGGAAAGGGGCATGAGCACAGGTTGGGCCATCCTAATTCAAAACTTCTCAAGGTTTTAAGTTTAATGAATGTTATTGACGTAAATAAATGGTCAAAAACTCCGACTTTATGTATTGGTTGCCAATTATACTAACTAAAAAAAAACACAAATACAAATACAAATAAAATGGAAGAACTCTCAAACATGAGAGAGAAAGGGTGAAAAAGTGAAAGACAAGTAAGACAAAAGGGGCCTGAATGTAAAAATGTATAGGTCAATGGACCGGATTTTGCGTAATGCTTATGCAATTCTTTTAGTTGGGATGTCTTCCAACTCTATAAATTAAGATTATTTTTAAAGCTTTTATATAGTATTCAAAATGAACAGAAATATATACGAATTCTTTATTTTTATAATGAAATGTATATCCTAATGTGGATTAAAAGAAGAAAGGTTGAGTTTTCATAATTTTTTGGTTGATTTGAATTTTCTAATTATTTTTTTATAAATAAATTTATATGAAAGGGATGTTGTTTTTATTATATTATTCAGGTCGAATCGTAGAGGGGCTTCATGCTAGTGCAAATATAATCGGGGGGCTGATTGTAAAAAAGAATGAAATGTCCTTTTCAAGCCTCGACAAAAACCGAAACAGGTCGCCTGTGAGAGAGAAGCAGGAAAGGAGGAAGAAGAAGAAGAAGCAGCAGCAGCAACAATCGACGCTGATCGGAAGAGGAAGCAACAATCTACTAATACGGAGGAGGTTAGCCTCCTCCTCCTCTTCTTCTCCTCCTCCTCCTTGTCATCCTTTTTGTATGGTTTTATTTTCTTTTTCTTGGGTCGCAGGCAGGATAGGAAAGGGGGGAATGGGTTAGGGTTTTTTTTTTTTTTCCCTCGCTTAAACTTTAATACACATGCAAGAGAGATTCAGTTCTATATTGAAGAGAAGAAGAAGAAGAATCAAGGTCTTCTGATGAATGGGCTTTATCTTTTAGTGTCCTGATCAGATGGTTTGGAGTGGTTCATTGATAAGACGGTTTAGATTGCCTGATAAAGTTGGGGCCTTTTTTTTTTTTTTTTTTTGTGTGTGTGTTAATGGTTTGGATATTGTGCGCATTTGCCATATGATCGATTGTGGTATGTATGAGATGTGACCAATATGATTTGATTGAGATTGGTCAATTTGATGGGCAATTGTTAAAAATGCAGTGGGATCATTCATCATTAGTTTGTTATATAGCAGTAGATGCAATTATGATTCCTTCAATATAGAACTGAATCTCTCTTGCCTGTGTATTAGTAGATTGTTGCTTCCTGTGTGATTGTAACATGTAATGTAATGCCTGTGTGATCTGTGTATATTAACTAGTGTTGCCCAAGGTCTCTTACTTTGTTTTTTTTTTTTTTATAATCTTGTCTTGCATCTTGAAAACTTTTGCAGGAAAATCTGGTTCGAATAGCAGATTATGGCAAGCACAGCATGTTTTATTATTGTCAGTAGGAATGACATTCCTATTTATGAAGCTGAAGTGAGCTCCGCACTCAAGGTAAGTATTCAATTTCCTTCTTCTTATGTTTCACATTCATCCATCGCACAAAATCCTCTTTTTTTTTTTTTTTTACATCATATTTCTACTTCAAATTGAACATGTGTTATATCAATGCTTTAAGAAAGATTCATCCCAAGTCCCAAACAAATGTATTGAAGGGGAATTCATTTGAACCCCACATGCTTACATTTTAATACCATATAGGCATATTGAGACCGCATGGAAAAGAAATTAAAGAACCAAAAAAAAAAAACCAAACAAATCTTGGGAGTATCGTGATGAAATATGATAATGTACCACCTTATCCTCACTTCTCATTCAGACCAAGCATTCAGTGCAAGTTGGGACATTGTCTTCTGGAATCTGGTGTGACATGCTGTGATCACTCAAGTGATGAGGCAAAAGAAAGGAATTGTTATGCAATGAGCAGCCAAGTCATCCGATTATTTATTCGTTTAACTTATCTAAAAATACAATTTTGTTTATTTCTTCGATTTCCACTTGGAAGTTAATTATCAATTGGACCATTAAAAAGAAAAGTTAATTATCAAATGGCTAGGGTTCATACTGATTCAGTGTGGGGATAGCTTCTGTCATGTCCGAATAACCCTGGTATGGTGCAAGCTACGATGGATTGAAAGTAACCCTGATTGATGGCTTCTCCAATCCAGCACATCAAGTTAAACATAAAGAAGAACCACACACATCTGAAATCTGCTCCCATATCTGGCCTAGGTTAATACCAATTAGAGATAAAGTCCTCACTTAAAACTTCTCCAAGTCCGCACTCAATTCTCAATAAAGACTTCCAATGGAGCGGTACATCCTGTCTCTATTATATCATTTATATGACTTGCAACAATAGAAATCCATAAAACACATTAGAAACCATTTAAAAGGCATTAAACATACATAATATTTTTAATCTCACACATTTAAATTCTAAGTGACAATGATCAGCTTCCAAATAAAAATGTTAATGACCCATTAAGGACATGACTGTGTGACACCAAGGAAGGCCAGAAATGGAAAAGCTTCTCCATTCCTCTTCTGTGTAATTGGCACTACAAATATGTGCCTAAGCATTACAACTAAGAAGAACAAAGAAATTGTTTCTAAACTTAATTTATTACAACTGTCCAAAGCCAGCCCTTGAAATCCATTATAACTATTCCTATTATTGTCAGAGTTGCTATCTTGGACTTGTTGCGTGGGTATCCAATGGGTTGCCCAACAACATTTGTTTCAAGTTTCAACTCCAATTGATTTCTAAAAGTGAGTTTTAAAAAAAAGACAAAGATTGGGCCCATGGCTGCTTGCATTAGTCTGGTGTGAGTCATTTGCAATGTCACCATCTACAGTGGGGTCCACTTATCATTGGATGAAAGATCTAGCCTGAACAAACTGTTGATTCTCTCAAAGTGACTATTATAGGTTTGATTACTTTCCATAAATTGTTTGGGCTCCCTTACTAGAAAACACCTCATGTATGATTCAAACATAATTGTGAAGGAACTGTTAGTTTTTCCATGTCTTGTAGTTTTTATTGGCTGGATCTTAGAGTCAATAATCATAGAAACTGGATTGGACTTTCAAGATGATGGGCTGATCTTCTTCTAGGCATATCATCTTTATAGCAAGAATGATCTCTTCTTAATCGATAGGTTGAGAGGGCTACAAGTGAATGATTTTGTCCATATTTATAATGATGCCTCAAGGTTCCCAAATCAATAGGATTTGTGACTCTAAGGGATTCTTCTTTTTTATTTATTTATTATTATTTTTAATATCCCGTGTACATTAGCCTAATTAGAAAACTTTCTTTATGTCGGGTATTGCCTAGACTGGGAATCAAAATTCTCTCAAATAAGGAAATCCAAAATATTGTGGAGCCCCTACGTGGTGATGTGGGACCACCCAATTTAAACATACATCTTGTATGAACTTGATCATTGATATATTGGATTCAGCAGTTGTGGTTACAGTTGAATGATACATTCCATTGCTTCCTTTTTTGGTCACAGTGGTTTCCTACTTTGTTGTAGCTTTGAACATTTTCTGTTTAAAATCTTGGCTTTTGCTTGTTCCTTTGTAAAACTTTCGTGAATGCTTAAAGTGTTGTTTATTGTTGGCTTGGTAACCTCATTCTATTAAATTCGACGCACTCATGTGACAGAAAGAAGAAGCTGTTCATCAGCACCAATTCATAATACATGCAGCCTTGGATATTGTTCAGGATCTGGCGTGGACTACTAGTGCTATGTGAGATTTATCATCTCTTTTATTGCCAAAAATTGCTTCATGCTCTTTTTTTTCTCATAGTAAAGAAAATTTTGATTAAGAGCAGAATGCAATATCCGTCAAGGAAATGGATAAGAACCAAGTAGAGAACTTAATGGAGATTACTTCTTTAGCGAGATAGTTGGCTAACTCATTCACTCACTAGACACATGATGAGAGATGCATTCATATAGGTAGCTCTCGATTTTTACCGAGAAGAGAATTTTCTGTGATTTTTCTCATCCACTCTCAATTGTCACAAACATATCATTTTTTTATACTTGTTATCTATCTATGTTCCATATTTTTACAACTAAGGTAATGCTTGTGAAACTTACATTCTCAATCCAGGTTCTTGAAAGCAGTGGATAGATTCAATGATCTGGTGGTTTCTGCATATGTTACTGCTGGTCATATCCTTTTTCTTTTTCTAATTCCCCCCCTTTTTAGGCATGGTGCTGGTAATATCCTACCTGTTTGCTCATTTGGCGTGCTTGATTCTCGAGATGATGGACATATATGAAGAGAACAAACCCATTTACCTTTATAAGAAGTTATAAAAACTTATATAAAGGGTAAGGGAATGAGAATAGCTAAATATTTGGAGAAATTTTGGTTATTTGTTTTGTTTGTGTCATGTAGCAACTATGGGAACAATATTATTATTTGTAATGGCACTATTCCCCTTTCTATTTTTTTTCCCTAGATGATAGAAATTCCCTGCACCGATTCTGCTTCAGAAAAAAGAGAAAGAGTTACCTATTTTATACATTGATATGGCAATAATTACCAGCAGTGGATGTTGCTTCCTATAAGAAATCCATGACCATATTCCAAGGAGCCTGTCTTCAAATATTCATACTGATTTTAGTCCTATTGACAAGTATAAATTAAGTGTTATATATTAATTATTACATGATTTTTTTTCCTTTGACCCATCATATTATACACACGAGATTGATGCTACTTCATGACTCCCGTAATGAAGATGGGATAAAGAGTTTCTTCCAAGAGGTTCACGAGCTTTATATCAAGGTAAAAAATTGCTACCGCTTCTATTTCTTCAGTTTCTTTCTCTTATTCAATTTGCCTGTTGTGGAGAAGAAGAATTATTCTTTACTCTCTTTTTTATCCATATTATTTTTTACTTATCGATGCTACTAATTTCAAGTTACAGTTCAGTATCAATGCTACTAATGTATTCTTCAAGATGTCCACCCCCCCCCCCCCCCCCCCCCCCCCCCCCAACTTTTTCATTGAGGGAGTTCCCTTGTTGTCTAAATTTTGACTAGAGCTGTTTGGATCTTGAACGATAAGGAACTCCCAGTCTTATTAAACCACTTGGGATGCGAAAACCTCCCTCTACGTAAATGCTAGGAGTAGCTTGGTGGTGGTGCCTCATTGGATGAACTCTCAATTTACTGAGTAGGGCATTTTATCTAGTTTCGTGTGTATATTGGGTGTGGTTGTTTAGTTCCACGGTTCCACCAACAAGTTATAGCAGACTTGTTCACATGATTGTTCCACCTGCAAAAACCTGCCAATTATGTAAGTGCAAAGGTAAGAATCCCATTTAGATTTTGATCACAGGATAGGTTGAGGTTGACGCATTTGCCCTTCATTCCTGATACAAACAAGGCTATGGTCTTACTCTTATGGATTTTGATTCTATCTGTGTTACTTGAGCCCATGCAACCATGTAGCTATGGTCTTAATGTTATCATGTGCACCATCTGGCTGTGATAAAAGAGATCTTCTGTATTATATTGGTAAACCCTTTGAGCATTAATTACATTTTCTTCCGTTGCTTCTTTTGTCGGTGCAATGAATCTGTAGGTTTGCCACTGTTTATGGTTTTAGGGAGAACAGTTCTAATTTATCTTTGAAGAACTTTTAACATATTTAATTCTAGCACTTGCCTCTTTATGTTGATTTATTTGTTTGATCATAACTGAATTGATTATTATTATTATTGATTTTCTGAATAGCAGATTCTCCTAAACCCTCTGTACTTGCCTGGGTCTCGCATTACATCATCGCATTTTGACACAAAAGTCAGAGCCCTTGCACGGAAATATCTGTAGCACATTTTCTCGGTTAACACAGAAGACTGCACTTTCAGTAGGAATGGGTTTACAAGTTCATTTATGAAGGTTCGGTTTAAGCCCCTCCTCTTTCCAAAGGAGTCAACACTACTGCAGCCATTCTCATTGTACTGCAAGGAAACTTCTGATATTGATTGGCTTTTCTTTTCTGGTAGATGCGGGCAATATCAAAAGGATTATGTTTTATTGATTTTCCATTGTTCTTAATCTGGTAGATGCAGGCAACTGCAAAAGGATTATGTTTTGTTGATTTTCCATTGTGTTTTTTTTTTTTTTTCTGATAACTTGTTGATTTTCCATTGTTCTTGATCTGATGGAGTTTTTTCATGGCGCGAGGCCAACTTAAGGGGAGCATTTCCATATTTCTTCATATTCTTTGTAAATGCCCTTTTTTTTAGTTGTTGCTACATGTGTGTGTATATGGTCCTTGGCTACAAATGTGCATGAATCCTATTTCATATAGTTTTGTAAGTTGCATTTGGTTCCTTTCCATTTCTCCAGTGTCAGGTCAGGTTTCTACTTTTTAGTAGAGATTTGGATCAGATAGGGACAATTTTGTTGTGCCTTTTCTGGTCAGTGGTATCATCTCTTACTAATTGAAGAATTCAAGGGTAAGAAAACTAGGGTTAAGTAATATGGAGATTGCAAAATGCTCATCTTCTGAAGCAGATTCATTTCGACTGCTTTGTGACTGATGACCCAAATGAGTGATGCTCATGCATCTTAAAACCCAGTCAGAATATCTTCTGTCACAGAAACATAAATCCTTTACCACAAGTCTTTCATCAGTTAACAATTAAACAAGCAAAGCCAGCCTACCATAAATAAACAAAGCCTACCACACTTGTTAAATAATTGTGCTTGTCCAACACCCATATTAGACATAGATGAAACAGAGTACAGGGAAAAATCTCTTAATTTAATTCGTTCGCTTTATTTCAATACTACTACTTTGGTACTGATGGACATGGCCTATATCCTATTTATTAAACAAGTTTTATGCCCAACATCAGGCTTTGTATGTCCAAGTTGCATAGACAATGACAGCAGTAAAAAAAAAGAAAAAAAAGCTCACCTCTTTGCCCCATTCTGTCTTGTTGGCCTCATAGCCACAGCTAAATCACATGGATGGATTCTTTCAGCAACATTGCTGAATTCGTTGACACCGGTATCCCTCCCTGCTCCATGAAGGTGGATGCATTAAAAACTGGAGACTGACCAAATTGTTTCTCCAAGCTTTTCTGTGACATTAGCAGCGACCTCTCTTCTTCATAGCCTAGACACGATAGAAGTGCTGTTAGCATCTCTCTGTCTTTTCTCTCTTGCACACAACCCACTGGGTTGAAAAGATTGCAGTATGTTCTTAGCTTTGTTTCAACTGATGAGAATCATTCCAACTTCCAACAATGGATGTCCACTCAACATCAAATAATAGTCCCCCGAGGCAGTGGGAGGTTGATACAAGGAAGTAGCAAAGTCTGCAAAAGTAGAGAACATGCCAACTATAGTCAAAGAAGAAATGGTGCAGCTACAGAAGACTATAGTGAAAGAGAAATTAGTAGAACAAAGGTCGTGCAACTACGTCTGTCTTTTCATATAAGACATTTTTCTGATAAAAAATACTCATTTTAACACAAAATACAAAATCCCAGTGACTACAATTTCTTATTAAAAGTTTCTTTGAGCCAGACTTACCCTTGCGAATTGACAATCCTTTCTAACCACCTCTCTCGAATTTCAATAGCTTCCTACTAATGGAAACACGCACCAATGATCAAAAGAGGAGGTGGTTGTTTGTAAATGTTTGAAAGTTTGGGTTGCTATTTGTAAGTTTTCAAAAATAGACTAGTCATGACACTAGATGATGACCAGCAAATCCGTTTCGGTTTCGGTTTGGGCCATCGAGTCTCATTGAATTGTTCATGTGTAACAATTACGCATCCCATGTTTTGGTTGCACCAATTACACATGTGATGAGTAAATGAGGCTGTGGAAATGGGTGCACATCTGTGCCCAAGATTTTCACACCTCATAGTCATACCCCGGTAAATACAACTACATGGTGTTTTTATTGTGCGAAGCTACAGTAACCAAAGCAACTTTTTTTTACACATCTGGGTTTTTCAATTTTTTTGAATTTTGTGGGCCCTTAAAGCCAAGTTCCAAACCGTTGAATGCCATTAAATTTCAGTCTTTCATTCATTATACATTTTCAGAAAATTGCAACACACTTAAGACCAATAAATCTGCTAAAGTGGACTTTGGTGAACAACTTTTTCATGATCGATACTAATCACCCTCCTTGGAATGCCAAATGCGAATAGAGGGTCAAATTTGAGAAGAAAAAAAATCAGTGAACCATTCGTTTCATAGTAGATTTTGAGACTTTTTATTAGAAAGTAGCCCTTGGATCCATTGAGATTTAAATGTGAATAGGCTTAAAGCTAGACAACAGTTGTTCGTTCAAATCACATTGTGGATTTTATAAACAGAGAGGCATTTATAAGTAGAGAGACTGCATGCTCCATAAGTTTTTCCAGAGAGGAATCAGGAAGTAAAAATCTTCTCAATTTGGGAAAATCAGTTATTCTTTTTCTTTTTTGGCTCAAAAAAAAAAAAAAAAAGTGACACCAGATAGAAAAGTAGACTGCTCAAAAAGATAAAAAAATGAAAACGAAGAACAAAACATATTTCCTCTTCATTGCGGAATCCTTTCATTGCACAGACATACCCTCATTCCATCACCCAAGTGATCCACAAACACTAGGAAAGATAGAGCGTGTACATGAGGTCAGATTTCCATTTCCATGGGATTTTAAACTGACTAGTTCCCTCCGCAAATATCTTAAGCTATTTGATAATCACAATTCACTTCACAAAAACAGTTAAGTGAGATTGAAAATCTTTTAAATGGTTAATACTAAAAATCACTGTAACTAAATGGTTAATACTAAAAACCTCACACAGGATATAAATGTAAGGAAAAATGGGGTTGCCCTACCTCCTTCCCATATCAGAGAATACTAACTTCATATGATCTATTAACCAGTTATCAGCACACTGCATTTAATATAACCTGACAGAAACAGAAAAAAAAAAAAAAAAAAAGCATAAAAAGAACCTTTTTCCAAAGGTCAAAAAGCTACAATTGTTGTTCACATAATTCAAAAGTCAGGGGCCATATAACAATCGATCACTCATATACTGTGCCAGAGCAGAAACAAATTCTTTATGCTCAAAAGCCAATATCCCCTGCACTAGCTTGGACATGTCATTCCTGTGTATCCTGCAAACACGTCCGTCATCTTCAGCCCTGATGCACATCATTGCTACGTCCACAATGAAAATATCACCTGAGAATACAACACATATATACAATCAAATAACTAACAGAGCTCGACACTAAAAGGCAAAGCAAATAACAAAAACCATAAGAACAATGATAAGTGTAAAAACAAGATCATTCAACCTCAAAATTCTCCATGGGAACGTCTGCATGAGCACATCCCAATCCAACCATTAAAGAGGTGGGGAGCCCATAAAAAAAATAAGGAACCCCCTGAATTAAAGGTGCCCACAGGAATATGTGGATGTCCTGCGGGAGAAAATCCCCCCCGTCTAACCATAAAGAAGATGCCTAACCCATCGATGTTCTCAGTTGCTCAACACATACCAACAAATTTTGACATTAAAGGCATGGAGAGAGGACCAAACAACAGTAAACAGTAGTTTAAAGAAGCAGACAGCAGAAGCACTTAACATCAACAATCTAGGAGCCAGGAACCCTAGCTTAAATTACAATTTTTGAACCTTAGTAGATGGCATTAGTTCGTGAATATACCACTGCTCCCTAAATATACAGTGAACTGAGTAAACAGAGTTCGCCTGTACATTAGGTCTTAATGCCACTCCAAGCAAAGTCCACGAAATTGGTTATTTTCAGAGGCAAATATTGCTACAACAATGTTGTTGTTCCAAAATGTAAAGCATGTATGAGGGGCTTTTAGAAATCAAACTAGAACGAACACACACATTAGGACCCAAAGCATACCAGCTTACTCCCTTTCAATGGGATAAAAATAAAATACATTGTTAAGTGGCATAAAAATTTCCACACAGGTGTTCACATGAGAAGTTGCACCGAATCGATCCTGCATGAAGTAGATAGGAGTGAACCTGATGATGTGGCCCAAAGTCAAATATGGTGAATTTCCATCAGAGATACCAAGAGACGGGCATGTCTGGAGATCCAAGAGGAGTTACCACAATTGATACTGGCCAAGTATCTATGGACTCACCTTGGATTGATGGCAGGTAACTGTTGGTCTCTATGACACTGATAGAAGGTTGTTCGAGAGACCCATACCGCTGCTAATGTTAAAAAGCACCTACGCTTTAGACGAAGAGTACCTGTTATGTGCATATAAAAAATAGAGGGTGGACTTGATGGAGAACTTGATATCTTCTGGTGACAGAGTAGAGGTTGAAGAAGGATGGATAGTCCAGAAAATTAACGACTTAGCTATGGTGGTTGGTTCCTGATCGGGATAAGAGTAGAAAATATCCCAGAGCTAAATTGCCTTTGCTTGGAACAAGGTTAGCCCAACAGATTGGTTGACACGGGGACAAATTTTGGGCCTCAGAGCCAAAGTAGGCTTATAATATGGGTTGAGATGGATTGTTTAAGGTTGTGGATGTTGGATTTGGGAATTGGATAACGAAAGAAAATTTGGTTGAGGCTGAATTTAGGAAAAAACTCTCTTAAGGGTCAAAATTCTACATAAATTTCGGCAGAGTTTCAACAGTAATTGGGACTCCTTGAATTTTGTAAAAATGAAGAATCAAAAAAAGAGGGAGGAGAAGAAGATGACAGGAAGTAACTGTAGGCAATTAAATGGAATGGAGATAATAAATTCAGCCAGGACTTACTTGCTCTGATACCAATATCATGCAACCTTAATCACTTCAAAGGAGTGCATTTCCAAGAAACAGTCGATGGTAGGAACTGTGCCTTCTGCACAAGGCTCACCGGCTTGAATTAGTGCAGAACAGGCAGCAGCCACTGAGA